>JAIXMR010000012.1:0-346939 GCA_025677835.1 Sporodiniella umbellata | reverse complement strand
ATTATTGGGCATATTGGGTATGTTGGGCATATTCATATTCATAGTTGTGTTTTTGTTTTAGGTTTCCCTAATACAAAGTCCCTTCTTTGTATCTAGCAGGGGGGACGCCTTTGTTCAACCGGTTAGAGCGGCGAACAGGGGTTGCTGATTCCCCAGCGTTGGTGTTATTCAAGTTTAGTTCTTGATGGTTCTCGGGTTCGGTAACTAATGGGACTGATAGTTCCATTTTATCTACAGGAGCGTCCATAGTGCTCCTATCTTCAGTGTTATCAAGGTCGGTAGATATATTTTCTTCCGCGTCAATAAACGTCAGATTGTCTGTATTTTCCTCAAGAATTATCCCGGGTAGTTGGGACATATCTAAGTCATCAAAGGCGGGGGAGTCTTCCCTTATGAAATTTTCAGAGTTAAGGGTGTTTATACTGCTGTGAATTAAGGGTTCTGTTTGTGTACTAGTTTCCTCTGTGTTGCTCAATCTGGGCGCGTACTTGCTAATAGGTGAAATGTGGGGCGCAATGATATTACGGGAAGTTACCGGTGACTCAGGAGCTACTTTTCGGGCTCTTTTGTGGGATTCTGCTTCAGTAGGGGGTGCTCTTTTGCAGTTGACACTCAAGTGGCCTCTCACTCCACACGTATAGCATGTACGTGACTCAGATGGTCTTTCAGGACATCTTTCACGTGTGTGCCCCATCTCTTTGCAGTAACGACAGTGTTTAGGCATTTTTGCCCATGTAACTAGGATTGCAGTTTTGGAATTGTAGTCCACTCTATAAGTGGGCTTATCTTGGATGTCCTCGGTTTCTTTTATCTCAACTAGTACATGGCCATTTCCTCGGAACCATGATGCTGAGCCATCATCCATATGCAGGACAATGTCTACTACCTTGCCGTAGCGAGAAAAAATTTTCTGGATGGTCTCTCTCGTTTCTGTTGGAGATTCCATAGGTACTCCACTGAAATTAAAGCGAGTCAAGGAAGAAGGGATCGTTCTTATAGCTGGAAAAATGGTATCTTCCATAATGATGGGATTTTGTACCGCACTTCTGCAATAATCTTCTGATGCTAATGCTACTTCGACAGAGAGTTCATTCCCCTCTTCTTTATGTTGAATAGCATAGCCAATGCCGTATGGAAATTCCTGTCGAAGTTTACTCAGAAACTCAACCTGAAGATGTCTGTGTTCAGACGGAACTGTGTATGCAACCGAAAAATCCGATGATCCGGTCTTGTAGATCAAAGGGCTGGTTGGGGACAAGGGATCTTTGAAAATCGAAATGAACTTAGGGGAGGAGGTTGCTGGTTCTGACTGACGACAATTAATGTCTGGCTTGATGTCAGAGGGTTTCCGAAACACTCGAGGTGCCGCTGGGGTTAGTTGACCTTTTGCAGCTGCCAGGTAACTCAAATTCGTTGTTTCGTGTTTACCATGTTGAGATGTGGGTGTGGTACCCTTCAAACTCGTCTCTTTATTAGGGGCCCTAGGGGCACCCATTTGTGTCACGGTATTGTTGTTGGGAAGAACCATGTTTCTGGTTAAATTACGTTCAAAAATCTGCGCAAAAGAGGTCGGAGTTTTCAAAAAGATGGATTATTTAAAACACGGACGTCTGCCTATGGGTTTCTTTTTTTTTTTTTTTAAATGATTTTTATTTGTTGCACGTATTTATGGTGTAACCATAAAAAGCGGTACTCAACAAGAGAGAAGGGGGAAAAATAATATTTAGAATAAAGATTTCAAACTGGGGAAATAGTAGATAGAGACGGGGAAAAAAGAAGGCAAAAACTGGTTTAGGTAGAACCCATAAAGGATTCCTCAGCTATTCTTTTCAAGACTGCCGTTTTGGTGTGGCCCAAAACTGTTTTAGGAAAGAAAGGAGAGGCCGATCGAGCAGCCTTCCAATGGGCTTTCCAAATTTCTGACAGTGCAATAATTGTTAAGGTTTGGCTGTCAATATCTTGGCTATAAGTGCTGTTGACTTTTATCTTGGAGAAAGTGAGGCTTTTCGCAGACATTTGAATTGTGGTAAGTGGGGTAGGCCACAGAAATTCTTGTATGAATGCTTCCCAGTAAGTTACGCAGAGGTGGCAATTAAAGAAAAGGTGTTCACTAGAGTCAGGTTCGATCAGGCATTTGGGACATAGTTCAGTGATGTATTTTGTGGGGAACACACTGTGCATAAACTGCATGTGTGGGATGCGTTTATGTATCAGGCGGAAAATCGTATTTCTTTGGATGTAGGTCAGGGCCAGTTTCCAGAAAGGGAGCCACTGGGGTGGCTTGACTTTGGAGACAGGGGGGGTTTGGGAATATGCTTTCCTAAACTCTTTCACTTTCCACACAGGATCGTCGAGGTCGACTGGGCCTGCTAACTTTAACGTTTTTTTGAAGGAAAGGAAACCTAACTGTTGTGTTCGAATATGCGTACAATGGTCAGGATTTGAGAGACTGCTGGCGGTCTGGAAAAAACAGTTATAGAAGAAATCTTGAATAGCGACATGGTTTCGGTCCATAGCTCTGAAGAGTTTGTTGGCAACTATCCTCAGTGGAGTTGAAACGTCTGTCAAGGGCTTTCTCGACAAGAAATGGCCGTCTGGGTGGTATCTGAATAGTTCGGAAACTTGTGCATTTCGAAGTTTAGTAGATAGTTTGAAAGGCCCAATCTTTCTGGAACCTAAAATCGCTGGAAGAGGAAGCAGAAGGCATTCCAGAGGGTTAGGTTCAGAGTTGTGAAAGCTTCTTGGCATTGAGTCCACAGCTCGAAGGATCATCTGTACGGATGTCAGAGGGCAGAACAAAGGTCTACGGGCTGCAGGAAAAAGGAGCGGAATATTCAAATTGTCTGATTTCAGAACATTTTGTAGGTGCAAGGCAACATACTGGTGAACTTTGGCAGTTTCTCTCCTTTTAAAAAGGATCGGTTCAACCCAGCGAAAAACCAAGGCTTTTTGCTGAGCCTATGGGTTTCTTTTCTTCCTCTTGTTGAATCTTTAGTTATTATACAATGTCCGACTTAACCCAAGGTAAAAAAGAAAAGGGCAAAAGGCAAAAGGACCAAAGATATTTCACAAATACGTATTAACACTCTTTTCAATTCCTTCTTTTTTGACAATAGCTTTTGAAGAATACTTTAAGACCGTCAACCATCCCAACTTGCTGACCTTTGTCACAAAAAAAGAAGACATCGTCAAGAAATGGATTGCTCATTATGACACTGTGGAAGAAGCAACTAGGGCATTGCAAAGCAAGATGAAACGCGTGTATAGTCAAACCTACCCAAAAAGAACAAGGGGACCAACGTTGAAGATAGATTTGACAGCGCTGTTTGCTACAGCGAAGGCAGATCTGGCGATTTGTGTAGAAGGGGAAAGGACTCTGGTGATGGCAACACAGGCTGCTCGAAGGCGCGTTGAAACTCAATTGACAGTAAATGTTTTTGTTGCATGAATTCAATGCAAGGTCGTTATTTATCATTTGATTTATAGACCAATAGTGACAATGGGAATAATGATGACAACAGTAAGGACGATAGCGATGCCTCCGTTTCCACGGCCACTGATGCACTAACCAAAGATGATGTGAACGACATTATTTTAGACAACGGATTCAACTTGACACATGGTTTTGAACGATTTAAATCTAAAGTACTTCAAAATTCAAAGACAACTGGATTTACGATGTACCAAGATATCCACGAAATACTGTAAGTTTATTGAAAAGATGGTGGGTGGGACAAATGTTAATGACAGAGGGCAACCTTTTTTCCCCTTTCCCTATTAGGTCCCTCAATCACATTCTGCTCCTCAATGACAACCAATATGGAAAACCGCTGGTAGACTTTCTTGGTTTGGATAACTTAAATCGATACCATGCACACTTGAAGAAATCTTATATGAATAATGGTGTGGCTGTGGATGATACTTTGATGCAGAAATTAATGATGATTTTTCGCGTAAGTGCATTACTTTTTGAAAACAGATGATAATATGACTGTTATTTATGTGTGTTTTTTTTTTAGAAATTGAAGAACAAGCCTCGCAAGAAGATCAAACACACACTGATGGAAATATGTATCGACACAGAACTGGACGATCTTGACGAATCTATGATTGATATTTTGCTGAACTGGTAAGCAGCGAATGGGAAAATATGGTTTTTGTGTATCTCTGCTAAAGCTTTATGTACCATAGCTTGCAAAAGTTACCTGATTTTAACAGCGAACAAACCATTGGCGAACAGCAACTCATCACTAATCACATCGATCCTATTGTGATTCCTCTATTCCACCTTCCTGAATACGGACGTGTATTTCGCTGGTAAGCCATTCCCAAAAAGTTACATACTGGACATATCACTGAATGCTACCCATTCCATTTTTTACCTAGGATAAATCGAACAATTGAAGACACGAAAGATCTGCGACCTGACGGCATCATGTATATTGTTGAACAAAGAAATGTCCAAAATGCCACTGGTTACTGCGAAGTCAAGGCTCATGACAGTGAAAGCAACGTCAATAGCACCCACTCCGACCTTTTCCGCTTGGCCACATTTTGTAAAGACTCTTTGGATCTTGGCTGTGTCAAAGCAATGATGACTGTTCAAGTCGTAGGTATGTTAAATGTTGTATGTCACTTCTGAACCAGTTACTTACTTTTTGTATTTTTTTTTTAAAAAAAACAAAAACAGGGAACACAATCATCTTCTATTTGTTCACCATTGAATCAGCAGGGTTATACGTAATGTTTGAACTCGGTCGACTGGATGCACCCCAACATTGCGGTCAACTAGCTCAACTTGTTATGGAACTGGACTTTCTGAAGCAAATTTCAACAACATACCGTGACAATTGTATTCGACAAACTGGTAAATCCTTGGCTGGTATCAAACGACCCTCTTTGAGCAATACTGCCCTTCAAGCGATGATAAACCCTGGAGCTCCCACTAAGAAGAAAGCTAAGTCCGCCTTGAACTTCCATTGACCTCCCTTTCTTCTCTGTTCCTCAACCACTTATAATATCATTCCGTCATGTATTATAGTTCCTTCCCTTTTCTCATCCTTTTTTTTTTATTTGTCTCATTTCTTGTGATATAATATAATACTATCATTATCGTCCTATTTATCTGTTGCTGCTGTTTTTATATTCCTTGAAAGTACTGTAAACGACTGAAGCCGTAAGATCAAACCACAGTTTAGAATCCAAAATCCTGTCGGCTGTCTTGATCTTCTTCAGTCTGTCAGCCTGTACCCAATTCTTTTTGGGCAACAACACTACAATCTTCCTACGCTTCGGCCCTTGTTCTTATCCTTGGATCAAATCAGTAATATTGGCAGAGTTTTTTTTTACTGTCACTTTGGCTATCCGTTTGGTTTAGTCTAGTTTATTGTTTTAGCTTTAGAGTTGTAGTTTGTGGTTTGTATTTTTGCAAGTCTCTGTTGGTTTGTAATAGAGACTTGCTACAAACCAGCCTAGCTTTCTCCACTGTAAAACCATTCAATCTAGTCAGAAAAAAAAAAAAAAAAAAAAAAAAAAAGAGGCATCCCATTCCAGTAACTGCTTTTTAAATCGATCTCATGTGGGCAATATGCTGCTGTGCAATGAGTCTTTCTTCTTCAGTCTTTTCACTTTTTTCATCCTCACCATGACCATCTTAACTCAGTGACCATTATATGGCTTCCCTATTTCAACATTTACCCAACACTTGTAAGAGCGGGAAAAAATCCTCTGAAACGACCTTGCTCTATATCGTTGCAGGCTTCCGTGATTCTTTTTGATAGCGTGTCTAACTACAAAAACCTACGTTGCATGACTTTGCTCTTTGCCGCTGCCCAGAATTTCAATGCGAAATTAACGCTGATCAACCAGTGGCACTGATGGAGAAAGGTCAGAGATATCAATTCCGGCTGCCTGAATTTTCTCTTTTTCATAGATGTATATGGTCCCTACTGTAATTTATACAGTATGCACTATAGACTCAAAGGTAGAGTGATAACGATGTAAATTCAGCAGAATAGATTTGTATATACATGCAGCTTTATTTTTTGTTTTACAGAGTAAACTAATAGTAATCACCAGCCCCACCATCGTCATCATCATCGTCCCCGTCGTTTTCGCCGTTATCAAAATAGTTTTGAGCGTAATCGTTGTCATCAAACAATTCCTCTTCCTCTTCGAATTCCTCTTCGAATTCACCTTCTTCTTCGCCTTCTTTCTTTTCCTCATCATCATCGCCTTCTTCATTGTTCGCGTCGTCTCCAGCATTGAAGACAGCTTCCAATTGTGCATATTCATCGTCAGCTGACATCGTTTTTCTCTCTACATAAGTGTGTGTCAGTACAGGTTTCTGATCGGATCATTAGCCGACTTACTCTTTTTTGCTTTTTTCGGCTCTAAAGTGGTCTGTAGTTCTTCCGGGAAAAAGTCCAAGTCTACAATTGTGTAAGCCGCAAAAAAAAAAAAAAAAAAACTAAACAAAATAAAGCAGAAAAAAACTTACTTGGTTTCACCTCCCGTAAGGCCTTTCTTTTTTCTACTACCTTGTATCGGTCTGAATATCTATCAATATCTACAGCTGGAGCTGGGGCTGTCAAATAGAATGGAGAGCTTTTAATCAAGTCTGTATAGTCTTTGGCTAATTTAGCTTGAAGAGTCTCATTGGCTGTTGGTTTACGAGGAATGGGTACATCCATGCTCTTAATCGTGAGTTAATAAACATCTATTTTTTGAAAAAAGAGAAAAGGGCAATCTACTTACTGGAAACAGGGCTGTGCTCACATCAAACAAACTTCCTGCATTTAAATCCTTTAGGAGATCAAAAGATACAAGCTGCATTGCGCCACTTTGGGCTCCACCTCCACCCCCGCGTCCAAAACCTCCTCCACGTCCACCACGAGACATTATTATTTAGAAGACAAAGTAAGCGAGGTTTTTTTTTTTTTAAAAAAAAAAAAGTGACTGTATACTTTACCCACTTTCTTTTTTTTTTTTTGAAAGAGCGAATACAGCATTGATTGTAATGTTATAGTCAAAAGCAGCCCTTTTTTTTTGTTTTTTTGTTTTTTCAGTTGAATCGCTATTCGTTGGTCAAATAGAACAATGACTTGCAAGTTTTTCCTTTTTCGAACAAAATCAAATAGTGTATCGTCGCCCAAAGGGTTTAACCTACATACAAACAAAAGATAAAACATGCATAAAAAACATTAGTGATACACTCTATAAGTTTACATGAGTCTGGATCAACAGCTTACAGCTGAAGAAAGGTAAATGTCACCTTGGTTTTCTATCTGTTGTATAGAAAAACATTTGAGATTTCAATATTCTATCCTGTAAAGTTGTTGCTTGGAAAGGACAGTAACGGTTTCAGACAAGACTGTTTTCACGCTTTTTTTCCTTATCGCATTTATGAGGACTTTTATCGCCTCTCCCTCATTTTTTTTTTGTTTTGTTTAATTGAAAGAATCGTATGCAGCAACCTACAAGGGTAAATACAAATCCTATTACATAGTCATTTCTAAAAGTAATAATAAGAGGCTCGTGAGTTGTTTTAAGCAGCCATTTATTTAGAGCTATATAAGTATCAAATGCCAAAATTACCAATACATGTCTTAAAAACTATATGTATTGCTTGGTCATATAGAAACGCAACTAATAAAGCCAACAGTTCTAGCGAACGTTTACACGGTAAAACAAACTATCCTTCCGATGTTTGAACTTCAATCTTATTTAGAGAAAGAATATCGGTTTAAAACAAGTGCTTATTACAGGCTATGTATAAATAAACAGGTAGCCGATTCATGCCTCTTGTTTTGCTTCATTTTTTTGCTTTTGTTTTTAGATGTGCAGAATTGTTAAATATTCTCATTTTAGCTTTGAAATTGATTCTCTTAATATCGACTACTTGCATTTTTTTTTTTTTTGTATAGTAACTTTATTTTTAAAAAAAAAGTGCTAATATGTTGATATGTCATAAAACATAAGGTTCCCCTATTAATTCGCTATTTTTCTTTTTTTTTTTTTTTATTTGAGTGTCAAACCAGCCTGAACGTTTAGAAGTGTTTTGGGTTTAGTTTTTGCCTTGCACATATATTAAGGGTTTTGTGTTCTATATAAAAGACTTGCCCCCACCCTGTCTTTTTCTTTTCAAGATGCTACCACAATTCTTACAAAGCACAACCAACATGAGTTATTACCAAGCTATGCTTCAAGGTTCTAGTTTTTCAATAAAAACTGTGGTTATTTTAGGTGTGGCTGCTCTAACTTTGTCCCTGAGATTTGGTGGTTTCCTAGGTCAAAAGTCCAAAGCAAGAAAAGAAATTCCATCACCCAAAGGTGCTCACTTTCTATTGGGTAGAGCTGAAGTTCCAAAAAAAAAAAAAAAAAAAAAAAAAAAGCCATTTGCTGTCCAGTACTAACCTATTGATCCCTTCATCCTTTTTTTTTTTTTCTTTTTTTTTTAGGCCATTTACCACTACTAAAAAAAAACCCAGGCGTATCAATTTTTAAATGGCACCAAGAACTAGGACCTATTTTCAAAATCAAAGCTGGAACACAAACCTGGGTTTTTTTAGGAGACCGTGAGACAGCGCATGAGATTCTTGAAGTACAAGCTGCGTTTTCTTCTGGAAAACTCTCTACACCCCTTTTGGATATTCTCTCCCCTAAAAATACGTTTGTATACCACTCTCGGACTAAAACAACGTTTTACTAATTTTTTTTTCCAAACAAACCAGCGGTGTGCTTTTTACAGACTATAGTAAAAAAGTAAACCTATCTCGGAAAGCAATACTTCAAACCCTTTCCCATGATTCTATTGAAGGCATGTCCGATGGTATTGAGCGGGAAACACAAAAAGCAGTGAATCATATGAGAGACTGCCTGAAAGAAGGTAATGATTTCCATGTTGAAGACTACGTCTTTATGGCTGTGGCCAATGTTTTGATGTTTGTTGTGTATGGTGTCTCTCCTATCCAAAGTACTAGTGATCCTGAATGCAGACGACATCTATACTATTTACACGGGTGTTTAAAGTTTGGTAATGTGGTCAACGACTATACATATCTGTTTCCAAGTTTGGCTTTTTTGAATGTTTTGTCTGGAAAGAGTAGAAGGATAAAGAGACTTGTAGATAAGTTTTACAATGATTGTATAAAAAAATACATACGTTTGGCACAAGAGCACCAGAGACCTTGTATGGTCAATGGCTTTTATGCAGCCAAAAACCAGTTAACAGAACAAGAAATTCTGAGCTTGACGGGTAAGTTTCCAAAGAAATTCTTTAGGCTTACCTCTTTTTTTTTTTTTTAATAAAAACAGCCGAAATAGTTTTAGCAGGAGAGGATACGTTAATGTCTTCAAATTTATGGGCTTTGGCTATTCTCGCTAATTATCCAAAAGTACAAAAAAGGATTTGTGACGAACTTGATGACTTTATTCGAAAAAACGGTCGACAGCCTACCTATAAAGAAAAAGAAATGCTACCTTACTTTGTGGCATTTCATAAAGAATGCTTCAGGTTCAGGCCCCCAGGAAATCTGAATGTTCCACGTAAAGCTACTCAAGATGGTAAGAACGATTGAAATGGACTTTTTTTATGGTTGTTGTTTTAAGGATACTAAGTGATTTTATAGTTGCCTACAAAGACTACATTATCCCAAAAGATGTTATATTGTTTGCGAGTTCTGATCCATTTGGCAGGGACACAAGTGTTCACGAAAATGCAGACGAGTTTCTGCCTGAGCGTTTTTTTAAAGACTCTAGGACTCTTCTTGCTTCAGGTATGGGGAATATCAAGTCACGTACCGACTATACGTTTGGATGGGGAAGACGCCGATGTCTTGGTTCTAATTTTGTAAGCAATCTACACATCTTTACACTGAAAACGTAGCTGACATAGATACATACATACATAGTCTGATAGTCAGTTTTTCTACTTCACGACCCGAATTTTGGCTACATCCACTATTGAACCCTTGAACTCATCTATGGGAGAAAAGATCGATATCTCTTTTGAAAACGCGGTTAGTAACGACTTTACCAAGAAGCCAGCTCCGTATAGTATAAAATTGGTGGATCGCCCTGATAGGCTTGTTAATTAAAAGAATGTTATAAACTAGCTCTGTCATGTTTTTAAGTCTATAAAAGCTTCTATTGAACTTTTCGTTGAGCTTTAGATGTATGAAAACCCACTTTTCTTAAAAATACTTGTCCTGTGCTTGGATTTGTATCTATTTTAAAGCGCACAAATTCACACGTCAATGTGATTTTCGTCAGGTTTCTCACACATCTACATTCTCTTTTGCAAGTTAATGTCTCACAGACATACTGTTTCTTATGAAAATGCAGGTGGAAAGAGCGAAGCCGTTTTAAATAAAGTTGACCCATTCAGCAGACCGTAAGGTGAGTATAACATATCCTTCCAAAAAAAAAAAAAAAAAAGAGAGGAGTAAATAGCATACTTGTAGTAAAACACCAATACTTGATACTCTTGCTCAAGTGTCTTTTGCGTATATGAAGTTCCCCTTTGTCTTTACTAGCTATTTTTTTTTTTTTAATAAACTTAACCATCATTCCAAGTAGTAGCCCATAAGTTATGATATAGAATAGCAAGTGGCCTTGATTGAATCCTCTGAATAAAAGATGTATCCAACATAGTCTTGAGTACAAAAAAAAAAAAAAAAAAAAACTTTAGTAGAGCGCATTTTAGGAAATGGTAAGGTCGTCTTAAGCTATAAAGGATTTTAAACTTTTAAGGGAAAGTGTTGATATTCAGCTTTCAGGCCTTTCAAAGTGCGAATCGCCAATCTAGGTTCTCACAGTGTTATTCCTCTTTTGGAAATCGAATAAGATTATCTACATCTGAGGGGGAAAAATAGAGAGGGAGCACCAACAGATTATCAAATCTTGATTCACCATCACTTTTTTAAGGTATAAAAAGAAAGGGTATATTCCTCTATTTAGTAGCACATCACATATCCTTTCATTTGCTTTGTTTTTTTTTTTTTTCGGTCTCTTTCTTTTTGGTTTTTCTCTCAAGACTTGCCTTTCGCTCCTTTTATCCCTCTTTACTTTTAGTGCCTTTTGGGCTATTACGCTCCTATTTCTAAAACCGTCTTGCTATCTTTTTATGTAATGTAAACGCAGCTTGAACCAAATACATTTAATTGGTTCGATAAGCCAATGACTAATTGAGACACTTTGCTTTTTTTTTTTTCCCAAGAAAATTAATTTTCAATCGTCAGAGTATAAAGGCGGGATGTCACCTATCTCTAGTCTTTGATAGGCTAAGATAGACCTTGATTCCAAGTATCTTGCAGGCATTTACTCTAAGGTTCTGTTGGGTGTAACCCATAAAAATCGCCGTCTTTATTTTTGAGAGTCAGTATCAAGCCTTCAAAACAGATAAATTCACACTAAAATTTTTTTTTCCTTTTTTTTTTTCTTTTCTTTATTCTTTTCAACAGAATATACATTCAGACACTATTCAAAAGGATTTGTTTTTTCTTTCCTTTGCCATCTCTTTAAACCACCTCTACAACCTTTTTTTTTTTTTATATTTCCTGAAACCCTTACCCTTTTACTTTTTTTTTAAATTCTCTGCTAGTGTACAGTTCAAGATGTACGCTACTGCCTTTTAACCTCCTTGCCCTTTTTTTAAATATTTAAAAAAAAAAAAAAAAAAAAAAAAAAATTAAATCGAATTTTTAAAAAAAAAAAAAAAAAAAAAAAAAAAAAAAGTTAAACAAAAATGGCCTACTTTTATATGTACAACGGAAAACACGTAGGAAACGACGTCGATTGAACTAGAATATGAACACACTTATTGAAAACCCCCACCCTGCTAGCCCTGCCCCCTTACTACAGCTATGGCTATTACCACCATGGAACCTTTTAACTTTGAAAACACTATATTTGAGACACCCACACTTTTTGTGGACTTTTTTAAGGATACGACGCTTGACCAATTTCTGAGTTCGTACTCCCCTATTTCCTCCCCCGCCTCTTCTGCCTCCGAGAGTCTTGGCAGTCCACCCAGCACGGTATTACAAGATAACTTTCTGGAAGAATTTCTTTCCAACGAAGCCGTGCTGCCCTTTGACCCGATGGATACCACACTTTTCCAGCCCGTGGCGCCCTCCAAGCCCAGCCTCCCAGTTGAATCTACCCTTGAACCTGTCAAGCCTCGAAGCAAGAAGCATCCTCTGCAAGGCCAATCGACACTTTCGATCAAGCTCAACAGCCAAAACAAAGCCCGGTCGGCTCGACCCTTGGCATGTTTTAACTGCAAGGTGAACAAGACCCCCCTCTGGCGACGTACGCCCGACCGGCAACATTCGCTGTGTAACGCGTGTGGACTCTACTACAAGCAATATAACCAACACCGTCCACTGCATGTGCGAAACAAGCAACCTTCGGTACGTGCGCCGCATCCTTACTGCAACGTGAGCCAGGCTGAGGCTCCTCTCCTGACGACGGTTGAAAACGACGATCCTATCCAGGAATGTGCCAACTGTCACCAAACGCAGACCCCTCTCTGGCGCAAGAACGATCGTGGTGAACCTGTCTGTAACGCATGCGGTCTCTATGCCAAACTGCATCATAAAGATCGACCTGCAGAGATGCGAAAGACTACGATTCAAAGAAGACGTCGTGATTGGGCTCAAGAAGAAACAGAAGAAACACGCTTTGTTTCTCATCTTATGGATATGGACCGAGAACAAATGTGTGATTTCCTTGATAAACTCGAACGTCGTTGTGGTTACCTCAAATCTTTAATTTCTACACAAGACAATTAAAATAAATCATTCATTTTTCATCCTTTTTTTTAAAAAAAAAAAAAAAAAAAAAAAAAAAAAAAAAAAAAAATTTTTTTTCTTGCCGCCGCTTTTTTCTTTACAATAAATAATTTTAGAATGAAAAATGGAGGAAAAAGAAGTCAGAGAATATAGCGAGACTTTAAAAGAGCTGGAAAAGCAAAGAGAAAGTCTTGAGTGGGTGATGCTCAAAATGGGAGAAGAATGGGAAGAAAGGTAAGAAAGAAGCGTAAAGTCAACAACGGTGGCTGATGAACGTACAGTGGACCTGGTATTGGTTGGATGGAAGGGAAAAGCACTTTGAGAAATATGGCGGCTACAACAACGACGACTCACAACGAGCCTTCTCACGACTACCTTCAGTCCTTGTTGAATATCAACGATCAGTTATTAGCCCAAAGTCTGGCTTCTTTCCCCACCGACAACCACACTCAAACCCCAGACCCTTGTCCCTTCTTGAGCACCCTCACTTCACCCACCTCAGAAGTAGACCCCATCCTCTCTCCCAGAACACCTAACGATCTGTCAAAATAACCACACCTGAGGGCATCTGTCAGTGTCTATAACGTGACTCGAAAGTGACGGTTTTTACACTCGACCGAAATAGATAGGATTCTAAACAAGCCTGGAAATAAAAAGCCAAAGAGATGTGCCTGGATTGGAACACGATTTTTTGGGGTTGTTGAGTTTTGAACGCCCTTTGTTTTTTTTTTTTTTTTTTTTTTTATTTTTATTTATAACTTTGGGCAGCCCATCCTTGTTGATGTCATTCAACAGGCGTTCTGTGGATTCAAAGCGATATCAGCCCAAAAAAAAAAAAAATTAAAATTTAGAATTAAAAATACGATCGGTGATTGTTTAGCCTTTCAAACGCGGTTTCGGAAGGGACTCACCCTTTCGATAGATAAGAAAAAAAAAAAAACCCATTAAAACAAGTCACCAACGACCCACGGTTCACACTTTGGGGAATGGATTTTTTTTTTTTTTTTTTACAAAGTGTTTCGGGCTTTCCTTTGAGAGATCGTATTTTCTTTTGGCTTTTGAAAAGGGCGACAACCACGATTTTTCAAACATCTATGTCGCGTACACACTGTTTCTTCTCTTATTGAGTCTGATCTACCTGCATAAATCATGCAGCACAACCTGAACACAAAAAAAAAAAAAAAAAAAAAAAGGCAGTGAAAAAAAAAAAGGCAGTGAAAAAAAAAAAGCGAGTCCCTCCTGTTTGCAAGTGGACAAAGACAATGGCGTTTGGTTCGATAAGAGTCGGTGATGAGTTAAAGTAAAAGTACAATGACGGCACTGGAGAAAGGGCCTACTTTAAGAAAAATAAGGAAATGCAACCACAACCAACACAACCACCACCTTCCCCAGACACCAAAACCCAACCATTTTTATCCTGCTTGGATCCCCAATTGTTGTTGTTGATTTTAATTTAAAAAAAGTGTGGCAGGAGTCTTTGGACTGCGTTTTTCTACTGCTTGTTGGGGTTACCCGCTACAGTCCTCTGTGTGATTGGCGGGTATTCAAGGTCCGGTGTTCTTTTGGGTGAAAGATGCTCAAGGGTCCGTTCATTCAAGTGGGGTTAACCCAAACTCGGAGTTTCAGGACAGCCTTTCGGTCTGTAACCTATCGACGCTTTTCATTTTTATTTTTTGATTGCTTTTTCTTTTCTATTTTTCTTTTTACCAAAAAAAAAAAAAAAAAAAAAAGGGAAAACAAACCTTGTATTTATTTTATATTCTTTTATTCTTTTTCTTTCTTTTTTTTTTTTTTAAAAAAAATCTTGTATTTTCAATTCCCTTTTTCTATTTCACCTCGAGAAAAAGAACCCAAGACATACACATCTACACATATTCTACACATCTATATAGCATTTAATAAGAATGGTCAACGCCAGTAGTCTACCCAGTCATTTCTTAGGTAAAAATCAAGGAGCAGAGAGATAGAATACTAACGTTGTTGTTTTTTTGTTTTTTTTTTTTTTTAAAAATTCTAGGCGGTAACTCGCTTGAAACGTCAACACAAGGTCCTGTCAGAGATTTTGTCGAAGCGCACGAAGGTCACACGGTGATCTCCAAAGTACTGATTGCCAACAACGGTATGGCTGCCATGAAAGAAATCCGTTCTGTACGAAAATGGGCCTACGAGACCTTTGGTAACGAACGTGCCATCGAGTTTACCGTCATGGCTACACCCGAAGATTTAAAGGCCAATGCAGAATACATCCGTATGGCCGATAATTACGTTGAAGTGCCAGGTGGTACAAACAACAATAACTATGCGAATGTGGAATTGATTGTGGATGTTGCCGAAAGAACAGGTGTTCATGCCGTCTGGGCAGGTTGGTAAAGTATTCTATGTTATCCTCTTCAAAAAAAAAAAAAAAACCATCTGCTGACTGTGATTGTGTTTAGGGGCCATGCTTCTGAAAATCCTCGTTTGCCAGAAATGCTCGCTAAATCAAAACATCGTTGTGTGTTTATCGGTCCACCTGCTTCGGCTATGCGATCCTTGGGTGACAAGATTTCTTCTACCATTGTGGCTCAAAGTGCGCAGGTGCCTACCATGGGCTGGAGTGGGGATGGCGTGACAGAGACCGCGTTGGATAGTCAAGGCCACGTGATTGTGCCCGACGATGCCTATGCATCGGCCTGCGTCAAGACAGCGGAAGAAGGGCTGGCCTCAGCCCAGAAGATTGGCTTTCCGGTCATGATCAAAGCATCTGAAGGGGGTGGCGGTAAGGGGATTCGTATGGTCAAGGACGATAGCCACTTTACCCAGCTATTCCATCAGGTGCAGGGCGAAATCCCTGGTTCGCCTATCTTTATTATGAAGTTGGCCGGGAACGCCCGTCATTTGGAAGTACAGCTCTTGGCCGATCAATACGGTAATGCGATCAGTTTGTTTGGTCGTGATTGTTCAGTACAACGCCGTCATCAAAAGATTATCGAAGAAGCACCGGTCACGATCGCTAAACCTGATATTTTCGAACAGATGGAAAAGGCAGCTGTCCGGTTAGGTAAACTCGTAGGCTATGTCTCTGCTGGTACAGTCGAATATCTCTACAGTCACCATGACGACCAATTTTACTTTCTGGAGTTGAACCCTCGTCTCCAGGTCGAGCATCCAACCACTGAAATGGTCTCTGGCGTCAATCTTCCCGCCGCTCAGCTCCAGATCGCTATGGGAATTCCTCTGCACCGGATTCGCGACATTCGTGTGCTCTACGGTGTTCAGCCTAACCTCGCTTCCGAAATCGACTTTAGTTTTGAACATCCCACCTCTTTAACCAGTCACCGTCGCCCCACCCCCAAAGGTCATGTGATCGCAGTGCGTATCACCGCTGAAAACCCAGACGCAGGATTCAAACCCTCCTCGGGCATGATGCAGGAACTCAACTTTCGATCCAGCACCAACGTCTGGGGTTATTTCTCCGTCGTCTCAGCAGGTGGATTGCATGAATATGCTGATTCTCAGTTTGGTCATATCTTTGCCTACGGTGAAAACCGTCAACAGGCACGCAAGAACATGGTCATTGCCCTGAAAGAGCTTTCCATTCGTGGTGACTTTCGAACCACGGTCGAATACATCATTCGTTTGTTAGAAACCCCCGATTTTGAAGAAAACACCATCAATACCGGTTGGTTGGATATGCTCATCTCCAAAAAGCTCACCGCTGAACGCCCGGATACCATGTTGGCTGTCTTGTGCGGTGCCGTCACCAAGGCCCATATGGCTTCGCAACTCTGCTTTCAACAATACCAACAGTCCCTTGAAAAAGGTCAGGTCCCCAGCAAGGGCTCGCTCAAGACCGTCTTTTCTGTCGAATTCATCTATGAAGAAGTGCGCTATAACTTTACCGTCACACGTTCCGCCCCAAGCATCTACACCCTCTACCTCAATGGTGCCAAAACTGAAGTCGGCGTACGCGATCTTTCCGATGGCGGTCTTTTGATCTCTTTGGACGGTAAGTCTCATACAACTTACTCTCGTGATGAAGTTCAGGCCACGCGTATGATGGTCGATGGTAAAACTTGCCTTTTGGAAAAAGAAAGCGATCCTACCCAATTGAGAAGTCCTTCGCCCGGTAAGTTGGTCAACTTGCTTCTTGAGAACGGTGGTCATGTTAAATCAGGTGAAGCTTATGCTGAAATCGAGGTAAGATAACATTACTTGATTTTTTTTCTTATTCACTTTTGCATATCAGGTCATGAAAATGTATATGCCCTTGATCGCCGCTGAAGATGGTCATGTTCAGTTCATCAAGCAAGCAGGTGCCACTTTAGAAGCAGGTGATATCATCGGTATCTTGTCATTGGATGACCCTAGCCGTGTTAAACATGCTTTGCCTTTCAGCGGCTCGGTACCTACCTTTGGCGCGCCTTACCTTACAGGTGATAAGCCTATCCAACGTCTTCAGGCCATCACCGGTGTTTTACAAAATATTCATCAAGGTTATGATAACCAAGCACCTGTACAGACCATTGTCAAAGAACTGACCGAAGTCTTGAACAATCCCGAGCTGCCTTACTCTGAAATGAACTCTGTCTTTTCTGCCCTCGGAGGCCGTATCCCTCTTCGTTTGAGTGCCAACTTGCACACCCTGTATGATGAAGCCAGCGCCTCGAAACGTCCTTTCCCTGCCCAAGAATTCGAAACGATGGTTGAAGACTTTGCTCGCGAGAATATCAAGCTACAATCTGAAGCGACCGCCTTCAAGGCTGCTCTCGCTCCTTTAACCCAAATCTTTGAACGTTTCAGACATGGACTGAAGGAACATGAATACAGCGTCTATGTTCAGTTGCTCGAGCAATACTACGATGTTGAGATCTTGTTCAGCGGACAGCAACGTGAAGAAGAGGTCATTCTCTCCCTTCGTGAACAACACAAGGACGACCTTCAGAAGGTTCTCGCCATCGTACTTTCCCATGCTAAAGTCAACACCAAAAACAGTCTCTCTCTGTTATTGCTTGAGCTTATCAGCCCTGTCGCCAACGGACCTGCGCTTGACAAATACTTTATGCCTGTCTTGAAACGTCTGTCTGAAATCGATAGCCGTGCTTCCCAAAAGGTGGCACTCAAGGCCAGAGAATTACTCATTGTCTGTCAATTGCCTTCTGTCGAAGAGCGCCAGTCGCAAATGTACCAGATCCTCAAGAGCTCTGTGACCGAAGCTGTCTATGGGGGTGGCTCTGAATACCGTACGCCCAGTTACGATGCCATCAAGGACCTCATCGACACCAAGTTCAACGTGTTTGATGTCTTGCCTCCCTTCTTTTACCACACAGACCCTTATGTTGCCTTGGCTGCTCTTGAAGTCTACTGCCGTCGTTCTTACCACGCCTACAAGATCTTGGATGTCGCCTACAACTTGGAACGTAAGCCCTATGTGGTTGCCTGGAAGTTCTTGCTTCAAACGGCTGTGAACAGCATCGATCCCGGAAAGCGTATTGCTTCTTTCTCAGATCTTACCTTCTTGCTCAACAAGACCGAGGAAGAGCCTATCCGTACCGGTGCCATGACCGCCTGCCAATCGTTGGCCGATCTAGAGGAAGAGCTGCCTCGTATCCTGACTGCTTTTGAAGAGGAACCCAACACGACCCAAGGCAGCCTGGAGCCTCGTATGGAAAACATCTTGAACATTGCCCTGCGCTCGAGCGAAGACGAAACCGAGATGCGGGCCAAGATCTCTCACATCATTGCTTCTTACACAGATGCTTTCCGTCGGGCTCATCTGCGTCGTATTTCCGTCGTCGTCTGCCGTGACAATCAACTGCCGGACTATTACACTTTCCGTGAACGTGAAGACTATGCTGAAGACCAAACCATCCGTCATATCGAACCTGCTATGGCCTACCAGCTCGAGTTGGCGCGTCTCTCCAACTTTGAAATCAAGCCTTGCTTTATCGAAAACAGACAGATGCACGTCTATTATGCTGTTGCAAAGGAAAACCCATCCGACTGTCGATTCTTTATCCGTGCCCTGGTTCGCCCTGGCCGCGTCAAGAGCTCGATGCGCACTGCAGACTACTTGATTTCCGAAAGCGATCGTCTGTTGAACGACATCCTGGATACTTTGGAAATCGTCAGCCACGAGTACAAGAACTCGGACTGTAACCATCTCTTTATCAACTTTATTCCTACCTTTGCTATCGAGTCTGATGAGGTAGAACATGCCCTGAAAGACTTTGTCGACCGTCATGGCAAACGTCTTTGGAAGCTTCGTGTGACAGGCGCTGAAATCCGTTTCAACGTTCAATCCAAGCGGCCAGATGCCCCTATCATCCCCATGCGTTTCACCGTGGATAACGTCTCTGGCTTCATTCTCAAGGTCGAAGTCTACCAAGAAGTCAAGACTGAAAAGAGTGGCTGGGTACTCAAATCCCATAACAAGATTCCGGGTGCAATGCATATGCAACCTCTCTCTATACCTTATCCTACCAAGGAATGGTTGCAACCCCGTCGTTACAAGGCGCATTTGATGGGCACCACCTATGTTTATGACTTTCCAGAACTCTTCCGTCAATCTGTACAGAACCAATGGACTACCGCCTGTAAACATAACCACGCTCTGAAGCAACCCGGTCAGATTGTGGAGGCACGCGAGCTGGTCTTGGATGACGACAACATCCTTCAAGAAGTGGAACGTGCGCCTGGTACCAACACTGTAGGTATGGTTGCCTGGATCATGACCTTGCGCACGCCTGACCATCCTACTGGCCGTCGTATGATTGCTATCGCGAACGATATCACTTTCAAGATTGGCTCTTTTGGTGTGGCTGAAGACATGGTCTTCTTCAAGGCCTCTGAGCTCGCTCGTAAATTGGGTATTCCTCGTATTTACCTTTCTGCTAACTCGGGTGCCCGTATTGGCCTTGCTGACGAGTTGATCTCTCAATTCAGAGCGGCATGGAAGGTTCCTCAAGACCCCACCTCAGGATTCAAGTACCTTTACCTCACCCAGGCCGATTACGATGCATTGGCTGTACAAGGGGATGCCAAAAGTGTACTTGTCGAGGAAATCGAAGAGGAGGGCGAGAAGCGCTTGAGAATCACTGACGTGATCGGTCATACCGACGGCCTTGGTGTTGAAAACTTGCGCGGTTCTGGTTTGATTGCTGGTGAAACCTCTCGCGCTTACGATGACATTTTCACTATTACTTTGGTCACCTGTCGTTCCGTTGGTATTGGTGCCTACCTCGTCCGTCTTGGTCAGCGTACTGTACAAAACGAAGGTCAGCCTATCATCTTGACGGGTGCTCCTGCCTTAAACAAGGTCTTGGGCCGTGAAGTCTACACTAGCAACTTGCAATTAGGTGGCACCCAAATCATGTACAAGAACGGTGTTTCTCACCTGACTGCCGAAAATGATCTCGAAGGTATCCAAAAGATCGTTCAATGGCTCTCTTTTGTTCCCGCTGTACGTAACGGGCCTGTTACCATGAGATTGGGCGCTGATCCTGTCGATCGTGATATCGAATTTACCCCGCCCAAGGGCCCCTCTGACCCCCGTTTCTTTTTGGCTGGCAAGAACGAAAACGGTAAATGGCTCAGTGGTTTCTTTGATCAAGACTCCTTTGTTGAAACACTGAGCGGCTGGGCTCGTACAGTAGTCGTGGGCCGCGCCCGTTTGGGTGGTATTCCGATGGGTGTTGTCTCGGTCGAGACACGTACCGTTGAAAATATCGTGCCTGCTGATCCTGCTAATGCTGACTCTACCGAACAGGTCTTTATGGAAGCTGGTGGTGTCTGGTACCCTAACTCTGCCTACAAGACTGCTCAAGCCATTAACGATTTCAATAAGGGTGAACAACTGCCCCTGATCATCTTTGCTAACTGGCGTGGTTTCTCTGGTGGTCAACGCGATATGTACAACGAAGTGCTCAAATATGGTGCTCAAATTGTCGATGGCCTTCGTAACTACAAACAGCCTGTCTTTGTGTATATCGTACCCAACGGTGAACTTCGTGGTGGTGCCTGGGTTGTGGTTGATCCTACTATCAATCAAGACATGATGGAAATGTATGCTGATAACCAAGCCCGTGGTGGTGTACTTGAACCTGAAGGTATTGTTGAAATCAAATACCGTAAGCCTCAGCTGTTGGCTACCATGGCTCGTCTAGACCAAAAGTATGGTCAACTCAAGGCCCAAGTTGAATCTTCAGAAGGTGATGCTAAGGCTGAAGCTCAGAAAGAGTTGGAAGCGCGCGAACAAGAGCTCTTACCTATCTACCAACAAATGGCCATTCAATTTGCTGATCTCCACGATCGTACCGGCCGTATGGAAGCTAAGGGCGTAATCCGCAAAGCCCTTGACTGGCGTCGTGCTCGTCACTACTTCTACTGGCGTGTTCGTCGCCGTCTTTCTGAAGAATATACTTTCCGTAAGATCGTTGCGGCTGACGCTCTGATGACCCGCCAGAAGATGAGCAATCTGGTAAAGCAATGGTTTGAAAATGATCACCAAGCTGTCGACTATCAAAACGCTGATCAGCTCGTTGCCGAATGGTTCGAGAAGCGTGCCACTGTGGTTGAGCAACGCATCTCTCAATTAAAGAGTGAGGCTATTAAGCAGCAAATTATCTCTCTTGGCTCTGCCGATCAAAACGCTGCTTTGGATGGCTTCGCCAGTATCTTGCAAACCTTGAGCGAAGAAGCCAAGTCTGAAATTTTGAGAAAAATTACTTCATAAGACTTTAGGATCCCCCCTACAAAAAAATGGGTTTTGCCCATAATAAACCTTTATTTATTGCATAATTTTTTTTTTTTTTTTTTTACTCTGTTTGTTTACACAGACTAGTACATATACGTGTTCGTTTATTTTTTTATACATATTCGAAGCATATCGATACATTCGGAATTCTTTTGTAATCATTTGTGATGCAAACTCTTTGGAAAAAATTCTAAGGGATATACTGATAACCCATTAAACAGAGAAAGGAATATGAGCATACTTTTAGCTTAAAGACCAATAAGGCTCACTTCAATTGTGTTCATACTGTCTTCTTAATAGCAAACAAATGCTGGAGAGTGCAAAAGCTTTTAATTATCATGTCGCGTTCATGGTAAAAAGCACCAGTGCATTCTGCCTTGTTGTGTGCTTTTTGAGATACGATGATGATATTATGTAATATAGTAATGTTTGTTTTTGGAAAGCACTAGCTGTACCCAAAAACAAAATCGCTTTTTGTATAGTAAATGTAAAAGTAGGCACGACATCTCTAGTTGTAGAGAGACGACATGTACATACATACATATATATATATATATATATATATATATACATATTGTATTTTGTGCCTAGCAATATACGCATTATCCCCTCCTTTTTTCTCTCTCTCTTTCCCTTTCTCTTTTTTTTTTTTTTTTTTTTTTTTTGTATTTTTCTTTTTCTTTTTTCGTTTATAAACTTATACTTGACTTCTTCCCTTTCAACTTTCTAAAGGAGAAAATATGACACACAAAGAAAGTAGACCTTATCACTTTGAAGTTAACATGGAAGACGATGAAGACCTCGTTAAGCTTATTAATAAGCTCAATGATGCCAATTTACCGAAACATGCTGTTCAAGCCATCGATAGAGATTTAAACCGCTTAAGAAAGCTATCTCCATCTTCATCCGACTCTGGTATTCTTAGATCGTACATTGAGTGTATTGGTAGTTTGCCCTGGTCTGTGTCTCACAAAGAAAAAAAAATCAACGTATCCTTCGCAAAGGCTCAGCTCGATTCAGATCATTTTGGGTATTTCAGCATCGAAAAGCTAGCAGTGTTATGGTCTAACTCTATTAATTTAGTATCGAGCAAGTAAAGAGGAGAATCGTAGAGTATATCTCAGTTCTGAAATTAAACAGTGGTGCCAACCCTCCAATCATCTGTCTTTCTGGTCCTGTAAGTTCCTTTTTGTAACATGGCAAAAGTGTGTATTAACTTTCATAAAAGCCCGGTGTAGGAAAGACTACTCTTGCAAAGTCTATAGCTGCTGCGCTGGAAAGAAAGTTTCTTAGAATTTCTTTGGGAGGTGTAAGAGATGAGGCAGAAATCAGGTTAGTACGGCAAAAAAAAAAAAAAAAAAAAAAAACTAAATCTTGCATTGATATAACAGAGGGCATCGTCGCACATATGTAGGTGCTTTACCAGGCTTATTTATTAACGGTATGCGCCAATGTGGTGTGAAAAATCCTGTGATTTTACTTGACGAAATTGACAAAATGGTTCAGGGAACACATCAGGGAAACCCAGGTAAAATAGTGACATAGATGAACATTTGCCTTATTACGATTTTGTTTAGCTGCTGCTTTATTAGAAGTTCTTGACCCCGCTCAAAATTCGGCCTTTAAAGATCACTTTTTAAACCTTGCCTATGATCTATCCCAGGTTATCTTTATCAGTACAGCCAACACTATTGAAGCAATACCTCCCCCTTTACTCGACCGAATGGAAGTTATTCAGCTATCGGGATATACTCTTGACGAAAAGATTCATATTGCAAAGGCTCACTTGATACCCAAACAAATAAACCGCCATGGCCTGTCATTGGTTGGTCTTAAAATACCTGATCCATCGATTCTGTACATTTGCGAAAAGCATACTAGGGAAAGTGGCGTAAGAGAGCTTCAGCGTAAAATTGCTAGTTTATGCCGATACAAGTGTAGAGAATATGTAGACTTGGATGAGTCAAAGAAAAAGGCTCAGTTTAATAGAGTTATCAATGTGGAAGATATAGAAAAGATTCTTGGTGTAAGTAAAACTGGTTAAAAAACGAAATTACTTTAAGCAGATAAATAACCGTTGTTAATGTAGAAACCTATCTTTGAAAGAGATATAAACAGTGTAATACATACTCCTGGCATGGTCAATGGGCTAGCTTATTCCGGCAGTGGTAACGGTGAGATTATGGTGATCGAAGCGAGTACTATGCCAGGGTTAGGAAGCATAAAGCTAACAGGGTCTCTCGGAAAAGTGATTCAAGAATCGGCTCACTTGGCTGTTTCATGGATCAAGGCCAATGCATACAACTTGAAACTGACAAAATCGCCCAAAGATAATATACTCAAAGATTTGGATTTGCATATTCATATGCCAAGTGGAGCTGTTCCTAAAGATGGCCCTTCAGCAGGAATTTCACTTACTGTGTGTGTTTTATCTTTACTTTCTGGAAAGTGCGTTCCAGAAACAATAGCTATGACTGGCGAAATAACGCTTCGAGGACAGATCCGGCCTGTAGGTGGTATTAGGGAAAAGGTGATTTCAGCACACCAGGCTGGGGTTCAAAAAGTAATAATTCCAGCTGGAAATAGACGAGATGTACAGTCTGACATACCCGCTAATATAAGCAACTCGATGACATTTGTGTACTGCAAAAACATTTGGGATGTTGTTGATGCCGCTTTTAATTATAGGTTTTTAGAGATTAGCCCTCAGATATCTAGCAATTTGTAATATAACTATATAACTGTAAACTAATAAAGCGTCTTTCTTTTACATTTTTAAGCAACCGGTGGAAGTGTTGGCTGTCTAATATGATTTTATATAGATCTATAACCGAAGCTATCTAATTATATATGGGTCACTAAAATAGCTCATCATTGAAAGCTGATACTCACAGTTTGAATTGCAGGTACAAGATACGTAGTTTTTCTCCTATACCTTCAATGTTTACGTAGATTGTTTTGAACGAAAAACTTGTACATTTTGGCATAAACGCTGTACAATGTTTTTTTTCTTGAGCTTATACGTCAGAGCTCCTAAGACTGTTTTTTTTTTGTTTTTGATTACCAGCTTTAAAACAAACATATTAAAAGTCTATATGGTGTCGTCCTATTTTGCTACGTAAAGTTGCTAGAACATAGGTTTTATGTATTGGCTTTTTGATATGTACATAGTTTATTTCTTTCGTGGCAACGAAGATGCCTTTTTTCGACTGTTTTTTTTATAATACTATTTGAACCAAATGAGAAAGAAAGATTGTAGTACAAGTCATTAAAAAAAGGGAGACAAGGGCAAATAGGAATCAAACCACAAAACTCTCACTATACTAGACACTGTTTTCTAGTAGACATGAACGAAAGCTCCAATAGATTTATTATATTATTCGCTCTCATTGACATTTACTATACTAAAATATTAAGAGCGTCGGGTGTTTCAGAGTACAAACCTTGTGTCAAATTATAATGGTGCTATGAAATGCTTTTGTAGATGCTGAGAAAGACATTTTTTTGCTTTGTAGAGTCTTTATTTGTGTTTGAAGATAATATATTCTTTGGAAAAAAAGTATAGCCAAAGCGTATTGTAAAGGCAAATCATATATGTATATATATTGGAGAAACAAAATTGACAGAACATTTAGCAAAAAGTCTAGAATACCACCCTGAATATTTTAATTCAAAATAAATGGATATGTAGTTTAGCTCAAAAGATGTGTAAAACTTAATCAGATGTATTCTGTTTGTTTATACAAACAATATATATCCTTATTTATAGGCAAAGCGGTCGATCAGCATTGGTTTTGCTTTGTCCATCTTACGACAATTGCTTATTTTTTCCCAAAGAACTGAGCACATAAAGCAAATGTTTCACAAAACATATTGAACGCTGATTTCAAGTCTCAGGGCACACACGTACTTAAAAAGATGAAGACTATCAACAAAGACCATTTAAAAGATCTTTTTTTTTTTTTTCAAAAGTTTATTCCTGTTCCCATTCTGTGTAACAAACAGATTAACAAAAATAAAGGATTACTGTATTAAATATCATTTGATGTATTTGTACATACGAGAAATATATTACAAGGAACCAATGTGCGTGTTTGTGTGTTTAATTAGGATGTATATATCCTTGAGATTGAGTGTTATCTCGATGATCATCAAATTTGTACGCAGGTGGCGGTGAAATAGGTGTTGCACATTCGTGATTGTCAGGTCGAGGTGCAGCAGTAGAAGAGGGTTGCATCATAGAAATCTGGGCTTCGTTTTCTTCCTTCAATCTTTTACGCATTCCTTTTACACTTCGAATAATATACCATAGCAATAAACCAAACACCACAAGACCAATGAATATAACAAACACAAATCGATTGTGTTGCTTTAGCCAGCTTTCTTCAGAATGGGGAGTAGCATTCCCTTCAGGATTCCAGCCTGTGCCCTGCACAGATGGCTCCGGATATAAAGGAACTGTTGGTGAAAGCCCATTGAATGTTATGCTTGGGCGCCCTCCGCTTAGTGAAGTATATACTGAGAAAGGTATTAGTGACGTTGTTGCTGAGGAAAGCAAAGTGGTAGATGTCAGATCGGTTTTAGGGGTTTCTGTGGTATTGCTTTTTTCGACTGTAGTTGATTGGCCCATCACTACAGCTATTAGAATGGCAGTAGAGTATGAAGCCAAACTGTATTTCATCGTTAATTTGCACTGTCAAAGATATAAAACTTTACGCCGCTATTAAGCTTATTTTAGAATATATTTGAGCCAAGAGGGTTAGTGCGGGAAGGGAAAGGAAAGAGGAGTAGTAAGAGAGCGAAAGAAAAGGATTTCACAGAAAATGAGAGTCCCATTGCCTATTATTTTTTTCAATGGCCGACTTAGTGGACCAAGCGAGGGGCAGGGACAAAGTCACCTTTGCATGGCACTGATCCACTAGAATAATTGTTTAAAGAGGTTGGTGTGTGAACATATATGAACAAAAAAAAAAAATAAAGGCTTTTTTAGTGCGAAGTACAAAGTTTAAAAATGAATGTCCTATCTTTATATCGCCTGTATGTTTTGCATTATAAACTGGATAAAAGTATGTCATTAATTCTAAAAAATAGCTGTACAGTGTTTCAACGAATTAAAATCGTCTTTACAATTTTAGAAATGTCACTGGTTGCCTGCTTGGAAATCGCCTCACTTATATTGCAACCTGTACGTTTTTCTCTACAGTACTTCACACTCAGCGTATTGTTTCTGTATGAACGGAAAACCGGAAAATACAAAAAGCGACATCAGGCCTATATATTAAAGTGTTTAGCGAGCCTGCTATTATGAAAGCTGGTACTCAGCATACAAGGGAAAAGACTGCCTTCAAGACAGAGCTTGTACAAGAACATTTATTGAATCTCGAGACGGAACTGTTATTGTGATGGATTCGATAAGGGTACTTTTGATCCTTATATGGCAAAATTCACTAACTCTTATACTCGCTCAAAGAATAGCTATCTCTACGAAATTCAACATACAAAAGAAGCTACAGTACTACAAATTGAAGGAAAACACACCATTAGCTAACATTGTTGAGTTAACAAATAGTTTAAAATGTGTATCCTACCGGCTGCAGTATTGAAATAGCCAAAGCTACATGCAAACATACAAAGTTTGAAAAGAAGTAACTAAAAGCGTCATTCACAATCAGCTGTTTTACTCAGTTAAAATTAACCAGACGTTTTTTGCTTTTTTTTTTACTCCTATATTTTAAAGTGCTTTATCCTTATGTGGTAAGTTGCGTATGTATTCTAACAACAAAGTGCAGCTTCCGAGCGCTTAAAAAGAAAAAAAAAAAAGCGACAATTCTGTTCCATTTTTAGTCTGTTCTGTAAGGCTTGAGATGCTTGAGATTTAACAGAGTCAAATATAGTATGTGCTTGATATGTTTTTTTTTTTTTTAAAAAAAAAAGGGGGTGTTGAGGAGGCTTACGCTTCTGTCGAGTGTTTGAACGTGTTTTGTTTTCAACCACTAGAACAGCGCATTATACGCACCACCAAGTCGTAGCATATTTTCTCAAAAGGCCTCAAGCCAAGAAGGATAGATATTTTGCTCCAACAAATAATTACAGACATATAAAAGTTATAACCAGTAGACCGTTAGGCTTTGTAGTTCATTGTTTTCTACGATAGCTGTATCTCTTGACCATTGACTAGCTTTTGTCTAGTGCAAACTACATCATGACTCTATGTTTGTATGTTGTGTCAAATGCCGTTCGCTTATAGTTTCAAGCGTTGGTCAGTCTTTAAAAAACCTTGTAAACAGGAAGATTTTGAAAGTCTACAGTAGTTTGACAACTCTATACTCAAATATCATTTAGATCGGTTGATCAGGAGTTTATCCTAATGGTTTTGTTAGTAGCTTTGTAATATAAGACGAGTCTTTTGTTAAAGCAAAGTAGGTTTTCGCTCTGCAAAGAGCCTATATTAGATGTACTAGCCAAGAGATCGTGATAGACCGATTTCTTAAAGCGAATCTCGGACAAAACAGACAGATATATCCCTTATATTGAAAGTAGCTATTTAATTGAATGGTATGCCTATTTATACGAATAAAGATATCAAAACATTTATTGAGCAATGTGTTTACGTCTTGGAAAAAAGGAAAAAGAAGCATCCAATTGATTTTTCGATGGCCGCCGTCTAAACAAATGGAGATACTTTTACCACAGATCGCCTTTTAGTACAGTCAGCCTCAACAGAGTAACTTTTAGTGCGCTTTCTATTTTTATCTAGAAATACCTTGAAGAATTAAACTCCAGCCTTCTAAATGAAAACGCTTGTTGCGTTTGTGTACTTTATTAAAGAGTCAAGATTGCTTTTTTTCTTTTTTTGGCTATTACTTGCTTTAACAAACGTTTCACAACTTTTTAAAATCTCACTTTTATTGTGGCCATATACCATATAAAACATGTCCAGACAACTGTGGTCAGTTTTTTACTAGTGCATTTTGTATATACCAGAATACAAGTTTTGGTTTTTTGTTGTTTAATAGAATGGATTCATGAATTTTCGGTCCCATCTATACACAACCAAACTTCTTCATTTTATCTTATTCATTTTACTTATACTACTTGTAGTTTTTATAATAGAGTAAAGAGAGATCCTTTTACTGCAGTTCATAACATCACTGAGTTGACGGCTGATTTTTATTCTCGCCAATTCTGCTTAGCCTACCCTAACTGATAATGTAGGGCCTGGTGAATGAAACTTTGTATTGAAAAGTGATTTTAAATAACCAGCAATGTTTATGGGTTTGACTGTAGTGATATAAATAAAGATAGTACAGTTTATTATTATGTTTTTAGTCTAATCTTCCTCTTCGTCTTCTTCTTCCAATCCAGCTTCCTCGTCCTCCTCATTGGTATCATCCATATTGCGCTCAATTAGGGGTTTAATTAAGCGGTCAAAGTAAGGGTGGGGGTTTTGAGGGTTTGACCTCTTTACTTGTTCAAAGTAGTGAACGTATACATTGCCGTCAGCACGACCTAATGGACTGTTGACAACATAGTCGCTCAAATTGAACGAGTCTACTAGAGGGATTGCCTGTTCTCTGACTGCTTTGCAAAGCTCGTTTGTCTTTGAACGAACAAATTCGATCTGGGTGGGTGAGAAGTACTCGTATTGTAAAAAGGCGCCAGCGTTTTCTTCAATTGTATAGAAACCATAAAGAAGACATACGTCCATCAAAACAGCCTTCAAACTGCCTTCCACCTTGGAAACGCCATCAAGGAATCGGTTGAATAAGTAACCGTAAGAATGCAGCTTGGCAGCATAGAGTCTTGATTGAGAACACTGTTCGTAAGCATCGTCTGTACTCAGTCCTTGCTTAATACAGCTTTCGAATTCTAATGCAGCGTTTTGTACAACGTTAGCACACACCACTTGCCAGCCTTCCAAGATAATTCGGGGGTCCAACATAGACTCGGCATCCTTGGCTTTACAGCGAGCGCCAATCAAGCTGTTGAGATTGTTGAGATACCCTACACCGGGAGAGAGTTTCTTCCCCTTGACGGCTTCGCGGAAGCTGCTGATCAAGTAACGCCCCAATTGCAGTGTTAGAATAGTGTTATCACCTTCCCATGTACACTGGACAGCAAAGTCTTGGTACATGCCTGCTAAACCAGTATAGGCAGAGTAACCGTGACCGCCGCAAGCCTGTCTACATGATTCAATAGTGCTGAGACAATTCCAAGTACAAAATGCCTTTAAACCAGCACTTGTGGCGTGTGTTTCCTTCAGCATTTCCAAAACTTCTTCCAGATCAGTATCTTCAGGCTTTGCGTTTTCTAAACGACCCATCATCTTAAGATACATGGCGGTCATTTCTGATCCAGTGAATAACATGGCGAATGTCTGAGCCATCAAAGGCATCAGGCGCCGCTGGTGAATAGCGTAGTCCAGAAGCTTAGTCTCAACGTTTGTATTAGAATTGGAAAATTGACGACGCACAGCTGCATATCGTATAGCGATAGCCAAAGCTTTCTTGGAAACGTTTCCACTGTCAACTACCATAGCAACACGCCCTTGAAGCAATGCACCGTAGGTGAGTTGTTGCAGTTTGGGTTCTTTGACTGCTCCTGTGCGTGATACTTTAGCGTGCTTCATCAACATGTAGCTGCGAGGAATACGGACATGAGTAAACTGAATCCAGCCGTTGTCAATTCCATCACGGCCCATCTTCTTGCCAATATCTCCAATATTTACACCAGGAAGAAGATTATATGTCTTGGGGTCTCTGAGAGGAACAACAAAACATTTGGTACCGTAGTTTTTGCCTTTTACATAAAGTTGAGCAAAGACTGCGGCATGTGTTGCGCTATGGGCAGCACCACCAATCCACCACTAATATGTCTGGGTGAGTTTTGTTGGATACTTGAAAAAAATATTTACCTTAGTGGCAGTAAGGGTAGGCGTATGTATAATGAATTGGTCAGAAGCCTCATCAAAGTGGGCAGTTGTTTCCAATCCAGGCACATTCGATCCATGGCCAAGTTCTGTCATTGCAAAGCAACCTACCATTCCGGAAAGAGAAAGAGCACCTTTTTGGAACCAGTATCCCAGTTGACCGGATGTGGCGTTACTCTGCAGTGCGCCCACAAATAAGCCGTCTTTTTAAGACGTGCAAAGTTAGCTTAAGAGTAAAAAAAAAAAAAAAAAAAAAAACATGGCAATCGCTTACAGTGTACACCAAATCGAGTCCAAAAGCCAGGATCGATTAAACTGACCACCTCCATTCGTTTTCTAAAGATATCGACAGATTCATTGGAAAGGTGATGAATCAAAGATCGAAACTTTTGCCCAACAGAAGAAATTTAACACCAATGCCTTTTTTTATCTATTTTAGGCACATTACCTTTTCCATAGTACGTTCACGCAATTCATCTTTGGATATATCATGAACGTCGTCCATCTTGAACAAAGGGTCACGCTCAAACTCTTGCATAAAGCGTTCTTTCAACTATTCTCTTTGCTTAGCAAGATGAACTACGAGGTTGTTTTTATTTACCGCTGTCATCTTCTCGCCGCCGTCTAAGAGGTAAGTCAGCTCGCGAATATTGAATGTAGCCTTGGCTCTTTCTTCGTCCATGCTCTTGACAGGACTAACGTCAAGAAGAAAAGGTCAGAGATCAGTCTATGAAATTTGCACTGGCTTTTTTTTTTTTTTTTTTTTTTTGTAATACTTACTCTACAGCCTGAGCATATTGTTGCTCTTCAGTCAAGTGTTGCTTTACAGCATCTAGTCTTTGTTTGGCTGACATTTGTTTTGTATATTTAATGGAAAAGAAGAAGAAAAAAATTGACAAGGAACAAGATTTGTCAAATATTTATAATGCGCGGTAGTGACTTTCTTATAGGTTTGAATTTCACATGAAAACCAATTTCATGTGAAAAAAAAAATAGAAATAGAAAAAAAAATACCCCACATTCTGTGTCGTTGCTGGTTCTACGAATGTTTCTATAAAAAAACAGATCCGCATTCAGTCTTGATTCAACTACCCTCCTATTAAAGCGTAAGTAGACAACATGTCGTTTAGAAAAAAAGCATTTTATTATTTCACATAGGGATTTTCAAAGATTAGGTAAGCACACAGTTGACAGCTGCATTTGATAACCCCGCATCAGAGATGGTTTGTGTAAGTACATCAATAAGCTGAGTACGGTTGAACACAAGCTTAAGGAGAGAAAAACAAAAGAGTATATTTAGTATCGCTACTTCCCCCTTTTTATATAGACATAAATAAATATATATATATATATATATATATAATACCTCAAAATGCTGTCCTTCGACCTTTGTCTTTACAAACTCAAAGAGATGTTCAACAGGATCCGACTTGTTGAATCTACGAACGACCCTGCTACCGTCTCCCATCCTAATTTGTATACGCGTTGTATGATCCCCTCCAGTTGGTTCGTCTCTTTCAATAGACTGTATACTATCGAAGACAGACTCTGGTTTAGTTTCAACTGTATCTTCCTCCTCCATTTTTTCTAGCTCTTCATCCTCTATATTTGGTGAAGAGCTACCGCTTAGTGACGCTGCAATGGCTGCATTCAACTGCTCTTCTTCACTCATATCTGAAACACTCTATACAACATATCAGTAATGCAATGAGCTACATCAATACCGTATCTCACCTTCATGACCTTAGGACGCTTCATGGTACTTGGGGATGGTTTCTCTTCAGCCGAATTGTTTTCAAGAAATTCCGTTACTTTTTTTTTTTTTAAGGAGATTGTAAGTTAATTCAAGTAAAAAAAAAAAAAAAAACACAAGAAGCTTGTTTTGGTTAGCCGCTGGTTTTACCTTCCATCATGAAATCTGTAGGATTGAGCGCTTTTTCCCAAACCTTAACTCTTTCCCCAGTACGTGAGTCAATGATGGCAATATGCGGGTACTTTCTGACCGAATAAAAGGTAGAATATCTTCTGCCGTCTGCACTATCGCTCCCATACTTTTAAACCGTGTTGAATCAACAATTTCCCTTATTTCTAGTTTTTATCTCAACTTACCTGTAAAAAAGTAAATGATTCTCTAATAATCTCTTTCACAAACGGGTCGCTCCACAAATCACGATTGAGGACTTGGCATGCAAACTCCGTTGAGTTTTGTATATTTATCATCAACCACTTATTATCTGTCTGTGCTTTTACTCTAGCCTAAATAGCATGCGTTGTTGAGCTTTATATATATATGCCACTCTTGTCATCTTACTTGTTCAAAATCTCCATGAAACATAATATCAAATGGCGGTCGAAACAAGTCAGCCAGTCGCTTTACTTTTGAGCTGCTTGTAGTGCTTGTGGGCTCAACAAAGGAGCTGGCTCCTGAAAATGAAGGTCTATGCTCATCTTTTTTTTTTTTTTTTTTTCATGTGTATATAGAGTCAAAATCGATTTTATCACAAGATAAATATATACCTTCATCTTGTGTTGCATCAAAAATATTGGTTATAGAACCAGTGGTAGAATCGCCCTGATTAAATACTGAAGGTCGACCCGTAGTGCCTATTCGTTTTTCCAGCCGTTAGATGCTGTTTTGTAAAAAAAAAAAAAAAAAAAAAAAAAAAAGAAAAAAAAGGTGCTTCGTCTTCCTACGTCGTTCTTCATTACTCCCAGACCAAGAAAAGCTAGGAGAAAACATTCCAGTAGGGTCCCCCGCAAGGATATCGCGTTTTGGTGCAATGGGAGCTCGAACTTGATGCGATTCCTGTAAACGTCTAGCTAACTCTTCATCAGCCAACAGCTGCTCATTCTCCAAATCGTTAGAATCGTTTATTACTGAGCTGGATGCTGACACATCCTCAACTGTAGAAGATGCAAGAGCTGTATTCTCGCCATTCTCCAAATAGAGAGTAACAGCTGTTTCTACACTCCCATCGGCAATCTTTTGGTTGCAAAAAATAGCGGCAGTATAAGTATCAGTGAGCATTTCTATTAACTAATTACCTCCAAAAACTGCTCAGCCACCTCAGTTGAAGCACCTGTAATATCGCAAAAACTCAATACGTCCTGTTCCTCTATCATATTTTGTTGAAAAGAAGAGAGAAAAGGATACGTACCAGACAGTCACGATTTAAAGCAGCTAGCTGTTACACACAACCTCAAATATTTTTTTGTACAGATAAATCCTTTTATGTACAAAAGCTTTCAGCTTGCATAAATACACAGCGATTCTCTAAGGGGACAGTGTAAAGATTTTATTAGAGTATTCATTCGTTTTTTTTTTTTTTTTTATGAGGGGGACTGGAGAGTTATTTATCCAAAAAATGTAGATTGTGGTCTTTTTGTTCACTGTCAAGATCCTCTTCGGACTTGATTGCTTGTATTGGTTGTTGTTGTTGCTGTTGTTGTTGCTGCTGCTGTAGCATTTGTTGTTGCTGTAGCATTTGCTGTTGCTGCTGTAGCATTTGCTGTTGTTGTCGCATTTTCTTTTTTATAAGGTATTTACTATCACCAGTCTTTTGCATATTGTTAATATCAACACTTCCAGTACTGGCTTTTGCGTTTGCAAAATCTGAAAGCGACATAGGCGACAATGGTCTTCCCATCCTTTTCAAGCTTCTTTTATTAGAAGCAAGAGCCGCTAGCATGCTTGATGATTTGCTTGGTTTTGGAATATCATTAAAGGACGTTGAAGATTGAGGAGAGGAAGGTAGAGAGTATTGTTCTCCAAACATGTGTTGTGTCGTAGGCGTAGCAGGAACCGACGAGCTGCCGGTTGTAGCTATATCTATTAGTAAATTAGGAGTAGTAAGCCTCGATAATAGTAGCGGATCGGTGGTTTCTCGAACAATTTCCTCAAAGACACTGGCATCTTTTATAAATAAGTGGTTCCCAGGAGCTGCTTCTTTTTCTGTTTGTAGCCGGAATATGTCCTCTCTTCCGATAATTCCTTCGCCCAGTCGGAATGCCGGGTCACTAGATTCTGATAGCAATTTAACGATCGATAGCGCCATTTTTTTTCGAGGCTGGTCGTTGATGTTATCGTCTTCATTGTATAATCGAGTAGCGGGTTTCATAACTAAAGAAAGTGGCTGTTGCGCGGTATTTCTTTCTAGCGCCAAGTTGGAGTCCTCAAATGGTACAATGTGCGAAAAAGGATTGTCAACGGGTTTTTTTTTGTTTCTAACAATTAAAGGAGGCGGTAGCGGCTCTGCGGTGCTGGTCTTTGTTTGTGGTGTTGCAGGCAAGAACGCTTTTTCTTTTGGTAGCCCGTCTGCTGTTGAACAGCTCACTGAGTCCTCCATTGTAACGTCCTCTTTAATCTCTGGGAATTCTGGAAAGAAGCTGGGGATGTAGTCTGGCAATTTAGCTGACTTGGTTGGTGAAGAAGGCAAATAATCCTCTGCATCTGTGTCTATAGGCGAGTCAATATCTAGCTCAGATATATCTTGAAATTTGTACTCGACTGCATCTTCAAAGTTTGGTCGGCCTTTCTTGATGGTATCTGCCAAAAGTGTGAATAACTCAAGACTAAAAAACACTAACATTCAACAAAAAAAAAATACCTTCCAATAAACGACTGGGATCAGATTGAACTGTCCAGCAAGGCGCCAGCTGTTTTCCTTCTCTTAATATCCACTCCTTTAGGCTATCTGGTGTAATCAAAAGCTCTTCCATAGCATCCATGAAATCGCTAGCAGTTCCTACTGTTCTTCCATTTAAGTTGGCATAGGCTGAAATGGTAGATCCTAGAACCTCCAAATGCTCTCTAAAAATATCATTCAAGGTCTTAATAGACTGACTGGTCGCTGATTCAAAACCTGAACTTTGAACAATGCGATGCGTTACTATTTCCAGCATAGAAGAGCAGAAGGCGTCAGTCATTTTCGGCTTTGAAACGAAAGAAGGCCTCTTTTTGATGTTTTAAGCTCAGGCGTGAGGAGGCCAGTCGTTGCGATTTACTTATTTTTTAAAACTTTTGAGCGGTTGTTTAATACAGTAGCCAGTGACGTACGCCAGCTTGGCTAATCACTGAAATGATGATACCACCGATACGGCGGCTACCTTTTAATTAATGCAAAAAATAAAGTATAACGATAAAGAACAATAAGTCAAATGCAAACATTTGAAGTTTTAAAAAATTAGCTATATATACTTTACTTGTTGTTTGTTTTGAGAGTTGCCTCATTATGCAATTGTTCAAGTGTTGGTGTTGCTCTAGCAACTGCTTCGTTCGGCTGGAAAGGAGTGCTGTCAAAGAGAAGACTCCAGTAAATGTTCCATAAGCTAATCACAGTACATAATAACTCCTGTATTGGTGATGTTTTTCGTTGAGGTAGAATTTTTGTGCTTTACTCATCAGATTTATGACAGGGCGCAAAGGAAGCATTGTCCGGGTTGATAAAAAATAAACCATACGATATGTCTATCCACAATTTCTGTTTGGCGGGATAGCTAACAAAAAACCAATGTAGATTTTTGCTGGTCCATACAAGAGGCGCCTGTCATCTCCGTTTTTAGCAAATATGAGACGGCAGAGTCGTCACAGAATGGTTCTTGCTTAATGTGATATCTTGGCTTTTCAGAAGGGTTCCTATGGCTTTTCGCTTGTAGTGAGAAGTAGATCTGATTGTAGCAGTTGTTTTTTATTCAGCTCTACTAGGTCTGTATCGTTAAAAAAACTTTTCTTAATTATGGGATCAAAATTTGATCTTGGGTTACTGAAACCATTTGTAAAAAAAAAATTGCTAGTAAGATGTCGACTATCGCTTTCATTATAGATAGATTGCTCTGAGACAAAAATCAATGCGTGTGTTTCTACTGAAGCTCTTCGCCAGTCTTCTTGCTTCTGGCTTGACAACGAAACAGCTATTGGTTGTAAAAGAACGTATAGTTTTAGAAGTTTTTTTTTAGTATAACTAAGATGTCATCTGCACAATTCAAAGTTTTAACAGGTGCCGAGTTGAAAAGCCTGAAATAAGCTGGTCGGCTTGAATAGCCCTCAAAAGAGACTCTGGAGCTATGCTAAATAGTAGTGGTGACTAAAGGCCACCTTGCCGAATCCCCCTAGCTCTTGTAAAAGTATAGAAAAGAATATATTGACATTGATTACCAAGGGCGTTTTGGAAAGCAAAGGTAGGATATAATTGGTTATTGAGTCAGGAAATCCAAATTTTTTTATACAAATTTGTATGTGAGATGAGCCCAGTAACGTACTTTTTCTCAATCAATTAACAAAACTATATTTAAAAGTTTATAACATTGGGCCATATCCACGATTAAACGAGTAGTAATACTATTGTCATCCATGAGTTGGTTTGGAGTAAATTTAGTATGATATTCACTGATAAGGTTGGGTAAGATCCATGGGAAACACGTTTTTGGTATCAATTGAAAAAACGCACTTTGTCTTGACAACAATGTCTGCCAATATTTACTAGCCTTAGTGTACGAAAGAATGTCACCTTTAAAGCATTTTACATCTTTATAAACCTGAAAAACAAAAAAGTATAGCATTCATAAAGCAACGCAGCCTTTTTAATATGTAAACTAGACACAATGGTTGATCGCTTTTTATGCAATCCGTTTTCTGTACACCACTATTTGAATTGACCAACGGTGCTTTTGTATGAAAAGTATTTTATTCATAATCAGGCTCACTCTCTGGTTTTACAGCTGGATCAATACCAATCGATTTCATTTTTACTGCTATTTCGAACAAATAATCATAACATTCAGTCATTGTTTTTGCCTTTTCCCAAGATTCTACTCTTTATATTAGCTTCGATATTCAAAAAGCTTATTATATAATTTTTACCACCCCAAACATAAACACCATGTCGACGGACCAGAACAGCATTTGTATCTGGATATGCTTCCATAGCCTATAAAAGTTTAGAATATCATTTTTGTTTTAAAAATCTTACAGCAGCCATTCTATCAGTCAAATCTTCTTCTTCAGGAGTGTTTTCAACAATAGGTACAACAAGCTTATCAAAGTAGCGCAGGTTTTTTTTTGTCGAGCCAATACGGATACCCTTAATCATTTCTTGGTGGGATATTTCAAAGGTTTTTCCAGGATATAAAAGAGTTGCCATTACGGCATTTTGGGAGTGAGTGTGAATACAAGCACCTGCTTCTCGCAAAGTATATGCATTGTAAAACAATGGTGTACAAGCAGAGGGCTTATATTCTAGAGGCTTTCGCAACAATGTACGATCCTTCAAAGTCATTACAAATAAATCCTCTGGTTTCATACGTTCTTTTTGAACCCCTGAGGGTGCAATGTAAACCATTTCTCTAAACGAAAATAATGAGCTGCCTGAATGTCTTTTTTTCTTTCTTTTTACTCTTTTCTAACGCTAATGCCTCCACCAGTTCCAGTTACCCAACCCAAGTTGTAGAATTGCCGGCAAAGTTCAGGAATGAGATTTGCAGGGTGGTGAGGATCTTTGCTTTGGCATAGAGCACTATGTTCTGTTGAAATTTCGTTAACTGCCATCTTTCGCTAAAACTAACTTTTAAAAACACTTGCTCCACTTTTATGTATTTCAAAATGGGGTTTCAATTCCTATTACTTAGCCACTTAAAGCCACCACCATATACCCAAGGCTACAAATACGAGTGTTGTTTAGGAACTATACGTCTACTCAAGAATGCACTCGAACGAGACGATATGAGTCCTATTAATTAAGCCAAAGGGTTGGTATTCTTATATATACTCCCAGGAAAACACGCAATAGGTACCGTTCTAAACAAACTGAAATTTTATTTAATTTTATTACTGACTGACTCTTGCAAAAATTCAGGAGTTTAGTTTACCTAAAAAAACAAGCAATGCGATGATGTATTGCTATAAAGTTATTAAGCGTTTAAAACATAATTTGAGAAGTTCATTTAACCTCTATGATAATTTTTGTACATATAATATACATACAAAAACCGCCTATGCTTCTACTGTATCTAAAATAGCAGCAAATGACTAAATTGTTGGCTACAGTTATATCTCGAAAATTGCACACTTTGTGTATTGCAAAAAAAAGAAAAGGCTTAAATGCAGCTTTAAAGCGAGCAGTAAAAAATTTAAGGAAGCAAGCTTAAACAACTTTCTGTACAGACTTGCCTTATTTTTAACAAAAAGTCAGAGTATAGCTGGTTTGGCCTTTTAGAAAAAAAGTTCTAAATTGAAATACTGTAAGAAGTATAGATTTTTGTCGCTGCTCTATTTTACTACCACTGTTGTTATGTTTTTAGTTCAAATGGAGGGAACGGAATTTATAAATCGAATTGAGACCCGTCTTACTAGAAATTGCATAGTAGATGAAGCTCCCTATTATCGTTTTTATGTTTTGTTTTGTAAGCGGTAATTGTAGCTTTGATATGGAAAGTTAACCAAACTAAACACCTAAAAAAAAAAACTGCGGATAATTTTGTTTATTATGGCTTTATAAGCTATAGGTATCAGAAGCTAAGCCTTATATTGACATGAGATGTAATAAGATGTTATCATGGCTCACCTTTAGTAATTTCGAAAATAACACATCATATCTCAAAAAAGAAAGTCTTAAGCAGCGACTCTTTTGCGTCAATACCAATGCAAGTGCTAAGGTAGCGAGTATACCCCTTTTTAGCTCTAACTTCTTTATTTGCTTTTTGAATAACAAATGCATCAACTCTTCAATCCCCCTTTCATAGTTTACACTGCACCCTTATCTGTCCAATTTCGTAATAAAAACGTGAATTTTGGCTATTCAGTTACTGTATCAATTTATGAAGTTCATATTAATCAAAAAGCTATTCTCAGAAGAGGTCTAGCCAACACAAGGCCCCTAACACTATTTCACTAGGCCTTGACATTTACGTTACACATATTAACTGCTTCTTTGAAATAAAAACCCTTTTTTAATTCGAAAAGTATATTAACTTCGTATTAGTTTTTTTAAAGCAGTATGTGTAGCAATTTTGATCTTTTTATCTTTATTGATTTTGCTTAAAAAAAAATTGGTTTATATCCAATAAAAAGCCGTTCAAGTAAAATAGTAAACATCTTAGGGCTAAATTTCAGGTTATGCAAGGTTAATTTTTGAAATTAAGCATTAATTGATTTATAGTTAATCAAGCGCTTTACAAAAACAGAGATACTAAATTTGGAAATTGAATACCTGTGTTTGCTAAAGATGCCATAAAAATAGTTAAAAGAATATGTTAGTCTTTATACTTCCTTTATTCATAGAATGGGATAGTTTTCAAATGAAATTATATCCTATTCAAGACTCAAGTACGAATAAAAATCAGTAAATGAAATACCCCTTTCTTTTCTCCCATCAACCTTATACTTATTTGAATACACCATTTTATTTTACTTTAAAGTTAATATCCATTCTCATAAACTTGGCTATTTCAACTTACAGTGAGCTCCCTTTATACTTTTCAACTATTGTTTTTGAACAAACTTTCACGCCCAAGGTTTTAGTGTTTCTACTGCAGTCTATACCTTACATTTCGCTACTCAATACTAATAAATTTCGTCATAGCCACTACACGTTGCCTTTTCTATAGTCTAGTTATTTTTTGTTCTATAGATGTATATGTTATGCGGATATGACCATTTGCTGTTTTGAAAGTATTTTGCAGTTTCGTTTATACCCATGTAACCTTGCAAAAAATGGTCTTACCTGTATTTTCATGTGAATCAGAGTTTTAATGCGGTTTTTTTTATGCCGTTTGTAAACTAAAGCCCCTTTGAGCTGTACTAAGATAGTTGCTAAAGTAATCCAAAAAAAATCAAGTCTTTAGTATTCTTTTAAGTGTAGCAATTGCTCAAGTACTCTGAGCCGCGCACATGAGACTTAAAAAGTAGATTTATTTGTATTCCTTTATATATCTAAGAAAAAGCTAACAAATACTCTGCTCCAATAAAGTGGCGCCATACTGGGCTTTATCTAGCCTAATTCTGTTCCTCAGAAGTAGGAGCCAGCATGGGTGCTTTTTATCGACATTCCAGGGGAGAACAATCGCCCTCGAGGTGCAAGCCCCTTTTGGCCATTGCGCCTTTTAAAACTCCAATAGTTACAGTTGTGTTCATACTTTTTATACGCAGTGTTAAGCATCTCCGATAAAACTTGGGAACTGCTTTTAATAAAATCATTTTTTTTCTCGCATTAATATTTTATTTCCGTTTTTCTTATATATTTATTGTTACTACTATTTTACTAGCTTTGTTTAATAAAGAACAATGACAAACACAGTAGAACCCAAAGCTTCTTCTAGTACGCCTTTTTTTAAGTCGACTTCGCTCACTAACATTCAAACACGCTCTAATACAAACAGTCGTGTGCCAATTTTGCATGGTAAAAAAAAATGTCAATAAAAAAAGCTTAAAAATATAATTAGGAAAACAGCGGAAAAGAAGCTTAACTACTTTTGAGGTGTCACTAAACACAGCTCGTAAAGTTGATGTTTCTGAGTCGCTACACGACAAAAATGCGATTACTTTAGTAGCACTGAAAGCCTTTAAAAAAAAAAATATACCCAAGGAGATATCACCTCGCTCAAGAAAGGAGTCGAATACAATACCTTATACTTGCAAAAATACACTGAAAGAATCACATCAATCCTCTTTAGATGTTATCAAAACTACAAATAATACATATGTCAATCTATCAGCCGATCTTTTATACAGTGCTGGTAATGCAATCAACAATAAATACGTCGAATCACCATCAAATTCGATTTTAACAGATAATGCAAAGAATTCACTTTTGATACTTGGTAACAAAAAAGAAGAAATTGGAGATCATTTTCAAGTTTCTACACACCCTGCTTCATCTATTTCCTCGCAAATAATTTCTTCTAGTAAATCGCTTCTTAAAAGCATGGACACATCAAAGGAAGAAGCCAAAAAGCGATCTGTCTCCCTTTTGCAGCGAACGCGTAGCCGCAAATGGTCAAATCCGATTAGTGACCCCAAGTACTTACGTTATTCTTTAAAAAACGGTCCAACTGCCTTTATGTCTTCTCCTGCAATACCCAAATGTTTAGAGAAAAATCAAAAGTTTTTATTAATGCATCGCCTATTAAAAAGTATGACACTTGGTGGTTACATAACAGATAGTCTGCATGTACCTATGGACATATGGTACTAAAGAGAGGTTATATACTAATACAGTTAAATCTAAGTATGTATTTATAGGTATCAACCCAATGTACGTCTAAACTGTCTAGAAGCCAAAATAGCTGCCTCTGAGTTGATCATTGTTGTACTAGAAAAGATGGAGGCAAAAAGCAGCATTGATATCCATTTAAACACTATCAGCAGTGAGCTTAAAGTACTCAAACAGACTTTAAATCAAATAAACGAAACACTAAAAAGAATGGGGTGTCCAGTCCCCGAAGTACAGAATAAAGAAAAACAGGCTTCAAATCGATATTCAACGAACAGAACATCACAGGTTTTTATTTTTGTTTTTATAACATAAATGTTAAGCTCTTTTCTTTTTTGTAGGCAATAGTTATTTGGAGTACAAAGTTTACAAAATCAGTTGAAAAAATGAGGCTAGAAGCAACTCGAAGTAGTACACCGTACGTATAATTGGTTTGTGAACATTAAATATATATTAATTTTATCTTTTGTTTAGAAATGAGGAACAAAATAAACTGTATGCAATGACTTTAATTAGGTTATTCACAAAAGCAAAAACATTAGGTACACATATGGTTTTTAAAAAATTGTAATGTAACAAAAAATTTCAATTAGAATATTGGGACAGTAACCTGAAGGCTATGGTCAGCAAAGAAGATGCTTATGAATCTCTTGCAAAGGAAGTTTACAAAGCCTGTTCTCAGTGTATTTCTCACTTTATGTCAATATTTTGCAGTCTTGCCTTAAAAGACTGTGAGATTCTACTTAGTAAATGGTTTAAACAAAGTATTATTTGGATTGATGAATAAAATAAAAAATATGCGTGAGATGGGCCAATTTCTGTAAATTCTAGGTCGAAAGAAATTTCTCGCAATAATTTCTTGAGACCGACAGAACAAAGTAGGAAATGTTATTATGCTAGAATCTTCTTGAACTTTTATTCTGAGCGAATTCAAAGAGATATATAAAGACATTCAAAATACTATCTATATCATTAATCGATCTAAGCTCGGTCAGAGAATAAAGAGGGGTGGGAGAATATAAAATTATAAGAAGTGAAGGGTGGGCATAATAACATTTCCTATTTTGTTCTTCAGGTCTAATTAACAAAATCAATCTTTTTTTTTATTCAGCTCTTCATACTGATCTAACATATTAGATTATTAGCCTCAGTCTAAAAATAGCATTTGCTACCTACAGCAAAGGTAATCAATCTCAGCGAATGATACCAGGAAGCTGCATCGCTGTATTTTTCAGTAATCAAAAAAGAGATATGCCTTTTTTAGGCAAATAGAGTTAAATGGTCGATCAAAAAGTTGAAAGCTCTTGGAGGGAGGAGCAAAGTCTAGGTTTAAAAAGCTCTGGGTATGCTAATACTCAATTGATGTCCATTGAAAGTGATTTTAATAAAGTATATGCGGATTGGTTTTGAGTTTAAACATACATCATCAGTCCAGTAAGAGCTATACTCTGAAACTAGCATATCGTAAGTTTCTGAAGGGCTTTTTTTTTTTTGGTTTTTTTATGGTGCAGCAAAGTGATTCTGGATAGCTCACACTAAACAAACTTTAGCAATCATTAAAAATATTTGCTAAAAAAATAAGCGGCGAGCTGACAAAACTGACAGTTGATAGTTTTATGAGCGTCGAGTTTTAGCAAAGAGTTCCCTTCTGCTCTTGTGTCTAATATTTTGACTTTTGTCTCTTTTTCATCACAACAACAAAAAAACAGATATTCAGTTTAATTTCTTTCCCCCTTGAAAAAAGCGACGGTCCTTGAAAGAAGGTTTTTAACTCAAATATATTATAAATCTGGGCTCTCCATGCGTGCTTTTTTTTTTTTTTTTTTTTTTTTGGTATGGATAAAAACTTGTTTTTATTTTCGAAAAAAAAAATATACTATGGTAATTTTATATCCTCAGCTACATTTACAAATGCCCAATCATAGTCATAGTGTATCTCGCGAGTGTGGACATCCTCTACATGATAAAGGAACTCAAACTTTCCTTTAGACAAAAAACAAAGAGGAATACTATGAACGACTTCTCCATTGGGGGGTATCTCCGGCAACACAAGTTGAGACGCACCTTGCATCAGTAGTTTTTCATTCAAGTCGTATTCCTTTGCGCCATCGTTGTAGCTCTGTACTGCCTGCACTCTCAAAATCAACTTCACAGGTCGTACTTTTAGATAGGTCAATATTAAATTCCGACTATTGGTTTGGCACGCTACCTTGTCTGTTAAGTATAGCTACATTCATTGTAACAAAACTGTTTACTGAGCACTCAAATTGGCGGTGTCCTGCTTTATATTTTTCCTCCGACATACTAACAATAAACTCAATATCCTGTTTTTTCAATATGTTTAACTGAAGCGGCGATAGACGCAAAGATGATCGTATATTAATAACACCTTCGCGCCCTGTTGTCTTGCATTGCCATATTGCTTTAACTTTTTCCAGCAATAGCTCTCTATACCAAAACATCTGTAGTCTAGCTCTTTCTTGTTCTGGTGCCATTTTTGGACCTTGAGACACCACAAATTGCTTATTAGGTTCAAAACTTGGTACTTGTTGAAGTCTCTGGTCAGAGGCCAAGAATAGCTTTTTTAAAGGGAGTACGATCCTAGAAAATCGAAGCGTTTGTAAATATGATATGTTTCAATTGTGCTTTCTACCTTTTGGTCAATGCTGGCTGTATAGTAACGCGCGATTTGATGATTTCTTTATCTGATGCTGACTCGGTGTTGTCAATTGTAAACTTAATATCAAAGGGAACATTCCAGGTATTTCTTATATCCAATGTAAGTAGGCAGTAAGGGTTTTTATCGTTTTTATCGAAAGATCTCTGGGTTACCAAAAGTAGCTCCTCTACAGGCTGATTATTTGCTCCTGCAGACTGAATGTCCAAACCGCCTATCAACTCAAAAGCATTATCAATCGACTCTTGGGAAACTCGCATGTTGTCTCGAAGATACAAAACATCCCAGTTTAAAGACTCTAAGTGTTGATACACAGTGATCATAACAGGAAAATATAGCTGTCTGGTGTACAATGTCGTCGGGAGTTCATTGATTTGCTCAGTTTCTGGACGGCCATCTATTGCTCTATCAAGGTATCCGTAGTCTATATATACAGCACCACCAGTACTTAAGAGTAGAATGTTAGTGATGAATATCGTTCCTCCAGAAAAAGAAAAAAAAAGAAAAACGTACCAGCCTTGCTTTCCATATATATTCACAGTTATATCTGTCGATTCTTTAGGTTGCAAAGATATTCTTTTACCAATTTGGTTACTGTCAGACTTTGATCCTTCCCATGAAAAAACAGGAGTTCCTTTTGTGTAAAGTTCAATTTCATACTGTTCTTCGGCTGGAAGATCGGAGTTCACGAGCTTAGGATGGTTGGTTGTGGAATCAGTGAATGACAAAGTTATGAAGTCTACAGGAATAGACCCAATGTTTTCTAATTGTATATTGATCCGAGTTCTATTCGTTGTTAAAAAACACATAAGCAGTTTTTTTTTGGCTAACTTACACTTCTCCTTCAAACAACATGACTGCCCCATGAAGCAATGAACTTGATTTAATTTTCAGTAAAGGCTGGTCCTCAATAACATTGATCTGCTCATGCAGGAGCTCCGGAAGGTTTTCATCTTTTGTATCAAGAGCTAAAGTTTTATGTGTAAGTATACAAGAATTCTCGCAAAACTTATCATACTTAAGGCAGGAGCTTTGTATAAAGCTTGTAATCCACTGTAAGATGTGTTAATTTATCAACTGTATACATTGAATTTAGAAAGAAACAAAAGCTACCTATATTTATGTCTCTTTGATTCCACCGCACTCGTCACCTTGTTTTCTTTTTCTTGCACTTTTTCTGTATTTTGCTTTTTGCTTAAAAACTCTTGCTCTGCAAAGCCAGTAATTTTGATTATACAGCCCCTTATAATAAGAGAGCCGATTTCCAAAGGTGTTCCCGTCAAGCTGATGGAAACCGTATCATTAGCAGGAATATTAACCTCAGCTGATACGGGCGAAAATTTTACACCTGATGTACTAAAAAATAGACTGTGAATAGAGAGAACCGAAAGGTCTATTGGTCTTTTTTGTACCTCAAAACAATACTGCTCAGCTCTAATTGAAATCCGAACGGGTTGGAAAGGGAAACTTCGAATTCGCAAACTTCATCCTTTATCAAGTTTGTTTGAGGCTAAAAACAATCAGCAATATTTCTGTTTTCTTAAATAGCACTTACCTTTTCATTTTTCTTTTTTGCAAAAGGGTTATAGATAAAAGGGTCTCCAGAGTTTATGCGGCCCTCTTTAGATGCAGCCAGCGCTTTTGCTACCAGCATAGGATGCTGGTAAATAGCCTTGTGGGGGATAGGCTGCGTAGGCTGGATAGATTTAACAATGTTAAATCCCCAGTAGTTGACATTATTATCTAGCTGCCCTGACGGTTTACTGGCATTTACAATACTTTGTATAGAGGAAGCCAGCTTTATTTGTTCGCTTTTGGGTATATACTGATAGAGATTTTTGAGAAGTACTGTCGTATAATAAAGCATAGATGCAGGATCCTGTATAAGTTCTGATATATAGATACACTTCCTCAAAATATCAACTTGTAAAGCAGGCCAGCCGAACCCAAGTGTGTTGAACTTCTTTGCTTGCTGATTTTGATGTCTTTCATTTACCTTCTCTTGAAGGATTTTGAGAGTCCCACCATCATGTACATTACTTTCTAAAAGGCATCACTTTTAGGTTTTGGTACGACAATTGTCAAAAACATATATGGATATAATGTACCTCCAATGCCATAGACTTCACATATCCTCCTAAGCACCTCTAGGATGCCATCGTCGCTTCTTTCAACGCGCTTTTTACTGCTATTTGTAGAGTCTGCCAAAACTGCTCGATTTTGCATCAATAAAGGTATCATACGAGTCAATGTTTCATGCATAATCCATGCTGATTTTCTATGATAACCAATAACTGACAGGATCGTTGACATATGTGTCATAGTGTTAATTTGATCCATTATAGAAAGATCATCCATATCCACTTTCCATATCTTAGTTACATAAGTTGCAATAGAATATCGTGTAATACTACAATCCTTGCATTTGACAAGATCAGAAATGGTCATAAACTTATCCTCTCGGTGTTTTTTTAAATCGCTCATATCCGCATGTACAATTTTTGCAAGTACAGCGTCACTCCAGCCATTATTTAAAAAAACAATTACAAGAAAGCGAGATAGCTTTAGACAAGACTCAGCAAACACCAAGTTTGGTACAGGTATATTGGTGTTTGTCTCTACTTTAAGATAGGTTTGTACGACATCCTCGTACATTTCTGTTATCTCTGAAAGAATTGATTTTTGATTTTCTATGCCAGTTTTATCCGAAATTGGCTGAGGCTTGTTTATATCTGTGGCGGGTGTATTCAGCTCATCAGACGTATTATTTCTAGATATAATGTGCTATTAAAAAATTAGATTAGATCTTTCTTTTCATATGTTTACCCCAACATCTGCTTGTAAAAACGACATCAAAAGCACAGCACAAGCTAAGCCCTCTTTGGCACTAGCTAACCAAAGATAATCCGAATTACTTTTAGTCATATCAATAGATTCGTTGTAGCTAATGTATGTTAGAGCTTGTATGTAAGCAATCATATTTTTAGTAGCTTTACAATTGGATTGCATCAGGTAGTCGCCCAGCAAGCAAATAGAAATCAGCCAATAGTTTTTTTATTCTTCCAGGAGTTCTTTGAATTGTTTTGTTTCCTTCACCGCTGTTGACGATATTACTGAAAGTTGTAGATCGGGATAATGAAGGCCTAGGGCTGGGAGGCGAAACCGATGTGTGAGCCTTACTAGCAACTGCTGTACTAGAAGTTCTTTTAAGAAGAGACGAAGATACTGACGTTACAGGTACCGGCTGAGACGAACGATTAGCTGCTTGCTGTTGTGACTTCAAACTAGGCGAACTAGTTGAAGGCTGTGGGCGAATGTTATTATTTAACGCTTCATATTTCCTTGCAAAAGCTCCAGGGGAGATAGGGGATTCCATGGCTTTCAGGTTTTCAATACGGCTAGCCTAAGAGAAAAAAGTAAGCAACAAGGTTTTTAAAGTTTTGGATACAAACGATAGTAGCAAACTGGCCTAATATTTCGCTAGCAAAATCACAAATCATAGTACTCATATAGAAGGACATATTCCCTACGTTTGGTATCATAATCAATCCTTTTGTATCATCGGGCTGGTTTTCTGTTGGGTCAAAAGCAAAACACCTTGTAGCAACAGCAGTAGGATACTAGAACAATATAAATAAGTTCAACAATTTATTGGTGTATATTAGTTTGTTAAGTGTACCTGAGCAAGCATATCGACAAACTCTCTATATCCCTCGCTAAGATCTCTATCTTTCCACTCTTGACAATCCATAATACCTATAACCTATATATTTTTTTTTGTATTTTTGTAAGACGTTTTTTAGTGCTATTTGAGTTCCTACTCCAAAAATACGCCTATGAGGTTGGAAGTCTTCAAGATGACAATGATCTCTGTTATATTTTGTCACAAACTGAAAATGCATTTGGCCTTCTTGAAAAACTTGACTACTGAATTTGGCTTACACAAAATGGATTTCAGCTTCAACAATATTCATTTTTCTTCTTCATTTTCTATTGTATGTTTGTGTATATACCATTTGCCCCTTTATGAAGATCAGGTGTTACATCACCAAGACGAACAGTGTTAAAGTTCTTTACAAGCTCAACGTGTCGCCAAAAAGATGACTTCTTTATTGGAGATACTGGGACTAGCAGAACACGAACTCGGCAACTTGAGGTTATATCCAAAGCCAAATCCATACAAAAATAGAGTAAAATAAAAGTGTTTTTTCTTTTGTGAGCTTGAAAGTACACAACTGAATTTATTTGATTGGCACAATAGCTTCGGACTTTTTTTTTTTTTTTATAGTAGCAAAAGCTTGTAAAAAACACTTTGCATAACGTATGTATGTATAGATAATGTAGTAGCTTCAAGAGGTGCTATGCCCTAGCCAGAGAATGTAAAACTTATTAATAAATGTGAGCTATTGTGTTTCATAAAACAATCGCAGTTGTTTCTTAATTTAACCTAATACCAGTGACTGATTCCAGCCAAAAGTAAGTAATTTTAAACATAATTATACTTCTGTTTGGTTTGTTCCATCATAACAAATTTTAATAAACAGGGCTTCAATAGCCTCATAATGCGTTTTTACGACAAGATAAAGCTAGCCTAACTTTCTTTTTTTCCACAGTTGAAAAGTAAAAAAAACATTGATCCTTTAGTATTTAATGTTACTACTAGGAATTGAATTACACTGAGTAGCTAACGTATTGGTCAATAACTAAAGATTATTCAATAGGGCGACTTTTAATTCTCCTTAATAGTTTTATTTACAGAAGATTTGGTTGGTGGGTTAGTCGCTGTTGTCTAAGCTCATCAAATCTTCGTCTTCGTCTTCATCGTCTTCGTCACTGAACTCATCATCTTCCAGATCCTCTAGATCCTCTTCGTCGCTGTCGCTAAAAACTCTTGGGTCCTCTTCATTCTCATTCTCTAAACGGTTGCGGTAGTTTATTTGTCTTTGAATAAGACCTAGCCTGCCTTGCATAGATATCAGCTTAGGATACACTGTTAGGCGCGTATTGAGATGGTTATATACACCGGCAAGTTTTTTTACGATTCGATCTGATGTCATAAAGTAAGCTGTGTGAATCAGAAGAACGGCTTTAATCCACTCCGTCAAATCTGTGTCTCGCGTTGTCTGCGTATCAAACTCTCTTAAAAGCTCTTCTAATAAAGGTACTACGTTTTCCAAAGGCAGACACCTTACAGTATTGTGTATGTCTTCTTTTGTTGTGCACTCTTGTTTCAATTCTCTCCAATGTTTGATTTCTTTGCTTACGTTATATTCCTTTCCAGAACGAATTACACTAAACTTGCTATGATCCGATTCCTCATTCTTGCTTTCTTTCTTAAGTTCTGCCACTATCGAAGATCTTCTTGTTTCTACTTTGTTTCCACCCTTAACCATCTGTCAAAAAAAAAAAAGTACACTTTAAAAAAAAGTTAGGAAAAAAATATAAATATTCTAAGTCACACCGTGACTGCTTATAGCCAACACCAGAAGCTTACCTTTACCCTTTGTTGCAAGTGTTTATTGCTTAGAAAAATAACTTTTAGATAACAACGCACACAAGAACAGGCTTTTGTAGCCCTTAAAACGAAAGAGAAACGGCCTTTAAAAGTTTATCTTTATCGGTTAACAACTGTAGCTTATTTTCAGATTTGTTTAGTAATCATATTTTGTAGCTGCTGTTCTAAAGTATATATCCCTTTTTTTTTTTTTTCAAATTCTTAGATGTATATATAGTGTGAATGTATTTACTACAATCTATCACAGTATTAGCTCTTATCGTATTGCATATATCTATGTTTTTTACAAATTTATACTTGTTACTGTCATATAATCTATAGGTGCTATCGATAATTTCCATAGTGTCTTCCTCCAAGAACCTTTCATATACATCAGCAAATAAATATATAGCTCGCCTGCTACATTTGTATATTATTTGTCTATGGTCGTTATTTTCCACTTTCTTAAAGCTTCTTTTCATTTTACTTATAATATTTCTTACTTTATATTGATTAGACTTAATATACACCTTTCTAAATTTGGGCTTCTTTTTTAGTACTTCCTTAACGCCGCATTCCATATCGCTACTTTCTTGTTAATAACTTTTAACATTTTCTGTGGTTATAGGCGTTTCTAGTGACGAAATTGGCTGTTGTTGTTGTTATGGCAGCTGCGGTCTATTTACCTTGTTTTCCACTCTGTTTTCTACTTGTTGAACAAAATTTTGTAGGTCGTCCTTTTCTTCTTGGTTCTTTGGAAACACTCAGTTAAAACATTGTTTAGACTATATCAGTCTAACATCGTGATTTTTCATAATACTCTCCAATCTAATGAGGTTAAGAAGTTACTTTTCATACGAATTTATTTAATAAATATATTTTACATCCAACAGTTTTTCAATTTTTAGTGATACTACAAAATTATATAATTTCTAAAAGAGGATACTTTGTATAGAGGTACTGGCACTCTTTGTTCAGGAAATCTCGCCCATACTTCATGGCTTTTTTAGGAAGATATCCCTAGTCAGTAAAATTTTGTATTTCTATCTTAATTTGGGATTTAATGTGGTTGGCTATTTTAAAATGGAAGACGTAATACATCTGAAGGACAAGTATTGCTGTCTAGGATATTTATTGTCTAGAATCTAAATATAGAATACTAGCTGTTCTGAGAATTGTATAAGAGAAATAGGTTTTAGCATACTCTTAAATTAAATATGTTGGACGTATTCATTAAGATACACAATAAATGGGAGTTGTAAATAGAGAATACAGGAATACAAGATATAATAGGAGTTTTGACATTGTCATAAAAAATACGAAGATAATGGAAATCAATATCTGGACGATTAACCAAGAGTTCCTTTGGTTGATTTAACTAGGGAGATATATGGTTTGATATTGCGACAATGTCAGTGAGTCCCTATTCAAGGGTGGTAGCGGTAGCAGCATTTTGTTGATCGTGGCTATATATTGACCAGAAACAATAGCTTACTGCAGTAAAGGGATTTAAATTTTTTCGAGTTGCGAAAGTTCGTAAATAAGATAATGAAAAAGTGAGGTCCAGAGGGGTTGTTTTCATCATGACGCAAAACAACTGTAGTGTTTGAATACAATAAAAAGGAGATAGAATATGCATTGATCAAACAAGCCAGTAGATAACGCCGTTTGATGGAGTGTTTGCAAGCGATATCAAGTCGGAAAAAGCTCAAACCGGGTGGTTATTTTGTATTAGATACGCTGCCTTCCTTGGCTTTGCTGAATCCAGAGGATACCTAAATTCATACTACACGAACGCTGTAATAATGGCACCTGACCGCTTGCTGGACTTGTTCTGCCAAATTTGGATACACCTTAGGTGAGCAGACGCGGAAATTTTGTTAACCTAGATCAATAGAAGGAAAATGATTTAGCAAAAAGCTAATTCAATGGAGAAAAGGAATTGGCCCACTAGTTTGTTAATTTCTAATGACATTGTCAATCATATTGTTCGTTGATGCAAAATCCAATACTATTTCATTTTGCCCAATGTTTGTACCTACGTCCCACTTTCCTCTTCCTAGTTTCATTTGAAAATGACAAAGTGTTATATTCGTTGGTCCAGCCTAGTTTTGTCAATCGTAATGACACACTTGGGAAATTTGAGGAATGGTTTACGTCATTCAATATACATCAGTGTCTGTTTAACACAGTTTACAAGGTTGTAGATAAAAACAATGTTTTTCCCAAAAAGTTGTCGAGTCATACAGCTTGCGAAAACCTACGCAGTAGTACTTGCTTTTAATATTAGCCGCCCATTCACAGTAGACTTTATCGTCATTGCTGTATGTTATACCAGTGGGCACACAGTTATTGTTGGAGTACCAATAGTATATACACCTAAATTTGATTATTAGAATACTTCTTTTAGTCAAATAAGATGAATTACATACCATTAGACCTTTCTTTTAGTGTCTCTTTATAACGAAGGAACGTCAGGGCAAAATGAAAAATATCAAATGTGGTAAGAAACCTGAATTACAATAAAAACAATTTGATTGGCCAGTAAGAGGCTCAAGCACTCTAAGATATTTATGATTGGCCAAACAAGTTTTTTTAACCCTATTTTAAAAAAACCTAGATTTCTAAAAGTAAACTACTATACATTTTTAGAAAAAGTGTTTTCAAAGAGCCCCTGCTTGTCCATATTGATGAGTAAAAACTACACGTCGACAGTAACTAGTGCTTGAGGCCAAAAAATTACAAGGACAAAAAGATACAACATAACACTACGATTGTTTTTGGTTCCGAAAATAGCCGCATGCCTATTTGCCATGTAAACTCTGAAAAATAGCTGGCTTCAATGTAAATAACTGATTATTCATACGCAAGCTTCAGAGGCGTAAATAGTTTTCTTGTTTTTGTTTTACTTGTATTTTTGCTAAGAATTTATGGTCAGCAGTAAAAAAAAAGTAGGAAGTTATTCAAAAGCCTACTCATAGACAGATTGCTTTTAATTTGAGATGAATCAGTGCCAATCAGTCATCGCATTCTTGAATCTCCGTTTCGTACCTAAATAAAAGTTTTTTTTGTATTTTTTTCGGCCTTCTTTCTCTATCAACTTTTATTAATGGCCCCACCACTCTCCTTATTTGCAAACGTTTTGATTAAGCCTGCTCTTGGAAAAAGCATTGCTCCTCTGACAACATCAACTATAGTAAGACAGCAGCAATCCAACGAAACCACTGAAAAATCAATGTTGAATTCATTTCCGAGACCAAACCTACAAACAACGCTCTCTTTGAAGCTTAATAAAGGCCTGTCTAGTTGCTTCAATTGCTCTGGGCCTCATTCCACTGAGTTTTGCCCTTGCTAGAAGTAGCAAATATGCAAAAAACAATAGACTTAAAATAGGAAACGCTTTACTTTCCAACAACTCAAATTTATAACCTTTTTTTTAATTGAACAAAGACGGCTGTATTTCTTGCGTTGATTTAATGATGTTCTTTTCTGTAAACTCAAAAATTTGCAAACTCCACAAAACAATCAACGCGAAACCCAAGATTTTATCAAAATAACTTTAACTAAAACAGGGCTATTTTTTTATTGGTGGATCGTTCATTTCAGGTATTTCTACAAAAAACGGAACAGAGGCTCAATATCATATATATATATATATATATATATGGATTTCTGCAGGCTCGAAAAAAAAAGAAGATGAGTCTACACAGTATCTACGATTGAGAGTCGCTTGTTTTGACTCAAAAATGTAAAGTGGAAAATATGTATAGTTTTAAGCTAGTACTGAGGGATAGTTCTTAAGATTGAGGAGCGACAATATTCAACTTTTCTGGAAGCGCATATTTCAATGCGCATTGCATAAACGGGTTAATTGATATACGGTCGAAAAACATTAATCTAACTGGTTTTGTATTAACGGTAGTGTAAAAAAATAGTGTTTCATAAACAAATAAATTACCGTATTTATTCTGCAACCATCAATCCAACTGCTGTAGACTTTAATGGTGATTGTAACACAGAGCGAGTAACATTGGCTTAACGTATTAGCAGTCCCAATACTTTTCATTTTCTATGTAGTGAGGACAAAGGCTACTTGTACTATTTTTTGGAGAAGATGCTCCATACCCAATGCCAAAAGCTTTTCGTATTCAAAGTGATAGCAAACTGATTTAAAAACTATTATGTTCATGTACATACTATCTAGTTTGCGTGTTGTCACAATGCTTGGTAAAAGTCAGTTTGTTTAATGTGGAAAAAATTTTCTGTGTAAGTTAGGTCTGGTATCATTTGCAATTTCTGTATTGTATTGCGATTTGCAATGAAACAAGCAACATAAGCAGATATTGAGCGCGGAAATATCCAGATATCTCTAGACTAAGGCTGCCAATTAATAAATCCACTCCGCCAAAAGTGAGGTAAACTTTTACAAAACAGGGGCAAAGAAAGCTTTTTTTCGTTTTTTACTTTTTATTCTTTGATAAAAGTTTATAAACATTGTGTTAAATCAAAGGTCGTTTTGTGTTTGTGCTACTTTAGGAAGTCCTTTTAACCTAGAAAGGTGCTACTTCAGGGATTGCCCTCCCTTTTGCTTGGATATCCGGAGGTTAGACGCGTGAAAATAAAGAAGATGAGCCCCAAATCTTCTATTAAAAGCCACAAGGACCACCCGATTCGAATGATTTTTTTGAACTCTGCCAGCTGGTCAGACACCATACCAAACGGTCATCACACCACAAAGAACTTCAATAAGTGTAGGCCGACAAGGATTCGTCACTTCTTGACCTTGCTTTTTGACCAATCTAATTTCTTCAAAAGTAAATAAAAAGATGGAAAAAGAAAGAAAAAGAAAAAACTCCATTTTTGGTGATCTTATGTACAGTGCGCGAAATCAATTATGTAGATTTTTTTTTATCACCGACAAAACATATTTATATGCACATGCATTTACTATAAACTTTTTTTGTTTTTTTTTTCAAAGGAAAATAGTTTTCTATTTGCATAAAACCTTAAAACAGTAACAATTACTCTCAAGAAAGAGTATTTGTTTTTCTAATTTGTGCGATGAAAATGTTGTTTAGTACAAACCAACGAAAATACCGGAGTTTCCCTTTCAGGAATTTACATACTTCTTCGTATCAATAGATACACATCCTTCGTACTATACATAGCGAGAACGATCAATATGCAAAAATTAAATGCCCCCTATCAGAAATCAGTATTTGTTTTGTTAACAACATAGCTTCAAGCTAGAGGCCCATACATTCGTTTGTGCTAAAAACCTGCGTTTTTAATGGAGGAAAAATATCGTCATAAAGTATGTCAAACTACCCCGAAAAAAATATGAACATAGCAATTTTCTTTTCGTGTGTCTCTTTTTTTTTTTTTTTTTTTTTTTAGAAAATGTACAGAGTCAGCACTTTTACGACAGTAAACAGTACTGAGGCAAAAAAATAATTAACATTTCGGCTTTGGATCTCAAATTTTAAAATGATAAATTCGTAGCTTTCAGACAGTGGCAATACTTGTCGTTTTTATTGTATTGATAAGATTTTAAAGAAAAATAATAACCGTGAAAGTCTTTCAATAACGCGGAGCTATACATATATCTTTCTGTGTTCTATATTTTTTTAATACATTGTATATATCCAGACGAAGCAGCAAAAAGCCAGTCAAAACTTTTCTATTCATATCTGGGTATGTCAGGGCTATATATTTTAAATACCTTGAAGGCTGACTTCAATCACAATACAATGGCCTACAGGACGGCAATTCAAAACAATAATACCAGCTTGATGGGACAAGATAGCAAAGATGCAGATAGTGACATTAACAAGTACTAATAAGGACCCATCTTTTTGTAGAAAAAAATAGGAGACCATTAAACTTTAAAATGAAAAAACTGTGGCACCGGTTTTTATCGACATAGTCTTGTGTGCCCTACTACAGTATTTTACTTTCATTTTCAGACATTGGGATTTCTCTCGGACATTAATTTTGACTAACTTTACACAAAACAATTTTTTTGGTTTTTACAAGGTAAGGAAAACGGCCTGCATTTACATATATCTCATGTAGGGCTTGGACTGTCAAAGGGTCTTATAGTAGCATGTTTTGAGTATAAATAAGCTTAGTACAAAATTACTTTGACCGAAGCAACGATCAATACGGTGGCTTTATTGGCACTTTACAATATACTCCCTTTGTCTTTTGATCAAACATTAGTATGCTATAATTATACTCATCGCGGCTTAGGACCATCTTTTCTGTCATTAGAAAAGAAATAAAAAGCAGCGAGTTTTTAGGTACCAGTTACGTCAAAAACCTCCATGCGGTCTGCTCCCAAAGAGCCGACAGGGACTAAATAAATAGTCAGCACACTTTTCTTTTTTTCCTTTTTTAGTAAAGCTAATCTCAAGTGTAAATACGCTCCTCAAACCTGCCTTGTTTAAACTTGTTTTTGATTTCTTCTTATACAAAGTTAAGGTGTATAAGCTCAATAGGGCTGCGCCCAAAATTTTCTTCAAATCAAAAACCCAACTCTGTTCTGTGATAAAAGAAAATAATTTATATTTGGTCTTTTTTTTTTAACAAACTAGCCTGTACAATAGCAAATATTGATGGTATCGTTAATAAAAGAATGTTTTTAGCACAAAAACAAAAACAAAAAACAAAAAATCGCAATATAACTGATCCTATTAACATGAGTGATTTTCTTAGCTTTCAGGTAGTGGATTTGCTATTTTTGAAAAATATACTTGATCAGTATAAAAAAGGTAGCTTTCACAAGAATGCTCCACCAAATATATCTAATTTTTCTTTTTAAACTAGCAATATACAGCTGAATAAACTATAAAGATAGCAAATCACAAACAGGGCCGGTTTAAGTTTTTAAAAGTTATTCCAACGAAAAGGTGAAAGTAGTGTTCGCTTTTTTGTTTTTGTTTTTTTAAGAAGGCTGTTTACCAACTGAGTTGCATCACAAACCTCATTCCACGCTTTTGAAGTAAAAAAACTTTAGTGGGTTGCTTCACTCCAAGCTGTTTTCACAGTATACGTATGGAAGTACTTACTAAAGTATGTCTATAACAGTTGTTTGTCTTGCATCTGAGTGCTTCATAACTCAAGAGATTCACGGTCAAAAGTTTTTCAAAAAATACTACTGATATTTATATACGTTTTTTTGATAGGACGCAAGCACAGATAAACTGGTGGATAGAAAACATAAAACAGATCTGATGCATATACATGTTTCATGAAACAAATAAAGAACTTGTATACAGACCGTCTTTAAATTGGAAGTTTCTGAAATGCTATACAAGTGTTTAGCAAGGAAAACCTTTTTTTTTTTAAAAAAAAAGCAAATATCTGTTTGAGTCGTTGCAAACAGCTGAGGCACTTAGAGCTCTAAGAAACCATAATCTGTATTCATTACATGGTTCTTTTTCGACACCAATTTTTACACGCACTGTCATACACTAATATTTGTAAGAAAAATAAAGATCAAGTGTAGCTGTGGTATTGAATGTTTTTTGTTGTATATTGAAGCAGGCCTAATGCTTTAGATTACAAAGAAAGTTACACCTTTAAGATTCGACGTTTTGCGGAATGTGATAAACCTAAATCCTGTTTCCTGTATAAACTTCTTGTGTGTACTAAAATCACCAAAAAAAAAAAAAAAAAAGATCTGTAGAGTAACTTGATACGAGATTTTTTTTTTTTTGCGTGTAAGAAGCTTCCCCGAATGTCTTCGAGTTTTATTATAATGCCTTAACGCCAGAAAGAGGTTGCTGAAAAGAAAAAGAAAAAAAGAAAAAAAAAAACACTTATAGTTTCCATTTATTGGAAATTTCTACTAAAGTGTTGACGAAAGATTTCCATCTTGTTGCTGAATCTGATAGGTCTGTGTAGGGTGATGAAATCTATATAGCATAGTGAGTAAGAGATACCGCACAGGCCCTATAATACTTACAAGCATTTCTGTCTTCTTTAATTTGCTATCTTGTTCCTCTATGCGGTTCACACTCAATAGGTTGTCTTTATGTTTAAATTGCTTTTTGCCTATGTATGAGATGTCCAATAATGTCATATCCTTGTAGTAAATAGGCGCCTGGAGCTCAGTGTAACTTTTTTCAAAACGTATTAATAAAACGTAAAATAAATTTTTGTTTTACTAACCTAGATAAGTAGCACTTTGTAATCAGCTCCTGCATATCTTCTTCTAAATCCTTAATTATGTGTTTGGCTGTAAGCTGAGCATCCAAACAACTGTACTGATTGTTATTATAAAGGTAAAAAGAAGAAAGTTTGTCTTACTCTGATATACCAAGGATGTTCATCACAGACCTTTGCTTTTCCCCCACGATACTTCTCAGTTTCATATCTCCCTGCTCCTCTACATTAAACTCGAGCTCAAGTCTACTTAAACCAGATCCGTCTCGATTACTGCTATTGGCTAACAGCGTATTACTAACGTATTCAACTTTGATTGATCTTTGATAGAAATCTTCTTCAAAAGACAAGGGCGAAATGTATTGCAAGACAGAAAATGGTGGCATACTATATTTATATGTGTAAGTATAATACGTAAAGTGAAATAACAAATCAACCTACGCGTTGAAAAATTGTGTTCTGTTTTGTTTGTGCATATAAGCTAACTTTTGGAAGTCCATATTGCTACCTGATGCGGGTTGCAAAAGGTTCGGCATCATTTTAGGCTGAGTAGGATTTTTGCATAACACATGACCGAGTCTAAATAGCAATGCTTTCGATTTGTACTTGCACAAGTGTATAGTTGTATTTATATATATATATATATTACCTTGCCTCTAATAGAACATCTTTGTGTTCACTTTCACCCAGACCTTCTAACAGCATACCGTTTAGTTTGTCTAATGTTGCAGACCTAAGATTCAACGGTAAGTTAGAAATTTACTGTAACTGGTAGTTTACTTTTTGCAATCCAAATCTGTAAATTCAAGCTGGCTATTTTCGGAGCTATTTTTTTTGAATTTACTCCAACCAAAATGTTGATTATAAACAGACATAGAACGTGGGTCATAAAATGGCATCAAAGAAAACTGTGAGTTGCTTTGTGCCATTGTTTTATCGGCCTCATTCAGTGGTTTTTTATGTGTGACTTTTAGCTATTTTAGAGCTTGGTTAATAAACAAGCGCCAATCTTTATATATTTACTTCTGTCAAAGCTAAATTAAGCAAACGTTTAGCGTTATCCATTGCACTTTCAGAAAGACTTGAGAATATAAACTAAGGCAATGTGTTTAGCTCCTTTTTTGTTTCCAGCTATCTTCTTACCTTGTCTTCGTTCAGAGAAATGTACGATCCGGAAACTTTGGATACATCTGTCAACAAGCGGATAACTTCAGACTGAAGGTCTTTGTTCTCAAGGACTTCCTTTGGTACCTGTGTATGGCCTTCAGAAATATTCAAGTACGATGCTATATCTATCTTTGCTTTTTGCACTGCAGCAGGTTGACCTTCCATCAAATACTCGTATTTTGATACGTCAATAGTAATGTTTACATCATTTTTTTTTTCAATCTTCCTAAGCATATCTCCATTGTCACCAATGACAAAGAACAACTCTTGACGTGTAGCTGGGAAATGTTCGGTTACTCGTCTGCGTTTCTCTTCTATTAGTTGCGTTTGTGTTCTTATATTCCAGGTGTTTTGCAAAATGGCTGTTAACATGTTCTTTTTTGTTGTCTTCGACTTTAATGCCGATTGTATTTGTTTGGACTCCAAATACTCAGCAAGTTGTTTCCGATTGTAGGATTTATCAAGAAGATTGTACAGTTTCTCATAGTCTTTGTCCAGTAAAACTTTTTTTTTGGGTCGGAAAGACTCGATAGTTTCAAGTAGCACTAGCGTGTTATCCTCAACTTTTAAGCGCTTATCAAGTGTCTCAAGAAGTGTTTGGAATCGTTCGTCAGACAAGGTCTGCGACTGACGGTATGCTGTAGTGGTAGTAAACTGCCTAGTAAAGTTGGCAGAAACACAACGAGTGCCCAAACATCGTAGTTGATAATAAGCGAAGGACATGCGAAGTGCGATTAAAGACAACTTTTGTTTTCCCGGTTTGACAGGTTCAAGATATAAAAAAAAAAAAACCTGTCACCTCTTTTGAGGGGTACAAAGTGGTGTGTGCAAAACAATTTTTTATTAAAGCGCGTATTCTTTATTACTAAGCCACCATTTTAGTAAAAGATACTATCTTCTTTAGAACAAAGTGTATTGTTTTTTTTAACGTTTCAATAGTTCCAAAACCAATATCGTGTTTTATAATAAGATTACAAACAGATATACGACCTTGGTTTAGGGACTGCCGTTCTTTTTTATTAGTTTTTTATTCCTATAATTCTTTTTTGTGTTGTTACAAGATAACAGTGAATAGTTGCCTGTTTTTCTTTCGGTCGATATATGCCTAGTCTTTTGTTTATTTTTTAAAATATGACATTCAATCGAATGAAACTATTGAATAGAACTTACTATAGCCTTTATTTCGATTTGAGAATGCTCTTGTCATTTAGCATCACACTGAAACTTTTTGGTTGCAGTATGTCCTTTTGACCATTGTCCATTGGTTTTTTATACTTGAAAAGCCCACTGCTTTGGAACAAAGCTCAAAAATCTACTAAGCGCTTACACTATGTCTTGTTTCGGTTTTACCATTTGATATACTACAGATGCGTGTCAATAAAGTTTAATCTATCACCATGTTTTGTAAGCTTTTTCATTCGTATAGTATACAAAAGAGCATGGAATAAAAAAGGCGCTATGTACACAACCATGCAGCTGCCAAATTTATAGTCAAGAGAAGCTCTACAGCTTTAAAGTGTAACATTGCATTTGGCTATACATGCTATATTTTCTTAGACTACAATCCTTCTTTTTTTCTTTAAAAAAAAAAGAGCCAGCACTTTAGAGTTCGGTATTATTAACAAAAAAAACTCGTGTCCAACAATAATAGTAATAACTCCCAACACTTTCAGCCATCGCTTACCAATTCCTCAACAGAAATTTTTGAAATGTTCTTTTCGTTTTTTTTTTTGTATAACAGGAAGAACAGCTATCCAGCTTTAGGGCTTTGAGTATTTTTCTCTTTCAAGATTCAGTCACTCCCTTATTGTATTCAGCTTTAGGCGAGAAAGTTTTGTAAATAAAGTGTTATATATGCTACTTTTTTGTTTACCATATCATGTCACACAGTTTCTTCTATTCACAGCGTTTAAGTTTTTCAGGCCGCTGAATGTTTAGTAGTTTTAGATAAAGCTTCTGAAGCGTTATGTTTCTGTATATTATTCAATAGACTCTGTACCAAAAATTTCGCATATTAGTTGGGTTTTAGTACTCAGTATATAATAGTTGATAAATACTTGCGCTTTGTGTAATAGTTATCTCAAAAAGTTATTTTCTGTCGATATTGCTCATCAGAAATGGACCAAGTGTCAAAAACAAAGTGTATTTTTGAAATAACTTAGAGAAAGCTATTGTTATCCGTTGCTTGAGAGTAGGTTAGTAATTTAAATACTCACGGGAATAGCCCTATAGTTCTCCAAGCTTACACAAAGGACCAACAGCGATAGCAGTTATTGTCTTTTTTTCTGGTTAACTGTTTTAATGTAAAGTTAGGTAAGACGCTGTCAGTAATATTACCGAATGAAATCTCAACTGTTTTGAAATCAATAAATTATCTATTCTTACAGACAATAGACCTTTATGGTCCACCTCTTCTCTAGTTTGGTGGCTAATTTTTGCTTGCACCTCATTGAAAATAAGCTCTTCAGTACGAGGGCAGACGATAGAGCATACTATTTTCAAAAGCAAGAAATAAAAAGAATTACAAAAACAAAAGATGCGTACTTTAAATATCATAAAAGAAAGGTTATTGCGCTATAAGTTCAACCTGGTTTTAATCGTATTGTCGATTATGTTGATTTTGAGACCTGAAAATTTAAAATTGTCTGGTTCATTTTCCGTTGCTTTTTTTTTTTTTTTTTTTGAACCCTTATGACAGGTAGTTCCTATGTATATAGTGGCTGACACTCTTTGTCTTTTATATTGACAATCTAACTTTGCGTACTTACAGGACAAAGAAAAAAAATAGCATTTGAAGATTTTGCCAAAATAAGTTGCACTGAGTACATATCTCACTACGTTTGGGATAAAAAATACAAAAGATTATAAAGCATTTCAGGAAAAAGGAATGCTATACTAAAATCAATATAAAAAGTATAACCCTCTCAAATTATATTTAGTAACTTTTTTTTAAAGTCTCAAGTGCATTCTATATTAGTGAGAAATAAAAAAAGTACAAGCAATATCATATTACTTCGTATAATCGAATTTGACTAACATTATCGACTTTTGTCTTGTTTTTTTTTTTTTTTAGCTTTTCCATCAGTTTATTTTGAAAGTTGTCTGTTTATTCTGGACGGGTTTTTTTTATGTCTTATTGAGTAGTCCACTTGAAACATTTCACTTTTGGGTATTGTAGAGATTCTTCAGAACCGCTTCAAAGACAGCAATCTAAGGTTATTAAGACTCTGCTATCGAATCTGGGAGGAAATCAATCATGTTTGATATTAATTTTTATTAACCAACAGGGTGTACGTCGTGTTGCAATCATTTTTGGAAACGGTTAAAAAAACATTTTTGACTGACCCAACAGCAATAAGTGCCTGGTTCTGTGCCTAAAAGCTTTCCTTTTGTCAACTCACAGTCCGCTAATTTTGAGTCGCAGATTGAAATCTTACGCAGAGTGAGTAAGACAAAATACGAACGTGACTTTTGGTTCGACAATAGTGTTTTATTGGCTAGAGCCATTTTTTCAACTTTAGAAAGTTTGAAGGGCTTTTATTCTCTCACTCTCTTTAAGCTAAAAAAAAAAAGAAGTCAAAGGGTAATTTTCTTCGCTGTTTTACCTTTTACTGTTTTATTTTTTCATCTTGTATTTATTGCGTTGTTAATTTTTTACACTTTAAAAAAGATCTTGTCTTTTTTTTTTTCAATTTTAATTGACCTCTGTTTCATCTGGCTCTTTAGTCTAATGACAAAGTCCGTACAGTTAACTAACAAGACAAATCAAGCTTCAAACAACAATAAAATGGATATAAGCAACGATTGTACTGCTGCATCGGCCACAAAGAAAAAAAGAAAAAATAAAAAAAAGTCAAAATTGGCTCCTAATCAACCCAAAACACAGGCTGACATGGTTGATGCCATGATGAATCACCACGTCATTAGACATGGCGAAAATCATGCCAAAAATACCCAAAAAAAAATAAAGAATAAAAGTAAAGACAAAGAGGACGACAACTTTTGGTCAAGTACAAACAATACTGAAGAGCGGCAAAAGATTCGCGAATTCTGGCTACAGTTAGGCGAGGAAGAACGAAGATCACTTGTCAAAGTGGAGAAAGAAGCTGTACTACGCAAAATGAAAGAACAGCAAAAGCATAGCTGTAATTGCTCAGTCTGTGGCAAGAAAAGGTAATATCTAACACCTATATATATATATATATTGCAGATAAGGAAAGAAGAAAAAAGACTCATGCTTTTTATTCAAGTAGAACAGCCATTGAGGATGAGTTGGAAGTCTTGTACGACGCTTATTATGAAGAGCTAGAACAATACGCCAACCACCAACAACAAACTCGAGGTTCTTCGTCATCAGCCCTGGCTTCATTACCTCGAGCTGTTAGTTATATTCACGGCAGAATATACCATGACGGTTACGACGATACATTAGACGAGGACGAAGATGAGGATGAGGATGAGGATGAGGATGAGGATGAGGAAGAGGAAGAAGATGACGTTGATATATTAGGTGACGACGACGACGACGAAGATGAAGAAGATGAAGAGGATGAGGAAGGCGACGAAGACGATGACGAAAACGATTACGAAAATCCGCGCAATATAATGACTCGCCCCTCGTCTCCGTATTCTGAAAACAACAGGTTTGACGAAGTAGCGCACATTCGGCATACACCTTCAAAACCGTCTTCTTCAGTTGGTGATCATTTTAGTTTTGGAAACAGCTTGACAGTGAAAGGTATTTATCGAAATTGTAGTAAACGTATTTTTTAGGCTAAAACTCTCAAAAAATTCAAAAGGAGGTATTCTGACTGTAGCAGACGATTTGCTGAAAAACGATGGAAAGAAGTTTCTGGATATGATGGAACGTCTTGCAGAAAGAAGAATGCAAAAAGAAGATACTACTCTTGATCAAAGCACTAACTATTTTCAAGAAGATGAGGAAGAAGATGAAGACAACTATGAAGATGACGAAGATGAGGTACTTAATGAGATGCTGAATCTCGCTTACTAAAAAAAACTCAGCAGGATACCCGTACCGAAGAACAACGCATGGAAGAGGGGCGTCGAATGTTTCAAATTTTTGCTGCTCGCATGTTTGAACAGAGAGTTTTGGCAGCCTATAGAGAAAAAGTTGCTCAAGAACGACAGCAAAGACTTTTAGAGGAGCTTGAAGAGGAAGACCGTCTTCGAGAAGAAAGGGAAACCAAAAAGCAACTAGAAAGAGAAAAAAAGAAAGACAAAAAAAGGTAATCTGGTTTTTCAAAGAAATTTGTATATAATAATGGCTCAAATAGACAATTGAAAAAGCAACAAGAGGAAGAAAGACTCGCACTTGAACAAAAAAGGAAGGCAGAAGAAGAAGCTGCTCGTAAACAAAAGGAACAAAAATTAGAACAGGAGCGACAGAAACGTGAACAAGAGCGCACAAAAAAAGAAGAAGAAAAACGTTTACGAGAAGAAGACCGTCAAAAAAAGGAAGAGGAAAGAAAACGTAAAGTAAAGGAAGACAAAGAGCGCGAAAAGAAGCAAAAAGAAAAGAAAGAAAAAGAGCGTAGAGAGAAGGCTGAAAAAATTGAGCAAGAACTCAAAGAAAGAGCTGAAAAAGAGCTCAAAGAAAAAGTTGAAAAAGAATGCATAGAGAAAGCTGAAAAACAGCAAAAAAAAAAAGAGCACGACTTGAAACTAAATGTTGAAAATAAGTCAAAAGAAGAAGAGGAGCAGCAATTCAAAAAGAAGCAAGAGGAGGAACGCCTTAAACAAAGGGTGCAGGCATCAAACGTTCTGGACAAAACACCTACTCTGGATGAATTTGAAAGTAGACAGCAGGTTTTGATTGAGGCTCTTGTAGGTTCTTCCTCAAGGCAATCCAGCTTTAATGATCAAGCCATTCCTCAATCAACTCTTCCTCACTTACAACCGCCGCCTCAGTTTTCCCAACCCCTGTCCCATTTACATCCACCATCACCTTTTATGCCAGTTCCGCACCATCTCGGTGGATCGTCTGTTTCTTTTGCACCAAGTTCACTTGAACCCACTTCAACTTTTACAGATCATAATTCTAGCAATTTGAACCCGTTTAATAGTGGATTAACTACTTCAAACATATCGCTTTTGCCTGAATCATCTTCAACAAAACGCTCTGTTACACCAATTACGCCCATCGGTCAACAACTTAGCTCAGGTCGTCGTTTATCCTCCACACAACCTAATGGAACCATCGGATCCCTTCCAGATGACACATTTCTGGGACACAAAAAAGACGATAATGAAAGGGGATCTGCTAGATCATTTTTCTCCAGCTTTCTGTTTGGTGAGCCTTCTAAATGTAATTTTTTCAAAAAAAAAAAAAAACATAAGCTTCTAACACCCATTAGATCGTCCAAATACAAATATACTTACCAATGACTACAATATAAGAACAATGCAAGATAATAGGAGGTTCTCATGCGATAGTCTAGGCTCTTCTAACTGGACAAATGGTAAGATGAACACAAGCGTGTATCGATGTCTAACAGTATATAGGGTGGACAACTTCTACTTTACTATCGGAAAATGTTCATCCCAATCTATTTGGCGATGCTTTGGTAAGCTGCAGTTGCACAACCCTGCCATTCTGACACTAATCAATTTCTTTTTTTAGCCTGACCGTACAACAATAATTTTGGAAAGAGCAAAAATGGCATATCAAAAACTAAATGAGATTACGCAGGCCAAAATGTATACAGAATACCATACACTTGTTCAGCTACACTGTATGATCACTGATTTATATATGAATCTTCCAGTTGACATTCGGGAATTGCATGACGTGCTTTGCTCCCCACTCAGTGGTTTCAAATGCTTCCACCATGGCCAACACGGTGTTGTGGTTTTGTACAATGCTCATTCAGTTGCTATCTCACCTCCCAATTCTTCATTATTATCATCTCATTCAACCTTACAGCCACCAGGAAGCAACGCCCCATTGTTTTCATGATAAAAAGAAAAAAAGAAAAAAAAAAACTGTATTCTAATAAACTGCATTCAATGAATGCGCCACTGTGTTTACATAAATACATAGAAAAAGAGTCTTTTATACACAATTTTTTTTGTTTATTGATTCCAATACTGCTGTTGGTGGCGATTGTTGGTAGTTGCTTGAGGGTAGCCCACTTGTTGTTGATATTGAGGATATTGTTGATAAGAAAACATTTGAGGCTGTCCAAAAAAATTGTTTGTATAAGGATGGTTCGAAGCCTGTTGTTGGGTGGTTTGATGTTGTCCCGTGGGGGCTTGAGTTGTGGGATTTGATGAAAGGTTAGTATTGCGGGTGTCTGACTGTTGAGCAGACTGTGTACTTTGAGTATTGGCCGCTTGGGATGTTTGTTGCTGACCTAATTGTCCCAAAAACCCATGTAGCTGTGTATGTTGTTGTTGACCATAAATGGTTTTTTGATAATCATTTAAACCAAGATCGTCATAACCGTTCACGGATTGGGAATACAGCTGGGTTTGTTGACCATAAGGGCTTCCATAAGGAGACTGAGCAGCATTAGCAGTGACAGCGTTTGTAGTCGAGGCTTTGGCAGGCGAAGCGCTGGATTGTTGATACATGTTAGGATACATGCCCTTATTCATAAAGTGCTGCCCATATGGAGATTGCTGATAAGCATTGTATTGGTTGGGCATGTAATAGTATTGATAATATGGGAGGTTGGTGGGATACATTTGTTGAGGCACGCTTTGGTTCTGAGTAGAAGGGATTTGTCCAGTAGCGTCATTTACGTATTTCTCGCGTGTTTGATAGGGGACGGATGAGGTCGCGGGAGACTGATGACTGAATGCAGTTGGATCGTAATAGCCCTATTACAACTGTTATATTTCACTCTTGCACATGTTTCAGAAAAGACCTACCATTGCAGCAGCCCTTTGGGCTTCGTTGTTGTAAGCATTGTAATCAGATGTATTACTTGTAGGGTTAGAGCCAAGTCCAGTATGGGGCTGATTAGGTAAGTAAGAATTGTATGACGATGTCAGGTTATCTATGCCGAAAGGCTGTTGTTGAGAAAATCCTTGTTGAGGAAGTCCTTGGTGATAAGCAGAATTGGTAGAGGCTGGCGCAGAAGCGCCATTAGAAGCTGTTATAGGGACTTCTTGTTGTTTTGAATAAGTATGACCAAGGTCCGAGTCGTTTTTAGGAGCTGTAGCAGAGGCGCCAGGTATGCTGGGAAGAGCTTCATTTATAGACTCTTTCACTTTTTCTTCTATAACAGTAGTCTCTTTAATTCTAATAAAGATGCGTTAGATACCTAGAATAAAAGATAAAGTCCTACGTTGTCTGCTTGGGTTCGTCTTCAACATGTAAAGTACCAAATTTAACGTTTAATTCAGTAACATCTGAGGAGGGTAGTACAACAGGTTCTTCTTGATTATGAAGGCGACTGTTTGACAGTCTTTCACCCTCTTTAATTGTAGTAGTTTCTTCATGTTGTTTTTCTTGTTCTTTGGAATTTTCTGTAGGAGTACTTTCCTTAGCGTTAACAGTAGCAGAGCGTTCATCAGTCTCTGGCTTATCTGATTGGGCATTCCAGCTGTCTACATTCCATTCTTGTGTGGCTGTTGTAGTATTCGCATTAAAGTTGGTTGCGTTCCAGCTATCATTTGAAGTAGCAGGGGTATTCCATGCATTGTCTGCATTCACTGGTGCTTTGCTGTCTTGTGTGTGTGTTATAGAGGGGGTTTCGTTTATATTTACATTATCTGTCTCTACTTTGGGTTTTGACCTTGAAAAAAAAAGTTCAGCAATTAGATTAAAAAGAGTATTGGCTTACTTTAAAAGACTAGCCCAAGTTTTTGGTTGGTCGTCATTCGTATCTTCTTCATTGTCGTTTTGAACAACACCTGATGTTGCCCAATTGTCGTTTATGTTAGCAGCGCTCCAGGAATCATGGTTTGTATCGTTTTGCCCCTTTGTAGAAGCAATGTTAGCCCAGGAGCCTCCAAGGGAAGCAGAAGATTCTTGTTGTTTATTGTCCCATGAAGTATTTGCCTTTCGCGGACGATTGGAAGTAGCTGGTGCTAGTAATTAATGTTGAGTATGTATACAAGTGGGTTTTTGGTACGTGTAAGAGTTGAGTCTCACCTTTACTCGGCCGATTGGCTCGTTCATTACTGGTCCTTGGTGGTGCACTGGGCTTAGGTGAGTATGAAGTAATAATTGAAGATGTTTGTTGTAAAGAAAGAGGTACGGTCGCAGCTTTTGCTTTCTGTGCCTCTTTCTTTGATTTTTTAGTTTTTACTTCACCCCACTGATTGGCATGGCCTTAAAAAAAAGACTTTAAAAGAGGCCCTTTTTTCATTTTCTTTGTACCTTCACTAATTCGATCTATGGCCAGGTCTAAATCACCGTTTGCTTCTTCCAGCACAAACAGAAGATCATCGTCTGACCATTCCGAAAATAAAACTTTAAGTGTAGGAAGCTTTGCGGAATGTTTAGACTTAAGCTTCTTAAGATCGTTTTGTTCAGAGGTGATTTTGTTTCTTGCACTTTGTGTTGAGCGTGTTTCGTGTGAAGTCATAGTATGGAATTAACTATGTTTACAATAGGTGTAAAACAAACATAGAGTGAGTTGAAAAACAATAGGTGTCTTTTCTATTTCTTTTTTTTTTGTCGGTTTTGGTATTACCAAAAATGTTTAGTTTTTTTTTATTTTATTTAGAAAAAGAATCTCTGTTTAAAGGAAAAGGTTCTTTTTTTCAGCAGAAAAGAAAGAATTATCGTGGTTAAAAACAAAGCCTTGGGTATAGCTCGAAAGATTGTCTGAGATTTAATCCTAAAATAAACTTTTCATTAGTTTCCTCTTTCTTGTCTACCTAAGCATAGTAATCTTTAATAAGCACAGCATTAACTTAATGTGGGATGAAGTAGATGATCTCTGCGGTTTATATAGTAACAAATAGAGTAGTGTACCACCTTTTTTTCTTTTTAAAGGAGATTGAACTTGCTATTTTTGACATTTGACATTCAGCGAAATAATTTGACGTCGTCTAGCTATGACGAATTACATGCTACTCCACATGTGTTTGACAGTAGATTTTGTGAAGCCTTGAATTTCCTTCAAATTGCTTTTTGAAAAAGAAGTTTAGAAATCAACCTGCTATTGATCTGTATCCATAGTTTTTATTACAGGAAATGATCACGCTTGATCTTGTGAAACAGCTTTACTGAAAGACTGATGTTACTACAAGTACATAATTGGTTAATCATGCGCTTGATATATGAATTCAGCTCTAGAAAAACAGTGACAGATAGATATGAGTAAAAATTAAACTAAACAAGCGAAAAACTGAACTACTTCAATAAAGTTGATCTATAAGTACTTTAGGTTCAAAAAAAGATTCTGGGATATTGTATCCATGATTTTTCGATAACCAATCAGAAGCTTACTGGCGCGTTCATACTTTTGGTCTGCCAATTAAATTCTTCCAATGTATTCAAATTCTTAGTCTACCAATCAAAATTAAAATTGGGCTTCTTAATTCGAGTTTTGAAAAGTCGTTAGCAGAGTCCTTGATTTTAAGAAACTACCATCACTACTCTTCATTTGACTGTTTCTTAGGGAAAAGTCAATTCTAGATGTATACTGTCGATGGGTCATTCAAGTCGGTATTGTAAAGCGTTTTCTGCTGTTTCAATATGACACAAGCTGTTTCTGCCAAGCAACTTACATGGCTCGCGAAGCTTATAGTTAGTACACCTCTTTTTGTTTCTTTTATTCAAGTATAAATTGCATTTTTTCTTTGAAAATATGTATTGCTACTCGAACGAAAGACAGTTTTACGATATGCTGCGCTCTAAACAATATGCTGGGTTAAAACGAAAATTCAATTTTTTTGTTTCACAGCAACCCTTCAATTACAGGTTATTTATTCCTCTTCAGCAGCATTTGTACAAAGCTATGTGTATACAGCTGATTTTTTTATCGCTTAAAAAAAAGTTACTACAAAGCGATTATATTAAACAAACCGAATGTTTTAACCATGGAGCTCAAAAAGCATACAACTGAACTTCAAACATCTAGCTAATTGACACTGAAATTTCACTCCCCGTCAACAGCCTTCCAATTACAGGTGAAAGCACTGCTCTAGTTGGTGAACAAAATTTATGCGCGCATATCTACATATTTTTCTTACTGCTGTCTTTTACAATGAATAAACTAAGGAATGTGTTTCAACGTTCGAATAAAGATTTAGAAGAAAGGCGGCCTCAACAGTTTATAAAAAGATTGAGCTCAGCTAACTCTTCTGCTGCCACCAACAGTTTACCTGAACAAAATGACTCACCAGCCATAAGTTTATACGATTTGTCCGAGATGGAAAAACATGCGTATCAGTCCTGGTGGAGAGACCTTGATCCTTTTGAACTTGGCAAAATAAACAACCGAACAATAATGAAATTCTTAAATGGCTGTACATTAGAAGACAATAAGCTTGAGCAAGTAAAAAGACTAGAAAATGACAGCTTATTTTCCTTGGCTTTCATTTAATTAAAAGGTTACTAGGTTCTACTTTTATTTGAATCAGCTGGAAATGAGCTAACACAACGTCAGTTCTTTGCATTGCTAAGACTTATAGCGCATGCACAGAATGGCCGTAAAGTAAGCAAAGCGCTTGTCTACTTAGGAGGTAAACTTACAAGTGCTTTTGAAAGTGATTGTAAACTCACCCTAGATGTTTAGCGCCTATACCACACTTTCATACGAACGCCATAGATGCACTAATCAAGACTGATTTAGCAAAGCAGAATGTCGAAAGCGGAACATCAACTACTCCATGGTGGGGGACTGAAACAGTACAAACGCCAAATAACCGAAGGTCTTACATTGGTCCCTTTACAACACACAACCCTGCCCCTAAAGCAGCAACCATATTAGAGATACAGCAAGATCAGATCATTCCAATGAACAATGATGTATGGTCTTTTTCTGAAGGAAGCCATTCATTGCAACCCACACGTAAAAGCGAGCACACTCACTCACGTTCAAAATCAGCAGGTAACGCTATAACTTATACACAACCATTGGATATGGAAGAGCAGCTTCAGACATCAAAATCTTCTCTATCGTTACATGAACTAGCCAATACAGGAAATTCACTATTACTTACACAAGAGTTTATCTATCAGTCTCCATCTTTAAGGAAACAAGAGTTGGTACAATCAATTAATAACCCATTTCACTCGGACATCTGCAGTCCATTTGACGACGAAAACAATAGCGAAGAGCTTGACTTAGAATCTAGTCCTATACTAACTCATAACAATAAGCCCAATACATACCTGATACCTCCGCCCCCAGTACCAAAACAATCAACCAAACCAACATTCCCAAAGTATGTTCGTAATACCTTCTTAAATCAAGACCTTTTGAGTTAAATAAACAACTGGTAAGGTTTGCTCCGTTCTCTAAAAAAGAGCTCCCCAAGACTCGCTTTGCCTTTTTAAGAAAGCCATGCCTCTACAGGCTAAGCATTTTTTTTTTTTTTTTTTTGAAGTAGCAAAATATAGTATTGATTTAACCCCCTTAGCACATGTCTACAATAGTATACTTCATCATATTACACCTGTAACTTATTTTATAAAGCTATTTTATTTTTTCAGCTCAAAAATGTGCCCCAATTAAGATGAGTTTTTGACTGTTGTATTAGTGAATTGGCCTTTGGAAACATTGGTCTACACACGTTAAGCTTGAATTGAAATGAGACAGTTCTGGATAAGTAAGAGTGTCAGACAGAGTCAAGCATTGAGAGCCAAAGCACACTTTTTAAGAGGACCCTGTTTATTCAAAAAGCAAATGGTCTTTGAATACCTCTTAGGTTTTGCCTTTTTTTTTTTGCTCTATACATGTTTATTTTCTATTTTATGCAGGAAAAGAATACTCACTAATAAAATACGGCTCTCGAAAAGGCTGTACCTGTTTCCCTTTTCTCCGCTGCGTTCAAAATGGTCTGAATTAAGTATATTGGTCGGACAGATGCAACTCGTTTTTTTTTACTTTTCTTTTTTTTTTTTTTGAAATCTCTTTAATCAACTCTCTACTACTTTTGATAACATGGTAAATGTCAGCCAAGAAACAGGCGCGTTTTTTCAAACAGACGCAGAACTTGCAAAGCAGAAAGAAAAAGCAGCCAAATACAACTACACTGCAGGCGATGCAGTAAAAACCTCATCAAAAGTTTTGTCTTTTACGATGAGTCCTGATGGAAGGTATTTGTACATTGCCGAATCTGGGTTTCAAGTTAGAAAGATGAATCGATCAGTAAATCACTGCAGCAAGAATGCAAAAACTTAAAAAACTAATCAGCCTTTGTATAGACCATGAAAAGCGTAAAAATGTTTAAAGGACATAAAGGTCCCGTTACTGCTGTACTTATTGGGAAAAACAACACTATATGGACCGGTTCTTGGGATAAAACAATCAAAAAATGGGACGCTAATACTGGCGAATGTCTAGCTACTTTAGAGGGACACACTGATTTCATCAAGTCTCTTGTTTTAGTTGGTAACTCCTTATTTTCCGGATCCTCAGACTGTTTTTTGCGACGATGGGACATAAATAGTTTAGAATGCACAGCTGCTGAAAAAAAACATAAAAGGCCTATAGAAAGTTTAGCTGTATCAGTAGAGGGAAAGTTTGTATACTCAGCTTCGTCTGATGGGTCAATATTCAAATGGGATATAGAAAAAATGGAAATAGCTAAGACATATACTGGTCATGAAACCAGTATTTACTGTATTCGCGTATGGGAGGATGATTTATGGACAGCATCTGCTGACAAAACAGTGCGCAGATGGAATATTGAATCGGGAAATGTAGATATGGTGTTGACACACGTGGATTGCGTCAAGTCTTTGGCAATAATGGGGCCGTACGTTGTAACTGGAGCAAGAAACGATGATATATATGTTTGGGATATAGCTGTAAGCTTTGAATAACAACACAAGCAATCTTATATTAAAATACTGTTGATAGTCTGGAAAAATTGTCTGTACTATTGAGGGCCACTTTGATGAAGTTAGTTGTTTAGAAATATGCGACACTACCCTTTATAGTGGATCTTTGGACTGCTCTATTCGCCGTTGGTCTTTGACAAATGCAGCAATACAAGAATATATCAAACCAAAAGAAAAAAAAATAGAGCCAAAAATACCAACAAACGAAATGACTGAAGAAGAAGAGAGAGAGCTAGCAGATCTTTTATCTGATGAAGACGAATAAAATAACAAATTTTATTTTTTAAATAATTTACTCAATGTAGTTTTAAATGTACTCGCAGTTTTTTCCTGTGAGTATGTTGGTGAGTTCCTTTTATCTCTTGCGTACATTGATGCCATATCATCCAGGCTTTCATTCCATTTTGAATTTCTTGCACGCCAACCAATGCGATTACTGTCCAAGCTTAACACCCATCTATTTGTAAGAAGCCCATTCCAAACCTTTAATAAAAGTTAGTACACTAACGCTTTTTTCTTTCCTACCATAAAAATGCAACCGAAAAATAATGAACATGCCGCACCAATTAGACCAGCTTGAACGGCTTGATCGCAATCAGCGAATCCAAAGGTAGCTCCCATTTTAAAGTCCAATAGCATATTACTATCTTCGCCATTGCCGGTTTCCTGGTATTTTCTTAATTCACAGGCAGCAATAACACTTTTTCTACTGATTACAGCTACAGCGAAGTTTACAGATTGCCAAATAAAAATATTGATTCCAGTATTCAACCAATGTATTGATCGATAAAATATCGCCCACTCGTGGCTATCCTATTCAAATTATGTCTATTATTATTCATTTATTGAGTAAGATGTATCACTTGCATTGAAGGACACAAAGATACCAATGATAGCAACCAAACCCGTCACCCCTATAGATAAAGTTGAGCGCATACAATATAAAACATATCAAGTGTACTGAAACTTTACCTAAACTAGTCAGGTATACACCGACTGCTAAAGGGTGTATAGTAAAGAGGTGAATTGGGATAGCTAGCCTGATATTTAGTGGTCTTTTAATATAACGCATAAATCTACAACATACGGTTTCTATGTAGTATTTCTGCAGCAATAAGGACGATTGATGTTACCTAAATTTTAGTTTTAAAAAAACAGAAACTGATATATGCATAAATCGTACGAAAGAAACTAAATTAAATAGAGGTAAAATCCATTTCACAGGAATACAGTAAAAACAAGTAGCGTTTTTTTTCATATTCGTAAGATGGGTTGCAGAAAAAAAGGGGCAAGAGATATATACAAAAGTTTTTTTATTTTGAAGAATGCTTTGAATTTTTTTCTTTTAAAAAAAACCTAAAGCGACTAAAATATCCTTAGAGGCTTTCAATGGTATCCCCATAGTACTATCGTTATAAGTTAATCACATATCCTTTCAAATACTCATTGATCTAGTTAAAGGATACCATGAATGAGTCTTAAAGCACAATTACTTTTTTTTTTTTTTTTTGGCGGACCACATTTTTTGTATAGATGTACATTACACTAAAAGCCTGTAATATATCACAGCATCGATACTTGCGGCTGAAAACATGCCTACGAAGCTCTTAAATTATATTTAAATCTTTTGATAAGACTGTACAATATATGCCATGTGAGGCTCAGTAAGGGCTTGTATGTATGGCAATGACAACCTCAAAAAGTACATAAAGGGCGTGGCCAAAGGCTAATCAAAAGCACTTTATTCATATTACTAGAGAACTATAAGCTATTCATTGCCTAAATAAAGCACTGAAAGTATTATCTAATTTCTGGAATTATGTGAGCGTGGACTATACCATTCGTATAAACTCCAAACGTGCTCTCTAGCGATATGATATGTATGAGATAAATAAATAGAGTTTATGTCAAACTGAGCATAAAGATAAAAAAAATGGAACAAGAAGGAGTTTAATTAGCCTAGTGCCTACCGACTTTGGAAAAAATCGTCTCTGACAAGCCAGCAACTACTGTAAAGCTACTTGACACTGAAATTTTTTTCAAAAAGGAGATCGTAGAGTTTAAATATACCTTTGATTGACAAATAAATCTAACAGTGTTGTGCTTTTGAAACAACCTTATCTTTATACAAGCGTCCACATAAAAAAGTTCATCTATATTGTGGAAGAAATCCGAGAAGTTGATCAAGTATGTACCAGTAATCACACGGTAGCGATAGCATCTCAAAATTACGGAAGTAGAAAACATGCGAAAATTCTTTAGCAAAGTCGATGGGATAACATAAGATATGTTTAGTGAGGATTCTAACCAAAATGAATCTATGTTATTCATCTTACAAAGTAAAACATTGTTTATCGAGCTAAAGCGACTAAAACTCTCTCAGGAAATATTTTTGGAAAGAAGAATGACATATTTGGGTAACTGCTTATCGACTTAAATTATTCTTCGTTGGGTTTCTTTTTAAAAAAGGGACTACGAGAGCCATTAAGCAAGGAACAAATCACAATATCGATAACAAAACACTTTTGAAAGGTGATTTAGCTCTAAATATATGCTCTAAAAGTCTAATAAAACCAGAATGATGAAAGAAGGCTATTATACAACCATCGCATAAAGTATTTAGTTGCCAAAAAAAAAGAGTGATTTAGATTTATTGAATTGTTAAAGTCTAGTCGTAGGTCGCCTCTAACTGTTCTACAGATTCCTCTGGTCAAAAATATCCACCTCTTTTATCTCCCCAGTCTGTAAATTCTCCTCCTCATTCTTTTGTCGAGTACGAAAAAGCGAACTAAATTTACCAATATAAAACACACGTTTCTCACAGGCCTAACACCAGACTTGATTGAATTGGTAAGCACTCTCAGTACGTACTAAAAATTGTAGAAAAAGCTTAAGACTTTACACTATGTTGGACTCCATGAATTTTTTCTAGCTTATTAACTTCATAAGAAAAAAAAAACTTTCTTATATACAAGATTTTACAGATTTTTTAATTTTATCATTTGGTCTTTTGCATGCTCTTTCTCTTCAATAGATATGCTTAGTAGAATTTTACAATTATAGACAAAAAAAAAAAGCAAAACTTCCTGCTATGTATAGTATGCTATGTTAAATCCTGTAACAACAGCTAAAAAAAAAAGTGTTTTGTTTTCAAAATTCAGAAGAAAGCACTCCAAAGTGATCCAAAAAAAATGTCAAGAGGCCTTAAACATTATATTATGTACAGAAGAAATTTATTTGAGATGATTTGGAGCATTATGAAATAAACTCTTCCACATATATGCTTCAGACAATAAAATTTCAACATCCTTTTCCTGCCATCCTTGAGTAGGAAGCTGTTGTAGAAAAACAAGAATACCCTGGAAATCTAATTTTTGTAGTTGTTTTGACCATTTTACCAAAAAAGCGGCACACACGTAGACATGGAACTCAGAGAAGCCTATAGACGACCCCTCTGCCATATAAGTATCCCACATACGTATGGTGTTGTGTAGAGGCAACTCTCGCATTAAAAGGCAATTCATCCAACGAAACGAAAACTGAATGAACTCTATCCCCTCTTTTTGTAGGTGGCGTACAAGTCGATCTATGTATAATGTTATAAGTTTTTTTTATCGCTACTTTTTTTTTTTTTTTTTTACTGTCAATACGCGATACCAATTCTTTTAATGTAGATATCTGCTTCTGAATCCCTGGCTGAGCAAAGGTGTAATTATTCTGAATACCATCTAGTAACTTAGAAAGACACCAAAAGCTATCTGCCTCTATAACAGATAATATTTCTTGATCTAAAAAACTGATATCGTATCTTTCTGGATCATTGTCGATGTAGGCAGAAAGAAATACTTGAAAAATGGGGGTCACCAAATCATTGATTCCTTGTACATATCCACTGGCTGGATGCCGAATGGCCCATTGGTACAGAATTCTTTCTAAACACTTTTAAAAAAAGAGTATTGAGAAATAACAGATTAGTACACACATCTTTATATCCCAATTGAAAAAAAGCAATGGTTCAGATAAACATTTACTGACTGGGTTACTTTGTTTTGGTACAAAGCAATACTAGGATTGGTTCTAGGTATATCGATGTGTATTTGATGCCACAAGGTTTGATCTAATCCGGCCATTCCTCGAGAATATGTAGCTGAAACACTGTCTAAATAATCTTTTCTCTTTCTTGCTAATGTGGTCTCTCTCCGCACAGAATTGCAAGGTAAATACCCTAACAATAATTGCCAAATTATCGTTCTCAGTTCTGAAGGTATTCCATTCCAACTCAGTTCTTTTAAAGCAACTTTGGAAACAACAAGAAAAATAAAGATTAAAACAACCAATCTTTTCTTTTTTTTTTTTTCTTTTCATACCCAAATCAATATTTGTCAAAGATAAAATAGTTATGAATTTCTTTGTTCTTGTTGGGTCTTTTGTTTTATCTACATCTAACCACTTCAACATTAAGGTGGGATCTATATTGTTGGTGTTTGGTTTTTATAAATTTTTTGTTTCCTCTAATTTTCAAAAAGTTTACCTAGTAGGATCTCCTTTACGTTTTCTTTGATGTTGTTTGAAAGCGTCGATTCGACTATTGTTTTAGGCCCTATTGTCTCGACTTTGTTTGGTAGCACTTTTTTGTTGGCTTCCAAACCACCGACATCTTCACTCCATTCGTCATGAGTGTCTTTTAGGAAATCTTTGAATGATTTCCCCTTATTTTTGTCTTGATTAGCTTTGCAAAGAGCACCAGATGCTGTTTGGCGAGTGAGTATACTCTATAGCACAAAATGTATATAAAGAGTACCTTGACTAAAAAACAGTGCTGAGTATATACAATGTAGAAAAGTATACAAAAAGTGAAACAATAATTCTTTTTTTTTCGCTTATAAGTATACTTGTATTTTTGTACCTTGTAGATTGCTTTAAGTTTCGACGTTTCCAAAAAGGTCTATTGGCTATTATAAGTATTTCGAAGCATAACTTAAGGCTTTAGTCTCTTTTTTTTTTTTTTTTTTACTTGCGCGATTCTATTAAATACAGCGGTTGTAGCTTTTAGTATTTTTCTTTTAGTGGAATGGCGTACGGCTTACTGTGCTCCATTAAGAGTTATATAACTGATTATTTTTAAACAATGTTAAAGAAAGTTGCTCTATTTCTGGATTTATGCTCTTTAGACAACTTTCTATGTGCAAGTAAAGATTGTTCTTGTTTATCAATAAATGTGATGTATTGTCTTAATTTGTGATTAGCCCAAATATATATATAAAAGACTTTAAACTTGCATAAAAAATTCTATTGTGCGTCTTCCTTACTCGCCTGTCGGAGCTTGTAAACCTCTTGACATTCACCGCTTCAGAAAATTAAGACAATATTAACTGTCTTTGGATGAAGTAAACACTTTTCAGATGTTAAGCTTAGCTTTCCTAAACAAAGTCAATCTGGTAAAAAAAAAAAAAAAAAGAAAAAAGTTCTAAATAAAGGCCCTGGCATGCTAATATACATATTCTGATATGTTGCAGTGCCCAGACAATCTTGAAAGATCTGTTCTTTATTTAGTCATAAAAACTAAACCATCTTTACTCTATTTTTTGTTGCAGTGTATACTGGCTAAAACTTTTGGTGCATAATTATTAGTAGTAAATTCGGAAATCAATGTCTTATACAAAGCATAGAACTATAAACCAGATAGTGGTCTTTTGATGTTGATTTCTAGACTCTCCTCTTCATCTTCTTCTTCCTCGCTCTCCTCTGTTATCTGGCCTTTTATATGATCTTCAGCCATTGTATTGATTTGTAGCTCTTCTTTTAATATCCACGACATTAAGCCGCGTATGGAAGGCCGCACTGAATTTTTGTCTTTATAAAGCGCATGTATAACAACCATGACAGACATAGAATAAATTACATTTTCTGCCCATTTTGAACCAAAATTGAGCCACCACTGCTTTTTTTTCAAAAATCCCAACACCCTTCCTGTAATAGAAAAAAGGGCGCGGGGCATAACATAGAGTGTCATTTCACCACGGCGGTGTCGAGTTTCGATCAACAGAGATAGGCCACATAGCATACTTCCAACCAAAGGGGCCAAGGTATTATCAAGTCGAGTCTGCTGAACATTCAGCAGCTGATGACCTATTCTGGTTCGTACAAGACATATGCTGTACCATATAATAGCTATATAAGTGCCTAAGAAGGTAGAAGATCGCAGACTAGCCTTTAAAATATGTGTGAGTGACTCGACAGGATTTTCTAGCAGCTTTTTGGTTTTGAAAAGTAAAGGGGGGGCCAAATGAACGCCTAAGTAGACCTAAGTAAACAGATTAATAAAAGCCTGTTATTGTTTTCTCTTCTTTTTCTTACAGGGAAAATCTTAATAAACCCTTTCAAAAACCGATTTAAGGCATTAAACTCACAACCCCAGTGATACCCGTCGTGTACAACAGCACAATCAATTCTACCAAAGACTGGATCGCCATAGGATCTAGGTAGACCAATCTCCTCACAATAGTCTCCTAAAAGAGGCCCCAAACCTGTATCTTTCTAGTTTAAAAATGCATTCATTAATAAATACATTGCAACACTAGGCAACAAAAAAAAAAAAAAAAAGAGGGAAACAGCCGTACACCATAAATCCACTTCCCAGATCGAATAGCTCTTAAAGTTTTTAGCAATCTATCGTCTATTCCTGACATGCGCGTTATCCATTTTGCATAAGATCTATAAACACTGTATCAAAAACCAAAAAAAAAAAAAAAAAAAAAAAATCCCGTTTTATAAAGGGAAGGAACTAATCACTTACTTTGGTAGTCTATATGGCTCATAAAACCATGAAAAAATAATTTCTGTGTTGGCCATCATGAAGACCAAAATATTGCCATACTCCAACAGCCATCCAGGCACCACCTGTCTGACTTTGGCTGATTCATAAATTCGGTGCGCAAAAACGTCTAGTGCACGTACAAGTACGAAAAAGGTGAAATCCAGTGTTTGTAGTTTAGGATAAAGCTTCTGAATAGAAAATATGCTGAGGAAAGAAGAGATAAAGAGTGAAACTCTTAGAGACAGTTTTTTTCCAGTGCATTTAGAATATAAAGTACGCACAAACTCTTGTCCTCCAAAAGAAGTGGCTAATAACAAAGGAAACCCGTTCTTTGTCACACTGCGCTGGAGAAGTCGAGGTAGTGAAACCAGTAATGTTTTTTGAATCGCGCTACCTTTTTGTTTAGATGAGGCGATTTTGAACAGCAAGGCAATTAGTCCAGGCATTGTCGTGGTGACCCAACCTAAACCATAAGCCTTGATCATTGTGCTTACAGCTGGATTCAGTTTTGTGAGCGTGGATTCATCAGAGACCGTCATTTTAAGAGGTGAGAAAAGCGAAAAAAAAAAAAAAAAAGGACAGGAAGAATATGAAGGAGAAAAAAAGAGGAATAGAGTTTATCTCAAAAAAAAAAAAAAAAAAAAGCATGTGAATATTTAATAAATTCAACAAAGGCAACTCAAATTTATGCAAGAGTGAGATTTGCTTACAATTTTCAATACAAGCAACATAGCTCAGTCTACAGCTTCATTATCAAAGCTCTTAACCCCAGTTTCTTGTTGGTTTTTAAAATAGAAGACAGAAATACAAATCGATGAGCCCAGTACACAAAAGCAAAGGATGGCAAAAGAAACAAGCATAAATATTATTTATAACAGCCACCTTTGTTCTTTATAAAGAATAAGAAATAATCCAAGACCATTAACAAAGATTTTCTTAAAAGAAAGTAAAAGTTTCAAATTGAAGTGATTGGCCTTTACTTGTATGGTATTCGGTATTTTGAAAGAGAATAATACCCCATATCGCGGCTATCTGGAGTTACAGCTGGCAAAATACAAAGGCCAATGAGTAACGATGAGAACCTAAAATATTTAAAAAAAAAAACAAAAACAAAAAGATATGGATAAACCTACATAGATTAACAAAAGTAGGATATGAAATGTCTATCTAAGTTTGGAAATTAACGATTTTATTAACATATGGCTATAGATTTACCTGATTAATTTTTACAACGTATGGGGATATGGGAGAATCATTATCTTAAAACATTATTCATCGTTTCTCAATAGACACCTCTTACTAAGCATTTGTTCCTGTATTAAAACTTCAAACAGGAGCCTATACCAGACAGTTGCTTGAGAACTGTTCCTGAGTAAGACATCACTTTTCAGTCATCACTTATGGAATCAGATATTTCGATGCTGCAAACGAACACTGATAGTACATCAAGAGGTTGTGTTTTTTGTTTTATGAAGAGCACTATCGCTCGATTTCATAAAACTTTTTGGTCAGTGACAAAAAGCGAGTATAGCGGAGTGTACATCGTCAGCATCATTATTTTTACTAAAGTGGCCTCTCCGTTTTTAATAGTGTAGGCCATCGTACAGACTTACTTTAATAGCGAGATTGCAAAAAAGCCTTGGCTATTTGAGTTTATAAAACTTTTAAAAGCTTGCTTTTGGCTATTGTTTTAAACTATTTTAGCACACTGGATTCTAAACTAACGCTCTCAACAAGCTCGTGCGTGTCTTTGGCCGATGTTTTTACAGAATTCCTATCCCCAAGATGTAAGCATATGGCATACAATCAGATCTTGTTGCAGAAACGAGTTTGCAGAATAAGAGCCAAAAGAAGATTACTGCTATAAAATAAACTTATCAAAAAAGTTGACTTTATATAAATCATGATGATGTAAACAAAGCTGTGTAATACCAAAAATAAAAACAAAAATAAAAAAGGCCTATGGACATTTTCACACGTATAAATCAGTGTCTATTCGCCGCTATGAAACGAATATAGAACACGTTCTCCAGGTGTACATTTTAGAATATAAAATTATTTACAAAAGTCCCTATCTACAGAACAAAAGCTCTTTCCTCTTGAAAAGCAATTTCTTTATAGCGATTTTCTTTCGGATTCATGTATCGAAAAGGACATTACATGTTGTGAAACAGCCTTTTCATATATATAAAAAACCTATTTTTATGTTCCTTTCTTTTTCTTTTTGTCTGTAATAATAATAAGTAAAAAAAAAAAAAAAAAAGAATGTCTTACGGCGAAGCAGATTCATACCAAGGTAAAAAGAGTTTCTTTTGGAAAGAAAAAAACAAAGTACGTTTTTAGACAGCTCATGCATTGCTTTGTAGGGGGAAACTCAAAAGCTGATCCTCAACACGTTGCTCGTCTTGCTAAACAACACGCTGAAGATGGTAGGTTGAGACAGAACAAAGAAGGAAGAAAATTAAACAGTCTCACTTGTAAGATGATGATGATGATGGTATTTTCTCTCAAATTGCTAGTAACGTTATGCACCGTGAAGAAGATCATGGTGAAGTAGATGAAGACGAGGCTAGCCATGCTGCCAGAGCTCACGATGAAATATACAATCAGAACAGTGGCCAACCCGTGGAAGGACAGTCTTCACGTGATCTGGGCTCAGCGGCTGCCATGCAAGCCTTTAAAATGTTCTCGGGCGGAGGAAACAGTGGTGGAGGAGGTAGTAGCCAATTGATTGGGTTGGCTATGGGTGAAGCACAAAAGCTCTTTAAAGCTCAAGGAGGCTCAAGTGGTGGAAACAACCAAGCTGAAATGCTTCAAGCAGCTGCCACTATGGCCATGAAACTCCTAATGACTCAACAAAAAGGAAATAGCGGTGGCGGGGGAGGAGGACTCGATGCTGTTATGGGCATCTTGGGAAGTCTTAACGGTGGTGGCCAAAAACAACAAAGTAGTGGAGGGGGCATTACCGGTATGCTTGGAAAGATTCTACAATAAATTCTTTTATTTGATTTTTTTTTTTCTCACAAAGCTAAGCATGCTTTTTTTCATCTTTTACCCTCCCTCCCCTTTTTTTTTTTTTTTTTTTTTTTTTTTGTATGTACAATGTTTCCCCTGCCAGTTGAAACTTTTTTCTAAAAAAAACATTGGATCAAATTTGATTAATGTTTCAAACTTTGTTTGGCTATTCTTTATTTTTTGGTCAGAGAACTATCTATTAGGGGGCTTCAGCAGTCTTTTTTCTGATAATCTGAAAAATTGAATAGTTATCAATAGCCAACAAAACTCAATAATCAATATCTTTTGATAAGCACCCCTCCTCACAGTATTATGAAGTGACACAGTCTCTATATGGAAATCATTTTGGAAGATTTTTGGAGGAGATGATAATTTGTTTTTACTCAAGATACTGTAAATGCTTTTGAGATGCAAAAGGGAAAACTGTGCTGGACAGTAGTTACAATTGGCATTAGTCTTTACTACTTGTTAAATTTGGGATTTTCCAAGTTTTCCTTGTTCACTGCGCTTTTGTGACGGGGTGGATCTCTTTGTTGTCAATCTTGACATCTCATTCTTGTTTGTTTTAATGCTTTTTTCATCCAAAGTGTACTTTGTAGCTAAAGACGCAATGATTTGACATAAAATAATCTTAGTATCAACGGTAAGCTTCATACTATATTTACAAAGTTTTGTGTTTGAAGCATGTTTAGAGAATTTAGCAGTAGATAGGTCATCCATGGTATTACTATCATTGACTGCTTTGCAAAGGGTCCGTTTTATTTTTCGGATGCTTTTCTTGCAAACTTCGGAGACAGTGCAATAACTTTTCATTTAATCTTATCGTCTTTCTACCTATTTCATATGTAGCTATCTTTGATCATTCCTTTGTTTTCACATTTTACCCATTTTGCAAAAAGCATTTGTATTCTTTGATATAATAAACCTCAGCAAACGATTACTCAAAAAAATTCCTCTTAGACTGTCCATCTATTCTTTGTCATTTAAATTACAAAGTTATAGCTGGTCTATCTTTATTGATGACTATATTTGCAGTCACGGCTATTATAACTGATCTTAACGATATGTATAGTTCAACTGTCAGAAAAGCCTCTTTTTTTTTTTTTTAACCACTTGTATGTGTGGTGAAAGAGATTAGTACATGGAGGTTTGCTATAGGTCACTTTTATTCACTTCTGTTTGACAGTGTGTTTTTCCTGCGTGAATCCACTAGCTTTGAAGATATAGGTGGTTTAGAGTTGTGTGTTCTCAAACCAGCAAAAGTCCTAAAAAGTATTGTCATGTCGACAAAAGTTTGTCTAATAGTGAATCAACGTTAAAGCGTGTTAGTAAGAATATAGTGCATCTAACACTATTTGTCCCTTAACTCATAATAGAATTGTATGATCTCAATTAGTCAGTCTCAAGCTCTTTTGTCAGAAAACGAGAGGCGCTTGGTTACTGACTCTTTATAATCGGCTTCGCCTTGACTTCTACTGTGATGAACGTATTTTCCGGCTCTAAAAAAAGACCAAGTAGTGTGCTAGTTATATTCTAGCTATTCAGTGGGTTCCTAAACATTAATAACACAAGAAGTAGACACGTTAATATATACTTTTTATGACTTCGATTGCACCAAAACAAAGAAATGATTATGGAGATAAGAGACGCTTGTATCGGTACAGTGGGAAGCGATAAAGAGGGACCTAGTAAATAAAAGAAACACACCAGTTATGAAGTACGAACAAAAAGTTGTAACAGCTCAACAAGTGTATCTATAATGCTATCTGTATGTCTTGAAGTCAAAGGTGATATGGTTGGCGGATATTTGTTTGTAGAAATAAGGTTGTCTTGTGAATAGCGCAGATCCATTTCTATTACTACTCTAAAGAATATAAATCAAAAACAAATAGTTTGATGACAAAAAAAAAATAAAGAATAACCAAACAAAGTTTAAAGTATTGGTCAAACGAATTTCCGATTTGATCAATTTCTAGCTCAAAAATATGACCAATGTTTCCAAAAAAAAAAAAAAAAAAGGTCTAATTTGAGGTGGGAGCACTGTATACATACATACATACATATACAGGATTTTTGTTTTTTATTTTTTTCTCTTTCTTCTCCTTTTCTGTATTCTTCTTTTTACTTATTTGGTCTTATATACAAAACTATACAAACGCATAGATATACACATACATTTGTAACAGGATGTATGAAGGGAAAAAAGATAAAACCAAAGATTACTCTTTAGGCTTACATAGTGCCTGCATGAATGGCAATGTTGGTAAATTAAAAGAGAATAGAGAGTTACAGTAGAGGCAGCTTACAAAAAAAAAAAAAAAAAAAAAAAAAAACACCTGGCGTTTAGGCTTAGTCAAGTTTGCACTTGATCATGGAGCAATTATTGACTCAGTTGTAAACGGATATATGCCGCTTCAATTAGCTTGTATTAGCGACAATCACCTCGCTGTAGTTCAATATCTTATTGATAGAGGAGCTGAAGTGAATGCCCAAAAGTAAATGAAAAAAAAAAAAAAAGGAGAAATTTTGTTTATGTATCTATATATACTTTTGCTTTCCTTATCTTTTATACTAGATGGTCCAAGAAACACAGCGCTGACAAGTCGCAGGCTGTTGCAGGGGCTACAGGATCTACTGCTTTGCATGTTGCCTGTGCTAATGGATGTACAAAAATAGTGGATTTATTGTTGAGAAATGGAGCTAGAGTTGATGTGAAAGACAAGTATGGGTCAAGACCTGTTGATGTCGCCGCTGCCAAGCATCACACAGAGATAGTCAAACTGTTGGAAACATTTAGCTCAATGCAAACAATGATGCAAGGATTACAACCAGTTCAGATCGTCTCTAAGAATCCAGAGCCACGTGTGCGTCGCTCAACAGACAGTGTCCATGTGTCAAAATCCGAAAGGTTAAGAAGACCTAGTTTGCCTTCTACCTTTGAATCTCAAAAACTAGACATTCCTGACATTTCCACCTTACCGCCACCCAGGCATAGTATCAACACCAGCCGCCCGACAGCAGAAGATTTACAGAGAGCTGGCGATTGGTACAGTTACGGTATTGTCAATCGCTATGATGACGAAAACTACCTTCAGTCACTCGAGAGGAGAACGCATGGAGGGAGTCGAAACTCACTCGATACCACCCGACCTAGTTTTGAAAGCGATCCATCTATGATAAGCAGCAGCTCCGATGGCCTTAGAACAACTGCATTAAAGAATGCGATGGCAGCCACTTTACAGGACGAGTGTGTGAGCGAGGCAGATCCTCGGCCTTCATTTTGTGAAGACCAAAGACCAGAAGCGGCACCTGTTAGAAGAAACAGTAGAAGGGGGCCGCATAGCAATCACTTATCGACAGATGAAGGAGGGAACTCTCGATCCAGCTTTGATGTCTTATCTCCCTTGGTCAAAAAGAGTATGGCAGGTACATTACGTGAAAGTATGGATACAGACGAGTATGTAAATATAGATAACAAAAAAAATACCAAAGGCGGTTTTTTTTCAAAATGGTGGTCTTCAAACAACAAAAAGTAGTAGTTTTTTTTTTTTTTTTTTTTTTTTTTTTTTACCTTCCCACACTCTGTAAATAAAACAAAAGGTAAAGGTCTTTTTTTTCATTGGTGGGGTTTGCTTATAAATACATGGAAAGAAGGATTCAACAGATATACTTTTGTATTTATATTAAAAACAAAGTGACATTCTTTTTCTTTTAGAAAAGTAAAATACTAAGTACTTTTATCTCTACTCGAACCGACTTTTAAAGGAAAAGAATCGGGAAAAGCGCTTTTTTCTAGGTCTAGATGTGAAGGGCTGCTGCACTGCGTATTGATTGTTAAAGTCTGTTTTTGTATATTGAGATAAGATCTTGAGCTTTGGACAGATTCTGTTTCTTCGTTGTTTTCATTGTTTTCAGACCTTCCAGCTTTGAACTGTCGGATGAGTAAGTAGCTAGTAAAGACCCCTATACGTAGAGTAAGAAAAAAAGAAAAAACTTTTGAGATAAAGAAAAGCGACTTTTTGAACTTACAATCAAACGAATACAGATCTGCTGACAAACCACCCATAGCTCTCGTAGAGATTAGAATACCAGTGAGTATGTTGGAAGCTATGACTCCAACTCTGAACAGAAAGTTTAATATATATTTTTTTTCTTTGAACAAAGCACTTTACGAATACATCAACCCATTGGATAACAGTAGTTTATACAAGTCATTACCAAACACACGATAATGTCGAAATATGACCAAAAGAAAAGCTACTGACAGAAAGCCATTACTGAGGATATCAATACCTAACTTTACAAGTGCTGGCCATTCAACTAAATTACAAAATAAGTTTTTTTTTTCAAGAAAAAAAAGGAATTCTAATATTACGGTTATCCATCTGTAAACAAATGAATGTAAATATTTAAAATAATGAGCAAGGGTGTATCTTTTATGGGCTGAAAAATCAAACCTAAGCACTTACAGTACAGTTTCCTATCATATCCTTATGAGTAGGAACTTGACCAAATAAAGCATAAATGATAGTGATAGCAATATAACCTGTGTTGATTATCAGACCTAATGAGAGCAGTACAACCGAACGTTCATAACAGAGATAGGCTTTGTATAACAAAATATTTTGAATGCAGCATCCGCCCAAGTTGATACTAACAATCGATACCCAAAACCGCTAAACGAAAAAAAAAAAAAAAAAAAAAAAAAAGAGGGGAAGAAGCTGTCAGAAAAGATGAGAGAGAGAAACCAAAAAAAAAAAAAAAAAAAAAAAAAACTAACCACGATGCAAGTAACTGCTGTGATAGGGTTAAGAACACTACAGAGGATAGTGAGAAAACACAGTAGCGCCTGGAATAAGAGAATGAAATGGATACGTTTTCTAGATTTCCATGCCAGTAATATAGCTGAACCGATTTGAAAGATGATACATGCCAAACAAACAGACATATAAGTGATAGTACATGCAGTACTTCTCACATAGGATTGCGTTTCAGGGTTTAAATCATGAAAGTGAATATGGTTTGGATTCATTTTGGAAAGTACTTGGTTATAAGTATAGCCATAGACTGTGTATTCTGGAATAATGCCTTCCTCTCCCATTTCTATCTACGTAGGTAGTTTTTTTTATTATTTTGATGTAAAAAGAAACTGTGTGTTTTTTTTTTTAAACAAAACGTATTTATAGTTTACTTTTTTTTTTTTTTTTTTTTTTTTTGCATAGGATCTTCACTTTTATTCAAAAAAAAATAAAAAAATAAAATAGGGTGACGAGGGTTTATAGGAAGCAAAAGAAAGACAATCGTCCTGTAACGCTTGTTCCTAACAGAGACATGATCTGTACTTGCGAGATTAAGTAATGCTTGTACTATACGAAGAACACCATGAATTGGTAAAAAAAAATAAAAAAATATGTCTCTTTTGTTTCTTTTGTTCGCTCAGAATGGAAATACCTTCCCCCCTTTAAACTTTTAAAACTGTTGTTAGATCTTAAAGAAAAAAGGTGGCAGGAGTAATTGTGATTAAAGTTGTGCAACCCTTTTGTAAAAAAAAACACACACACATACATACATACATACATACAATAGGTAAAAAAAAAAACCGAAATGAGGGAAATGTGTTACTTTTTTGATAGGCCCAAGCTGAAAGTAGTACGACAACGGGGGGATATCCAGATCGGTGCTACCCAAGTCGGTGTTGTTCAACCCTTCGGATAAAAAAAAAATTGGAAAATTTTTGCGCGCAATTGAGAGGTCAACAAGATTATTTTCGATAATGATAAATAAATGAGTTTCGAAACAAAAGATTGACTTTATTCTTTCCCCCTTTTTTTTTTTTTTTTTGAACGACCAGAGTCAATGTTGATAGAGCTAATTGCCGATAATCTAAAGCAAATTAAACTGCAATCCAAAGTTTCTGCTTGGACAGCCAGTGTGATTGTTGTGTCAACATTGTTATATGGCTTTATTCAAAAATACAATCGACCTCCCGCTCACCTGGCCCATCTACCCTATATTAGCCTTTTTACCTTTATAAAGTGTGTATTTAAAGATGTCACCTATGAAGACTATATCAAAGAAAACGTTTTGCCAATTTTGACAAAAGAAAGTAGCGGTGTCTACGTTGTAAGCCAATAAAAAAAAATATATATATAATAGGGCTTCAATCACCTACTTTTATACATCTCAGGCACCTACTATTCAAAGATGGGTAGTCCGGATAGCAGATCCAGTACCAATGAAACAGTTTCTTATGAAGCAAGGCAAATAAGAATTGATAAGAGATCTGTTTAGATTACTAAAAACCAAAAAAAAAATAGAATCCTCCCTTCCAAAGGCTGAATCAAACGCAGGGATGAAAGGTTCTCTCATTCATCGATTTATTGGTGGTCCCAACATTTTACTTCAAAGCGGTGCTGAATGGAGAAAGCATCGAAAGGCAAGAATAGATACCTTTGAGACGTTGATCACTTACATGTGTAACCCTAGATTGCCAATGCGGCCTTTCGTGAGTCGATGCCAATCAAACTGTTTGGCCAATTGGCACAAAAGACACTGAAGAACATCAAAGTAGAATCAGGACCGGTGAACGTGCACAGTCTGTTCCAAAGATTTGCTCTGGATTCGATCGGTATCGCTGGTTTCGGTTTTGATTTTCATGCTATCGAAGACAAAGAGAGCGAATGGGTCAACTATTATGATTCGATCATGAAAGGCATGGCGCAACCTTTTTATATTCTTCTGCCTATTTTTGATACTCGCTATTTACATTGGTTTGAAAAGAGACAGCAGGTCCATGACTATCTCTCAAAACTTTTGGAGAAAATGGATGTCATGATCGACGAAAGAAGAAAACAAGTACTCGAGAACACCTCGAGTACTTCTAATCCAGAAAAGGATTTGTTGACTTTGATGATTGAAAGTGAAGCCAATGCTGGAGAAGGTCTGACCAATGAAGAGCTTCGTGCAAGTAGAAAGATGGAAAAACGACCCTAATAGATTCTGACTTGATTCTTGTCTTTAGGCTGATTTATGTATCTTTTTTTTAGCAGGCCACGATACTACCGCAAGTGCTCTTTCAACCGTGGTATATGAGCTGGCTAAACATCAGGTACACACACACACATATATATATATATATATATACACAGCCAATCTGTCTCTGTCTTACTTGTTTCAAGGATGTACAAGAAAAAGCAAGAGAAGAAGCCTTACGTATTTTAGGACAAGAGAACGACTCTATGCCTACATTGGATCAAATCAAGCAGTTTGATTATATTAATCGAGTCATTAAAGAGGTAAGCGGATCGTCGGTAGACTGTACTGACCAGCCAATAGAATTTACGCAAACACCCACCGGCTTTTAATACCACCGACCGGACTTCGCGGGAAGATCTCGTGCTGGGTAATGTGGCCATACCCAAAGGCACGCACCTGGGCTTTGACCTGTACTCTCTTCAGCACAATCCTAATCTTTGGAGTGATCCTTTTGTGTTTAACCCAGATCGATTCGAACCCAACGGAGAAGCTGATCAGATCCATGCATTGTCCTGGGCTCCTTTCAGTAGTGGTAGTCGTCATTGTGTAGGCATGAACTTTAGTCTGGCAGAACAACGCGTTGCCCTGGCTATGTTGTGTAGGTGTTTTTTTTTTTTTTTTTTTTTTTTTTTTGATATAGATTTTACTGATGTCTACTTTATAGTAAAAAAATACACATGGACATTACCTAAAGATTCTAAACACACTGACAGAATTGAAAAAGGAGGTATTGCTTGGGGTATGGCTATTTACAAGCATAAGATTGAGATTGATTTCAAATCAAGAGATTAGGAATAAAAAAACCTTTTTTTATTGTGTATGTGTGTGTGTGTGTGTGTGTGTGTGTGTTATTATTATGAATAAGGACATATTTCCTGTGGCTATAAATGTATACACGTACTTAATCATGGTGGTAATTTCTTGCGGGAGAACGAGAACGAGATCTTTTAGGACCGGAGCGGTACTCTTCTTGGTCGCGACGTGAGTGTCTGCTATAGCTTTCGATCGCACCTGCAAAATCGTCATGATCTCTTCGGCTATGTCCATGGCGGTATCTGTCTCTGCGGTCAGAATAACGACGCTGATCCCTCTGCCTACCTCCGTCACGACGATCGGGGTAATCATAACGCTGACGAGCATAACCAGAATGACGCGAGTGGTTTTGTGAACTGGGCTGAGATGACTGTTGTTGACGCTTTTGCTGATGTAGAACGTTAGCCAAAAAGACAAGTGCTATGGGAACCTTTCTTACCTTCATTTCATTGATGGTATCACGAATCTTTAAAAACCCTTGATGTTGTTTACCTTTATAATGAGCTTCCAAACGATCGGAAGAATCATGGGTGACCAAAAAAGCACCGCATACATCACACACCTGATGAACACGTACAGAAAAAAAAGAAAAAAGAAAAAAAGAAAAGAGCAGGGAAAAAGAATAATTGTTCAAGGCACGATTTTTTGTAATTTTACCTAGTCTAGACTTACCTCCATTCGTTTTTCAGCAGGATTAAGACCGTCTTTGTTCTGTGGGTAAAGTTAGGGAAGAAAGCTAGGGTGGTTGTTATTATACCTCTCTCACTTGCTCCAATTCCACCTGCAGTTTGTCTACCTGGCTCTGTAAATCGGTAGCTTCCTGGACTCGACCTTCTTCGCCAGCAGCCTCTACTTGTTGAAGCAATTCTTTGATCTTCACGTCCAACAACACCATCTTTTCCTCCCTTTCTTCCTTTCTAAGCTCAAGCAACTAATACCGTATTTAATATCGACTACAACAACAAACAATACATACTCTTTCATCGGATTGAATGCTAATACGACCGTTGCCTTGAACAATCTTTCGTTTCAAATCAGAAATAAGCTTATTGAGATAGTCTTGAAAATCGTTTTCGTAAGGATACTTGCTTTTATCTGACTTTTGATACTTGTCTTTCAAACGGTCGTTGTGAATCTTGTCACAGGCACCCAGGTCGGATTTGGTGTTGGTAAACAGTTGGCTGGGACAAAAAGCGACCAAGTAATGTTTACACACCTGGTTTGTTTTAAGCACTTTTTCTTTATTTTGTTTTGCTTTTTTTGTTTTGTTTTTGCTTACCGTTTCATCCCAGAAATCTTTGTTGTCTACATCGACATATTGAGACATGAGCTCTTCCAACATGGCTTTTTGATAATCTAATTGTGATGTATTTTTTTTTTTTAAAAAATAAATAAATAAATTAAGCTCAATCGATGCTAGTGACAATAAGTCTTACCCATCTTTTTACTACAAGAAAAAAAAAGGGGGGAGGAGAAGGTAAAGAGAGAGATTAGAGCGAGAGAGAAAAAAAATATAATGAAAATTGGTTAAAATAATAATACTGTACAAATTTTTGAAAAAAATTGTCTAAATTGAGTAAAAAGAAAGTGTAAGAGATTTTGTCCAATCAATAGTTAAAATTGTCTGAGTTTTCTTTGGTGAGCTTTTGAAATTGAAATAAAAACTTGTCCAAAAAAAAAAAGAAAATATCCCAAATTTTTTAAAAAGGACTGAAAGCCAAGTAACAATACTGTATTCAAACAAATGTCTAATGGAGTCTCAAAAACACGACCAATTTTTTTCAAAAATCTGACCAATGTTTTCAAAAATTTGTCCAATTGAGAGCGGAACTACAGTAATAATAAAAAAAGGGGTGGAGAAGGCAAGATGTTGACTATTTACAAAACAAAAACGGCTTTTCTTTATTGTTTATGATTCGTCCATATCCATGGAACTATCATCCTCTTCGGACTCTCTTTCGAACTCTAAAGGTAACATCGATTCATGTGTATGCGGTTGAGGTATATGCTTGAAGGACAAACTAAACAGGGTGAGAAAACAGGGTGGGTGAGAAAAAAACCACTTACTTGAGTGATCTTAACAAATGGATGCTTGGGTTGTTGATATCAAACGGGCTTTCAGGCTATAATAGGATCAATAAAACATAAAGTGATAATAGAGTAAGACTTACTACGCTTTTGTTTTGTAAAAGAAGTGATTCGTCCAAAGTAATCATCTTGGCTCGGATAGCCTAGGAAAAAAAAAAAAAAAAAAAGAAAAGGGTCAGCCAAACGCAGCTCGGACAGAAAAAAAGTGTACCTTATCTGATGTGGATGGACAGCTGAAGGCCCTTTTGGTTTTGAGTAGTCTTTTGGGTGACTGTGTGTGATACAGAGCCTGTTCGTTTGCTAAATCAACTGATTTTTTTCTGGCACCCTGTCTGGCCGTCAATAGGGACATGGCCTCGAGTTGTTTGGTAAGAGGACATGCGCCTACAGACGTTGTGTTTTCAAAAGTAATAGTGTCTTGCGCAGTGGCTGTTCTTTCGTCAATTAAAAGGTTTTCGATCTGTGCGTTGGTTTCCTTTAGCCGGGCGCCTTTGTCGGATAGCTTTTGAAGAATAGCGCTTGAAAAAAAAAGTAAGTTTTTTTTTTTTTTTTTTTTTTTTTTTTGTACTTGTTGTTTAACATGAGCCTATTCTTTTGGCGCAGTTGATAAAGTTCGTTTCTACTGCACTTGCTTAATTTTTTATAGTGCTTTGTCTCTGTAGAGTTACGGCAGACTTGATTATGCTTTAGCATATTTTTGGTGAGAGAGGGAAAAAATTTTGTGAATTTCGGTTATAAAAAAAAAAAAAAAAAAGAAGAAAAGACAAATAAGCACTTTGTATGCCCTACCAACCACTCGCTCTTGCACAATCGTATACAGTCAGGTTTATGGAATTTTGCGTTTTTCCAAAAAAAACTGATCTCAAAGTCATAAATCAATGTCCGCCTTAAAGAAAAATATGTCACGAGTTCATATTGTTTTAGTCACAACTTCCCAATAAAAATGGTTGTAACTTGCCATTTAACGTTAGTCATTGAGTCAGCTAAAGTTGTAAGCCATTAGTTTGGTTTCATAGTGTTAATAGCTTTAAGAAGTTTTACAGAGACATTGTGTAGTTTTTCTCTTTTGTTTTGATACTGACACTATGATTTTGCAGTATATCTTTAACAACTGCAGTGAATAATGTGAGTGAAACAGCGGATGGAGTTTGTGAATCTTGCTCCTACGCAAAACCAACCGTACGCAGATCGACCATGAAGTGCTGTAGGTAGATGGAATGACTGAGACGAGGTCATGTACCTGCAAACAGTTGACATAATTTCAACTGGCGTTTGATGAAAGCACTGCTTGGTAGTTCATTCTCAACCCATCCTGAATCACTTTTTTTTTTGGTTCCCTCTCCACCTAAACGCTTTGCAGACTGCTCTCTTTATGAGCAGCCAACATCTGCGCTTTCAAGAAATTATGCAACAGTAGACCAAGTCTGCCACTCCTAGTGTGCCAATGACGAGCGGACGTTTTTTGCAACAACAGAGCTGCATATCAAAGCCATAAAAAAGAACCCTTGTTCAATCAATGCATTGTCTGTAGTGTATTTTAACTATAACCATGTTGGCAAGACATGCCTATTTTTAGGCTCCTAGCTCTTATTGCCTACACACTCTGTCTATACATCGTGCACATACATTAAAAGAAAAGGATGCAGTGGCATGTCCAAGGCGTGAGCTTTTACTGTGAAAAAATACAAAAAGTGGACATTGAATAGCAAACCATGCACATTATCAAAAACTGGCAATACGTTGTAAGCAAGCATTGACATCATCCAGCCAAACAAGTCTTGGTATTTGAATAAGCTTACTGTGGGATACATCTTGACCTGGCCTTACGTATGCTTAGAAAGAGACTCACGCCTGGCTTTGGTTGCAGGTGGACAGGCCCAGTACATCCTAGAAGTCCACCACCAGCAAAGACCCCATCTTTCGTTTATCAATTCATCTGCTTGTCTCGGGAATAAAAACTGCAATTTAAAGAAATTTCCCTCCCACAAAAAAAGTCGATCCTTCTTTTTCATTGGCTTTCTAAAAAAAAATCACATATTAGGAAAGACCTTTTTTTTTTTTTTAAAAAAAAAAAAAAAAAAAGGTCGATGAGCTTAGATCGAAAATAGATTTCATTTTTTGAATCAGAGTCGTTGGCGTAAAAAGTCTTTATGCAGTCTCCTTGATTTTCTCCTCTTTTTTGTAGACTGCCCAAAAAGAAAGAGAGATAACGATCAATAAGTGATATAACAAAAGTACATGTTTATTTTTGGTTTTTTTTTTTTTTTCAAAGACTTTGAAAAAAAAGAAAAAAAGAAAAAAAGAAAATGGGATGGTATGAGGGGCAAAGAAGTTTTTAAAATAAAAAAGGTGAGTGGGATGATGCGAAAATAATAGTAATAATAGTAAAAGTGCGTTTGTATATATATATATATATAAAAGAATATGAGGCATAGAGTAATAAGAAGGCATAGATCGATAGGCATATGGGGTGAGAAGGGTGCTTTGCAAAGAAAATAAGAATTGTGCTTATCCAAGGAGAGAAAGTGTGTGTATGTGCTTTGTTTTTTTTTTTTGAAAGTAAATAAAACAAAATAATAGGGAGAAGATGTATACATGTGTGTGTGTGTGTGTGTGTGTGTGTGTGTGTGTGTGTGTGTATGGAAAAAGGTGTATATATAAGAAAAAAGAAAGGCATATTGAACATAGAGTAAAGTTTCCGCTGTTGTGTTTTTGCACCTGTTTTTGTTTTGTGTTGGTTTCTTTTTTGTTATTTTGTTTTCCTTTTTTTTTGTTTTTTGTTTTTTGTTTTTTTTTGTTTTTATGTTTTTATGTTTTTGATTGTTTTTTGTTTTGTTTCTGTTGTGCGTCTTTAGATGCCATGCTTGTTAAGAAAAAAGGAGGGCAGACTGGGTAATACTACCGGGCTGTCGTAAATAGGGGTAGACGGCCAGTTGAGCTGAACGGGTGGTGGGTAAGATTGATAAGGCCAGGCGGTGGTGGTGGGGGAGGAAGGGTTGGAGGCGTCGTCTTGGCTAGAATAAGGACTTTCAAATCCAGAGAGAACAGGCGTGGGAGGAGACCAGCGTGAAATGGAAGGGGAATATGTACAGCTTTCACAAACGCAAGGTAAGGCGGGTCTTTGGGGTGACTGTGGTGATATTGGCACTTGTGCTTGTTGTTGTTGTTGTTGTTGTTGTTGTTGTTGTTCAAGTATCAGCTTTCGACGCTCTTCTATGAAAGGTTGCCATTGTACGGATGGTCTTCTTCCGTTAGTAGCATGGTCCATCTTCATGTGTTTTGTCAGTACTGTCTTGCGCACAAAGCTCTTTGAACAGCCATCAAAAGGACATTTGTAAGGTCGTTTGCCCGTATGCGTACGCCTAAACAATTACGGTCAGATCGCGGTTGCTAGCTACTAGAACAATTTACCTATGTCGGGCCAAAGAGCTGCTGTCACTGAAGCTCTTGTTACAGTGGGGATGTTCGCATTTATGAGGTCTTTCTCCAGAATGGGTGCGCATATGAACAGTAAGGGCTGAACGCTATTTATTTTGGGTGGGTTAGATTCTCCTGTGACCTTTTTTTTTTTTTTTAAATAATTTTACCTGAATAAAGCTTTTGCCACAACCTTCTTCGCGACAGTTAAAAGGTCTGTGGTTGCATAAAAAGGTAAATAGGCTGTTTAGACAAAATATGATTTTTGTTACCTTTCGTTTGTATGGATACGGGAGTGCCGAACGAGATCCGATCTTCTTCCAAATGTCTTTTTACAGTCTTCGAATCCACATTCAAAGGGTCTTTCCATGTTAGGGAAGGTTTCTTGGTGAACTAGTTCCAAAATCTCCATTTATTTTTTTGTTGCTTTTTAAAGTGAATTGATTGGGCTGGTGCTGTTTGTGTTGTATGTATATATATGTATATATTGTTATTATGAGTTCCAAGTATATGTTTTCCTGTTGTCAAGACAACGAAAGATCAATTACAAATGAATATATATTTAGAAAAGGTATAGAAAAAAGTATAAAAAAAAAAAAAGGAAATGTAAACGAAAAGATGCTACATATTTATAGAGTTGTGAAAATTAGGGAAAAATATTTTGTTCTTACTGTCTAACACACTTCCCCTTATTTTCCAAACTCCTGTAAATGACAAACGCGTACCGAAAAAAGAAATTGTGTTTGTAGAAGGAGAAAACAAAAATAAGGAGCACAAAAAAAGTTTGATGGAAGATCCAATTACCTGCTCTGTCATTCCCCTGCTCACTCTCCCCACTCATTCCCCCCTTTTTTGTTTTTTAGAAGTCAATAACCTATCGGAAATGTAGACAGTGAAAGCTTATTTCGTAATTAGCCTTTTGTTTAATCACCACATCCTCCAGTCACCCTTTTCCGTTTCCCCTTTATTTCCTTTTTATCTACATGTCGTTCGATCGTGTGTAGCCAACTCTTCACATGCTCATTGCGTGGTTGTAATAATAATAATAATAATCAGCACAATCTCCGATAACCCAAGTGTCTGTTCGCTGAGTGTTTGTTCTGTGGGTACAATTGCCGATCAAAGCATGACAATAGAAATTAATCAAGTGGATCCAATTCATTTCCAATAATTTTTGGTTAAAAATAGATAGAAAACCAAACAGCCTGTAAACAAGCGCGTTTATCGGATCGCTATTCCCGATAAAGTCTTTACCTGTGCACACTCTCGCTTCTAGCTGATTCTTTTCGAATGACAACTTGTGTCACTCAAAAAGACCAAAAGAAGGTCGCATGCTTTTTCGTAAAACTGGATCTTGTTTACTTTTTTTTTATTCCAATCTTCTTTATCTCTCACTTTCATCCATTCCCTTTCCCCTCCCTCTTTCCCCTCCCTCCCTCCCCTCTTTGTAGAAAGCTCCTTAAGTGTTCTAGTAAATGGCTCTCTGATCGGAAGCGATGCCTTTTCAAGTAAAAGTTTAAATGCACTGCCTTTCATTATTCACCTGCCCGTTTGTTGTTTGTACCGCATATAGGCATTGTCTTCTTTTGTTAGCTTTATTTTCCATTTAGTGGTCTCTACTCGCGAAGTTCTAGAGCTCCCTGGACTTGTACGATCTCTTTTTTTTTTTTTTTTTTTTTTTCCAAGAGGGTTTATAAATAGGGGGCGCAAAGAGAGAAGTCTAAAGCAGACAAACTAATTAAAGAGATCAACAGCCCCATCACCTTTCTTTTACCTTAGGAGAAGTACTTCAAACGTATACACACACACAGAGAGAGAGAGAGAGAGAGAGAGAGAGTCGTTTCTCCTTTCTTTACAGAAAAGAAGAAAAGTCCAAAAAGAGATGAAAAGCCAAAAGAAAATTCTGTATACAAAACAAATAAATCGAGAAGCAACCCTTACACACTTTTCTTACTCCTTACTTCTCCAAACAAACACTGTTTAAAAAAAGAAAACCCAAAAAAAAGTACTAAATATAGTTTTAGCATGGAGTCTTGATGTCATGAGGTCGGATAATGTCATGACAGCTCGTTGCTATGGTAACTTGTCGTGGTAACTAAGATCGATCCTTTAAAAAAAAAAAAAAAACCATATCTTGCTTTTACAGTGGAAATGTCAAACAAACCAAAGAAAGTTGTCTAAAAAAAAAAAAAAAAAAAAAAAACACACAGACCTGTAAGGGGGAGGGGAAATAAATAAAACAAGGAGGAAAAGGGGGGTGGGGGTAAAGCGAGAGCGATGGAAGCATAAAAGGAAATTCAGGTGGGTGAGTAAGAAGATGGCATAAACGCATTTAATATCATCCACCAATCATCTCGATGCAATTAAGGAAAATAAACAGGTGTAATAAAACACGTGGATTGAACTAATTTCGTGTTACTTTGGATTTCACACCCCCTTCTTCATTTCACCTGTTTTTTTGGCTTTTTGGTTTTTTTTTTTTTTGACTTTTGACTTTTTCTTATACTCCTCTTCTCTCTCTCTTTCTTTTTTTTTTTTTTTTTTTTTTTTTACTCTTTCTTCTCCTTATTTTTGTAATATAAGCATGTCAACCTCTGCTGTCGCTTCGCCTACTTCTGAACAGCCACCTGCAGTGATGCCTCAGGTACACACACGTTTATTTTCTTTTGTTGCTTACTCTTTGTATAGACTCTTTTAAACAGCTATGTCGGCTTCGATACTATCACTCAACAGATTGAAAAAAAGCTATTGAAAAGAGGCTTTCAGTTCAATGTGATGGTCGTTGGTAAGAGCTCTTTCTTTTTTTTTCTGTACAGATAAACTCATACCTCTGCACAGGTCAGTCTGGATTAGGCAAATCAACCTTGGTCAACACAATCTTTGCTTCCCATTTGATCGAAAGCAAAGGAAGATTGGATGCTTCTGAATCCACACGCCAAACCACTGAAATTGAATCTGTGGCTCATAGTAAAGCCTCTTTTTTTTTTTTTTTTTTTTTTTTTAGTTTCGTTGTTGTACTTATTTTTTATTGAAAAGCAATCGAGGAAAACGGGGTCCGTTTAAGACTGAATATCGTAGATACCCCAGGCTATGGAGATCAAGTGAACAACGATGATTGGTATAGAAAAAAAAACATGTACGTGTGTATCGATACTGAACTTTTATACAAAGCTGGGAGCCTATCATCAAATACATTAAAGACCAACACTCGGCTTATTTACGTAAAGAATTGACTGCTAGACGTGAACGCTATATTGTCGATACCCGTGTTCATTGTTGCTTGTTCTTTATTACCCCATCCGGTCACTCGTAAGTGCATGTGTGTGTGTTTGTGTTTTTTTTTTTTTTTTTTTTTGCCATGTGCTCAAAATGTTTTAGTTTGAAACCAATTGATGTTGTGGTGCTTAAAAAACTATCCGAGGTGGTTAATGTTGTGCCTGTCATTGCTAAATCAGACTCTTTAACCATGGAAGAACGTGAAGCTTTCAAGAAGAGAGTAAGTTTCTTTGTATATAAAAAGAGCCTTCCCTCCCCCCCTTTTTTTTCTTTTTTCTAAAGTCATAAAATAATAGATTAATGCTGAGCTTGCTTTTCACAACATTCGACTATATCCTTATGAAAGTGAAGAAGACGGAGAATTGGAAAGAAGTTTGAATGAAAGCATCTATGAGCTTATCCCTTTTGCTGTAGTGGGCTCAGAAAGAAATGTAGTAGTAGATGGAAAGGCTGTACGTGGCCGTAAGACAAGATGGGGTGTTATTAACGGTAAGGTAGCTATCATTAGCAATTGTTTACTGATCTATTCTTAGTTGAGGATGCTGCCCATTGTGAATTTATCCATCTTCGTAACTTTTTGACAAGAACTCATTTGCAGGATTTGATTGAAACAACTGCCTTAATTCATTACGAAACTTTCCGCGCCAAACAGTTGATGGCTATCAAAGAATCTACTCAGGTTCAAAAACCAGAGTAAAGAAAAAGCCTGTACTCTTGTTTTATTTTGGATGTGAAAGAAAAAAATACCTAATTAATCTTTCTAAAATTCTCTCTACCAAAAAAAAAAAAAAAATACATTTACATTTGTGTATGTAATCTATGTACAACATAATAAACATTTATTATTTTAATATTAAAACCATTTTCTTATCAAAAGCAAATCGTTTAATCTTCGTCAATCTGCCAATTATCGCTAGTATTTTTAGCGTTGGCTTCCAAGTCCATCTTGGCTTTATTGCTACCTCTTTGAACAAACGGTTTCAAACCTTTGCCAAATTGACTCATGCAAATGCCGCCCAAGACACCACTGGTAATGTCCAGCAGAATACCAATGATGACTAAGAAAAATATCAGTTAATTAAACTAAACCGGGTCTCGTTGTATCTTTTAAGCTTTCTACCCAACACAATCCAGGTGTACCAACGATCGTAAGGTTGAAACGTTTGATAGAGAACAAGTATAAAATGGAACAACTCAAGGCATTGGAAGGCAACAAAAGTGGTCATTCTTGCTCTACTTTCTTTACTTCCCTAGAAGAAAAGACGGATTTTAGTTTTGCGTAAACAGGTAGGTGGGTTTCTAACAACTTACTGCTATCCTTGCAAAGTAGAGCATAGGCAATATAAGCACAGTGACAACCACTTGGATAATGGTTTTCCATAGGCTGTTTGTATCTTGTTTGAGAGCGAACTGGATCAAATAGAACAAGGAAACCAAGAAGCCTGTAAATATTTGAATCTTCAAAGACAACACAAAGAACTGGAAAATAATGTACATTTCTGCCAATACAAAAACCGTTAAGGCCACTTTTGCTCTTTCTGTAGAGGGGCTTTTTTGTTTTCAAATCTTACTTTGGATCTTGACATCGGCGCCAATTTTCTTGTAGATATTCCAGCCAAATTGTTTTGACATTTGAACACTCAAGAAACACATGATGATGGCGAAAACCAAGATAAGTGCCGAAAGGGAAATTTCGATTTTTTCTGCTGTTAATAAGGCGTAAATAGGAGATCCAATATGTTCTAAGCGTCTTAACCATCGAATGCAATCAACCAGTTGAAGTGCACCCAAGATGGCACAGACAGCGTTGAGGATAGCCAACGCCAAGATCTCTGCGGTATTTTGATTGGCAGTCTAGAGAATACAGGTAAGTACAGGTTTTTTGAAGAAAAAAAAAAAAGGGTAGACTTACAGCATCAAACACCATAAAAATAAACCACACCTGAAAACTAATAAAGGCAATGTTTTCCCAAATGATTCTATCCAGACGGTCGGCGGCCATTTGAGATACACCCACGTTGGTATTGTTCGATATCAATGCGTTTCCAGATGATGATTCGGGTAACAGTCGTGCTTCATAAGCATTGAGATAGCAAATGGCGGTTTGCAAACTAAAGATGATGATACATTGCAACATTGCCATAGAGACATAGAGTTTCGACCATTTTGTTTCTGTCACTCGGTCTCTCTGAAAAAGAAGGTTAGCTCTTTCTTTGTGGGATTGTTGAATATCTTTTTACAATTTTTGAAAGTGTCACCATTGTATATATAAAACAAAAACAAAAGTAAAAAAAAAAAAAAAAGAGAAAAAGTAAAAGAACCCGCCTCAAAATGAGTAAAGAAAAGCTTAATTAAAACTTTTTCTTGTGTCACTCCACCCTACAATGTGTGTAACTGCGCTAATTACTGGTGAACGCACCCAATGCGAGACCTCTCTAATTTTTTTCTGGAACTTTTTTTCAAAGAAACCATGTCCTCTGGTGTAACATTACTGTATATTATTAGTTTTCATCTCGATCTCTTTCAGTAAAGAGCCTTTCTAGCTTGAAAAGATTGCTTGCTCTTTTTCTTGAACGAACACTATCAGTATTCAAGGAAAAAAAAAAAAGAAGGTTTGCACTAATTGTTTTTATTATTTAAACCCTTTTTTCTATTATTTGAGGAAAGGTACCCTACCCAATGCCCGCGATAATTAATTTTTTATTTTAATTTTTCTAGTAAAAATCACAACGTCTCTTTTATTTCACTGATCTTCATCAGCCTCAATCGGACGCTAACTTTAATAGCAGCCCTCTCTTTGTGGCTGTAAGTGCCTGCAACGATATCAACATGCGCTGACTTTTATATAAAATAGGTGTGTTGAGTACGAGAACCTTCTTTGGGTCATTCAATAACACATTTCATTTTATTAAAAAACCCCTAAAAAAAACACTTGCTATCTACATTCAACCTTAAGTTAGTATTTTACCATTTTTATTTGTCTAGCATTTATTGGCTTTTTTTTTTAATATACAGAAGCAATAGCAGCTCAAACAATCAATGAACTTTCTCTCAGTTCTCCCCCCTTTAGGTTTAGCGCTTATCAAAAAACAAAACTTGCTGCCATTTCGGATTTAGAAAAATACATTTGTTTTCGGGTGTGAATCTAGACTTGTCAAATAAAGCGGGGCGATATAAAGTAAGGTATAAACGCTACTTGTTTAAAATAAACAAACTCGGACAAAACTTTGTGTCAATAATCGAGAAAAAAAAAAAGAAGGGGTAAAAAGGGCAGAAATACAAACAAACAATTCTAAAAAAAAAAAAAAAAAAAAAAAAAAAAAACTTGCCCAGAGAGGGTTGTGCCTATTTCCTATGTAAGATGATCTTCCGTCATTCTACGCTAAAACCGCATGAAAGCTTTATTGAACACCCGACCATCATAGCTCCTAGGCTTTATTTCTCTTTTTTTGGATCGTCAGTGTGTTCCAACTGGTCGAGGTCTTTGTCAATAGCGTCTAGTAACTTTTCTAATCTTCTGCTCAGACGCTGAGTGGATTTATTGGACTCGCTATGCTTGGCTTCCTTTAGGTCATCGATAAGCTTAAAAACGCAAAATTAGCTGTCTTTTTCCGACCCCCTAAAAAAAAAACTCCTCACCTCCTTATAGTCTTCATGATGGAACATAATCTCATTTAGCTGAGCACGATGTTCGAGATACTCAACCTTCGTTTTCAATTTGGCCAATGCAGCCTGTAGGTCTGCATCATCAGATTTTATCTCCTCCTTTGGATAGACAGCAGTTAAGTTAAGGGGGATAATAAAATAAAGGTAGACTTACATGACTAGGGAACTCCTTAGCAGTGATACCGTCTTTCTCTTTACGAGCCTTTTCTTCTTTCTCTTCCTGTTCAGATTCATCTTCGATCAGCTCTTCTTGTTGCTCGAGTACATCCAGTTTGTGTTTATAAGTACTGGCGCCCATCGTTTCCAAAACTTGCAATTCGGCTTCGTTTACCAAGTTATCAGGCAAGCTCTGGAAGGTAGCCCGGAGCGCATCCTCAGGTGTCACACGGCTATCCGTAAAGCTAAAGGCACGTGACAAGATTAGCAGTGTGGATGGCACCTTGTGGTTAAGATGGAGATCAAGCCATTGGCTAAGCTCGTCTCGCATACGGCCTGGGGAAGTCCCCATAGTTCGGATACCCCGTGCTACGCAGGCCGCTTGTAACTCCTGAATTGTCAAATGGTCGATCCCCTCCTGTTGAATTTCACTGTCGTCTCGCTTGATCTGACGCATACGGTTACGGATTTGGAATCGCAGGAAATTATCTGTACCAAAGGCATTGATAGTCATATAGCGACAAATAGACACAAGCTGGGGTCGTGACAAATTGTCCAACGTCAATTCGTCTTCAAAACGACTTGCGATCTTTAACAAGTCTTCCGTTGACGCTTGTTCCCCTGTCATACGCACCTTGTGGAAAAACGCTCCAAATGCGTTGGCAGCAGCAGGGTCAGAGCCTGTAATCGCACCTGACTCGACAATTGTCTCCTGCAGAAATCGTGCCATCTCCAGACGCACCTGAAGTAGTTTCTTCTTCTTTTCCTCCTCAACTTTCTTATTTTCAAATGTGCTGGGTAGCATGTTGGGGAACAGTTTTAATGCTACGGGCAATAAAAGCTCCATAAATGGAACAATTAGAAATACAGCAAACGGCACCAATCGAAGAATATCAGACGTAGTACGTTTAAGCTTTTTTTTTTTTTTTTTTTAAAAAAAAAAAAAAGAGATAAGTACATTGAACATACTATAGACCCTATTTTACCTGTCTATTCTCACGTCGCGTCAGCTTGCTTCCTTGAAGTAGCTTATAAGTCAAACGAGAAGAGATCCTAACTTCCAAACCGAGAAGCTTGGCTCCATGCCAGTAATGTACTGCCTCTTCTTTGATTCTTTGCCATAAAGGCTTCTTCTTTTCCACTGTCACCTCTTTATCTGCACGCTGAATAAAAGCACGTTGTGTCAAGAACCTTTGCCTCACTAAGAAAGGCTGATAGCTTTGAATCAAGCGAGATCGTATAGTAGATCTAAACATGGGTCAATTTAAACAGTAAAAAAAAAAAAAAGAAAAAAAAAGATGACTGGAAAATTACTTTTTTTTTATTTTTTTACGTCATCAGAACATAACAAGTATTTAATAACTTTTCGCACGCTGAGCAAATCCAATCTGTTTGTTTTCGTAGTCATAGACAGATACGTATTGTTGCAAGAATCCATAACCTAAAATAGCGTCAACGAAAGATGGGCTATCTTGAATATAGGTGTAGCAGAAATCTTTGTTATAGGAAAGCTAATTTTTTCATTAAAAAAATGTCATTTGTCATGCAAAATGGAAATACAGATATATAAATATAAGTTTTACTGCTCCGCTGGTAATCACATAGTCTTCAGGTTCAATACTGTATTCCACATTATTAAGCTCAATGCCCAAAGTAGGCAAGCTAGGCGAGTTACACGGTACAATGTATTGTCCTGATGCATCTCTTTGAGCTCCCTCTACATATCTAAAAGCATCTTCAACTACCTCCTTGGGTAAATAAATCAAAGTAGAACCTAAGCTAAAAGTATGAGTCAAACACACACTTATACACATACTGTTGCTTACCTGTATCAACCATGGCTGTAATTGAGTTGCCATAGAGTCGTCTAATACCTCCTATTTTAATGCTCTGTACATCAACGGCCCAGTAATCCTATTTTTTTTTTTTTTTTTTTTCGATGGGTTGGATAAAATTTTTGACTTTTTTATATTGTTTACCGTATATTCTTTTCTTTTGGAAACAGGTGTGTATCTTACTTCACCTACAATATGTTTGGGGTCCACACCTCCGAATACTATTTCGCCGTTGATACGTGTTTGCCCAGGATAATAGGGATGAAAGTAGATGGAAAACAGTTTACGGCTAATGTATTCTTTTTCACGCATAGTGGTTACTAAGGTAGGTACCACTTTCTTTTCTGGGTTGTCATATAAACTCAAGTTGTCAGGTCCAATACCTAAAATACCATCTTTTTTTTATGCTTAGAAGCGAAAAATCTCATAACGATATATACCGGCTCCATCCATAGTAATCTCTCCGTCGTTGCGAGTCGAAACAGCAAAATTCTAAAAGTGGTTCACGTTATTTTCTTTAGATAAAAGAAGAAAATTACAGATTCATCTTACAACATCTGGTATAGATATACCGTTGACTGTGATAGTGTCCATGGCGTAATATCCGCTAGAATAACCTTCACCATAGTGGATATTAAAGGGCAGCTCGCTTGTTCTAAAAGTAGAAGAAAGGGAAGGTTGGAGTGTGTGGTATGGGTATCCGCATTTTTGGCCACATCCAGCGATAGGTACCCATGTACTAGACGAGCCAGTGTCGAGTAAGAGATAAAAGGGCTGTGGGGGTGTTCCGACTTGGATCTGTATAAGATAAGCCAGGTCTACGTTGGCAAGAATTGAACGAACGCGTTGATTGTCAAAGGCTGATGTTTTGAATTCCAAATGATCAATGGCTTGGAAAGGAATTGTGATTAGCTTTTGTGCAACCGTGAGAGTTAAGAGTGGCAAGAATAAAAGAAGCATTGACAGCAAGTGTTTCCAAATAGATAAGAAAAAAATTGATAATAAAAAAGTAAAAAATCGCCTACCCCCTTTTTTTTTCTTCTGTTTCCCTTTGATTACTTTTTTTTTTTTTTTTTTTTTGCTCGCACACACACTCTTTCGAACTATCCGCGCTCTCCTTACAAGTATTTATATAAAAGGGCACTAAAGAATGTACCCGTAACAATTTCCTCTGTCATCCTCCTTTCACTTTTTTTTTTTTTCCTGTTTTCCCCCTCGAATATAATAAAAGAATTCAGTTTTAAACCAAAAATACACATTCTTTTTTCCACGTTATTTTCGAAGCGTGAGCAAGAAATAAAAATAGTCAATCCCTAGAAAAGCATAATACAAAGACATACGAAGCCTGGTTCTATCTGTCCATCAATCTTTCTTCGCATCCAAAAAAGAAAAAAAAGTGTTGTATGTATGTATGTGTGCGTGTGTTTTATTGTACACTCCAAAAGAGTTTGAGTGGATTGAATTATTCCTTTCTGGTCTTCTTGGTCTTCTTGACACCACGGAACTTCTTTTCACGGTTCTTCTTTTCCTTGCGTTGCTTGCGACCACCCTTGGGGGCTTCAGCAAGACCATAACGAACAAGACGATGTCTGGGTTCGAACTTCTTCAAAGCTTCCAAATTGTCATAGATCAAGGCGAAACCGGTAGTCTTTCCACCACCAAAGTGGGTCTTGAAACCAAAGACTGAGACAATCTCCTTTTCAGACTTATACATCTTGGCAATCTTGGCACGAAGTTCATCCTTGGACACATTGGCAAGTCCAGGGTGAATGACATCAACGACCATTTGCTTACGTTGGAGCAAACGGTTGGTAAGGAACTTGCGAGTTCTGATAGTAACTGATGCGTCGGCCTACAAAGAAAAAATAAAATAAAAAATAAGATTAAAAATGACTCCTCATTTAACAACATTCCATTTCTCTTTTCTGCTATTTTTGTTTCTTTTAAAGTCAATGCTCTCTTTTTTTTTTTTTTTGAGTTTGTGCATTTTCAAAGTAGCGATTTCTTATAACATTCAGGCTTCAAATTTTTTTTTTAAACTTTTTTTTTTGGCGTGGATATAAGGGTATGGTTTTCATTAGAGAGTACTGAACAGAAACTGAAGCAGAAAAGATATATGGAAAGGGTATGGATGGATGAATTTACCATATTGAAGATTAAAAAGGGAAGGGTCTTTATTTCTCAATGGTCTCTAGTCACTTTACTCGCACACACACACACACACATACACACGCACACACACACCTCTTTCCTCCCCCACACTTGGATAAACCCCTTTGGACCTTCTCTACTCTTTGTTGCCGGACCTAGTATTGCTCGAGTCGGATATTTTGGTACACTTATCGGACACTTAACTGTTGCTCTATTTGAATATGACTAAACTTTGCTTTTTAAAGCTTTTGACAGAAAAATCTAGACAATGGTGTTGTATACTTTTGCTTTACAAAGGTGGTGGAGACACATTGCTGAAAACAATAGAAGTTTCTAAACTGAAAAGAAAAAAGTGTACGAGCATCGAACCTATATAAAGAAAAAATAGCCCTCTTCAGATGAACAAGCACTCAGGTTTTGTTTAGTTTTGTTATGTCGGGCGTTTAATGAGCACAAAGAACGATGACAATAACAAAAAAAAAAAAAAAAAGACATAAACCCACCAAAAGTACAAAAGAAGACCCTTAAGAATCGTGCTAAACTGTACTTTTCCCTTAATTGTTTTAAGACTTAATCGAATACGACTCTAAAATTAGAAATGGCTTACAAATGGATTCAGATAGAAATGATGTTTGTTTCTGCAGCCACTTTCTTATTTAACGCACTTTTCATTATCCAACCAAAACTATATCTGATCAGTGTTTTTACAAAATCGATTTGAAATTATAAGCAATGAAAAGAAAAAAAAAGAAGGCGTGTGTGTGTGTGTGTGTGTGTGTGTTTACTTGTTGGATATTACACAGGAAAAGACTGGGTCGTTCAACGCAATAAAAAAAGAATATAAACATATGCACGTTTAACTAATGATCAAAGAGTTGCATTTCTTATTGATATCGCTTTTGCCACAGTGTGTCATTTGTGTTACATGGCACAAAAGCTATGACACAAAAACAAGGCACCAATACTCGTGTTAAAAAAAGAAAGAAAGAAAAGAAAAGCTACTAATTGATATATCAACAATACAGTGAGCCCATCTTTTAAAGTTTCTGCGTTTGTATATGAGTACTCTAAACCTATTTTTGCTACAATTCAATCTTGAGAATTTTTATGCAAGACAGAAGTCAGTTTTTATACCGGTTTGAAGCATGGCGCAAAATTATAGATTGAACTGAATTTTTAGTCAAACAGTGACCTATAGAAGCTTTGTTGAATACTGATACTAGTTGCTTTGAGATTTCAAATAACCCCTTGATTGAGACTTCAAATAACCCCTTGATTTGGCAATACTGAATGGATCAGATTATCTGTAACGAGATACCATATAGTCGAGTCAGGATCTACCATCATTATTTTACAAATGTCATTAGCTACAGTAACCTCAGATATACTTGAATTGGCACACATATTACTAGCATACATAGTGTTAGTTGTTGCGTTCTCAGTTAAGACAGTTGCACTTGTATTGATGAATTATTCGATCTCAATAAATCACTTGAGTGTTGGAGTATTGGAATATTACGGAAGCATAAGAAAATACCTGATCAACTTGCAGAAATCTTTTTGGATCACAATTCTGCAGTCTTTTTTTTTTTGCTACAACCTTCGCTAAATCGTTTTATGATGATTTTCTTTTGCTCTTTTGAGAGAGGAGAGTACTTCAGCTCTCCAACATCTTTAATATGAACAATTGTAGTGGATTCAAGGCTATTTTTGAAGTAATTTATCTTAGCCTTGCTTTACAATCCGCTTTCTTGTTCTTTTTTTGAAGGTTACGAGGATTGTCAGTGGGTCCACCCTTTACTTGCTAACCTTTAGTGATCCCATCGCGGTAACTAACAAGCCTTTAACAGTCAAATTCAGTAGGCTATTGCTTTCTTTCCACGCTTGTTTGCTCTAAAACCATTATCCTCAATGGATCGGCCAGTAGATTTTTTAACGTAATACAGATTGACCCATCGAACACTATGCTTTACCAGACTATGATCAACACTTTTTCTCCATTCAGAGGTTAGCGCAATGGTTTTCTCAGAATAAGTGTTCATTGCTTAGCAAGATAAAAACATAGTTGAAAAAGGCAGCTATAAAACCAAAAAAAAAAAAAAAAAAAAAAGTATCTTTTTATTATTCGATCCGATATACATATGTGCTATATGAATTAACTGAACTTGGAAATAAATAAAATCGTCTTTTATTTCCACATCTTAGGCCTATCTAGTCCCTAGTACGCATATGAATAATATTTAGGGGCCGCTTACAATGTTGGCACCTACAAACAAGGATTGTTGAAGGAACGACCAACAACCAAAATTGATAAATAGCCAGACAATTTTACTTTGAAAAAGAACAAAAGCTATTTGTATTACGCAATATCTCAGACAACACTCATCTGGTAGCTTTACACGATTGACATAACATCCCAGATAAAGCCCATCTGGTAGCTTTACACGATTGACATAACATCCCAGATAAAGCCCATCTGGTAGCTTTACACGATTGACATAACATCCCAGATAAAGCCCATCTGGTAGCTTTACACGATTTAACAAATGGCTAAGAAAAAGAATAAAGATAATAGAAAGAATAAAGATAGCAAGAAAAAAAATTGTCTGGCTATTTATCAATTTTGGTTGTTGGTCGTTCCTTCAACAATCCTTGTTTGTAGGTGCCAACATTGTAAGCGGCCCCTAAATATTATTCATATGCGTACTAGGGACTAGATAGGCCTAAGATGTGGAAATAAAAGACGATTTTATTTATTTCCAAGTTCAGTTAATTCATATAGCACATATGTATATCGGATCGAATAATAAAAAGATACTTTTTTTTTTTTTTTTTTTTTTGGTTTTATAGCTGCCTTTTTCAACTATGTTTTTATCTTGCTAAGCAATGAACACTTATTCTGAGAAAACCATTGCGCTAACCTCTGAATGGAGAAAAAGTGTTGATCATAGTCTGGTAAAGCATAGTGTTCGATGGGTCAATCTGTATTACGTTAAAAAATCTACTGGCCGATCCATTGAGGATAATGGTTTTAGAGCAAACAAGCGTGGAAAGAAAGCAATAGCCTACTGAATTTGACTGTTAAAGGCTTGTTAGTTACCGCGATGGGATCACTAAAGGTTAGCAAGTAAAGGGTGGACCCACTGACAATCCTCGTAACCTTCAAAAAAAGAACAAGAAAGCGGATTGTAAAGCAAGGCTAAGATAAATTACTTCAAAAATAGCCTTGAATCCACTACAATTGTTCATATTAAAGATGTTGGAGAGCTGAAGTACTCTCCTCTCTCAAAAGAGCAAAAGAAAATCATCATAAAACGATTTAGCGAAGGTTGTAGCAAAAAAAAAAAGACTGCAGAATTGTGATCCAAAAAGATTTCTGCAAGTTGATCAGGTATTTTCTTATGCTTCCGTAATATTCCAATACTCCAACACTCAAGTGATTTATTGAGATCGAATAATTCATCAATACAAGTGCAACTGTCTTAACTGAGAACGCAACAACTAACACTATGTATGCTAGTAATATGTGTGCCAATTCAAGTATATCTGAGGTTACTGTAGCTAATGACATTTGTAAAATAATGATGGTAGATCCTGACTCGACTATATGGTATCTCGTTACAGATAATCTGATCCATTCAGTATTGCCAAATCAAGGGGTTATTTGAAGTCTCAATCAAGGGGTTATTTGAAATCTCAAAGCAACTAGTATCAGTATTCAACAAAGCTTCTATAGGTCACTGTTTGACTAAAAATTCAGTTCAATCTATAATTTTGCGCCATGCTTCAAACCGGTATAAAAACTGACTTCTGTCTTGCATAAAAATTCTCAAGATTGAATTGTAGCAAAAATAGGTTTAGAGTACTCATATACAAACGCAGAAACTTTAAAAGATGGGCTCACTGTATTGTTGATATATCAATTAGTAGCTTTTCTTTTCTTTCTTTCTTTTTTTAACACGAGTATTGGTGCCTTGTTTTTGTGTCATAGCTTTTGTGCCATGTAACACAAATGACACACTGTGGCAAAAGCGATATCAATAAGAAATGCAACTCTTTGATCATTAGTTAAACGTGCATATGTTTATATTCTTTTTTTATTGCGTTGAACGACCCAGTCTTTTCCTGTGTAATATCCAACAAGTAAACACACACACACACACACACACACGCCTTCTTTTTTTTTCTTTTCATTGCTTATAATTTCAAATCGATTTTGTAAAAACACTGATCAGATATAGTTTTGGTTGGATAATGAAAAGTGCGTTAAATAAGAAAGTGGCTGCAGAAACAAACATCATTTCTATCTGAATCCATTTGTAAGCCATTTCTAATTTTAGAGTCGTATTCGATTAAGTCTTAAAACAATTAAGGGAAAAGTACAGTTTAGCACGATTCTTAAGGGTCTTCTTTTGTACTTTTGGTGGGTTTATGTCTTTTTTTTTTTTTTTTTGTTATTGTCATCGTTCTTTGTGCTCATTAAACGCCCGACATAACAAAACTAAACAAAACCTGAGTGCTTGTTCATCTGAAGAGGGCTATTTTTTCTTTATATAGGTTCGATGCTCGTACACTTTTTTCTTTTCAGTTTAGAAACTTCTATTGTTTTCAGCAATGTGTCTCCACCACCTTTGTAAAGCAAAAGTACACAACATCAATGCCTCTAAGTTTCATACGTACATACTTATTACTGCTAACAAAGCTTTAGATAAGCAAAACAAGCCGTTTTTAATCACTCTATTTTTCTTTTCACTGTTTTTTAAGTTTTCACAAAAAAGCCCTCGATGTCTCTAGCCTGAAAAAAAAAAAAAGGGTCAACTAAACCATTAATTAATCCCTCTTTTTCTTTTTAGAGATTTCGATCGTATTTCTCTTTCTCATAGATTCCTTTGAACAGTTGAGCTTTCTTTAATACCGGGCTCTTGAAATTAGGCACATTTCTTTTAAGTGTATCTGGAAATATAGACTACACCTATTGTTTTACAGTATGTAATATGATTATATTGTTAGCAGCGATGCGAAGGAAGATACACGATACATGGCGTTTGTAAAGTAAACTACAGATTTTCTTTATTATAAAGAAAGTAATGAAACAAAAAACAGCCATACGTCAACGTAAGGCTTCGCCGATATTTTATCAGGTTTTCTACTGGATACTTCCCTATTGAAGTTATCCTATAGTAATTTTGAATTGCTCTGCTCGTTGGCAATGTTATTTCTTGAGTGCTTTGCGCGTTTTGAGCTTTGGTCCTACGTGAGACACTGGCTACGGAAAAACAAAATGCTGTTTTTTTGCTGTTGTTTGTAGTTAGGAAATGAGCAATTTCTTCTCTGATACATGCGTAAAGCATTTTTGGAAAGAGTGTACTACTCTTCCCCTTTTTTTTGTTTTCAAGATCAATACAGCTTAAATCCCCCATGACAACAGAGCACGTGGGCATGTGATGTAAAGACCAATCTTGCAATGTGATATATATATATATATTTTTGAATAAAGTTTTTGGTGGAGGCACTCATGATACAGTAAGAGAATTGAGGTAAAACCTAATTGAGCGTAAAATTAGGAACAATAGAATTGCTTTAATATTCGAATGGTTACTCATTATCCAAAAGAGGAGTAGATAGTATTAGATGAAACTTAAGGATATTATTGCGTATTTATTATTTTAAAAGCTACTGTTTTGATGTCCAACAATGTCCGAAATGAAGGTAAAAATGTCTATTGTAGTCAGGAAGCATTACATTCAATACCCCTCGCGTAACCACTGATTCATACTAGCTCAAACAATACAAGGAGAGAAAAGAACGAATCAAATTTCAAGCACATCTGAGATTGATATCAGCCTTTTTTTTTCTAAAAAAGACAATTTACATTACCTTCTTAAGTTTGCCTACTTCCCATATAAAGAACGATCTATAAAGTGCTTTGCCCTTTTTTTTTTTTTTTTTTATCTTTCTTTTTGCTTTCTAAATCTTTTTCTTTTCTTTTTCTTTTTTTGTTTCTTTCTTTACTTGATATGACATCCAAAATAGAACACATAAAAGTACGAACATGCTCATTCCTGAATTGCTAGATCCTAACGTAATGAAGTTGCAAAAAAGTTTAAACTTTAAATAAAAAACTCAATTTTTTTTTTTTTTTTTTTTTTTTTTTTGAAAAACAGACTCAATTAAAAGAGATTATGGAAGAAGAAGAACAATTGCTATCGCTCACCTATGAAAGTGAGAGTGAGGAGAACCTAGGGCTAACAGATGTCCCTGAACACTGTTTAGGTAGTAAAAGGTTTATCGTCCCCTTAATTTTATGTATTAATTTTATGTATTGTTTCTTTTTTCCCTTTTTCTTTTTTTTTTGTTATTTGAATGTTATTAGATAAAAGCAGACAAAAGAAAAAGCCCAAAAGATTAGAAGACACTTTATTAAGATTAAATGAGATCATTCATCAGACAGTGATAGAGACCGACAATCAAAGCGACAGTGATTTTCTATTCGACCTAATGTATCAGGCAGAACAACTCAAAGCACTATCTATGGAACTTTTGAGCACAGAACGTCAGGTGCGAGCATTCAGGTCATTAGAAGATTCAGTCACTGAACAATACCAACTTCGTGAGAGAGCCTATCAGCAGAGAATCGAAGAATGTGAGCAGGTCTCACGGCAACAGACTGAGCTAATTGACAGTTTAGTCGAGCTCTGTCATGATCTAGAACCCAGCCAGAAGAAAAAAAAACGTAGGTCTTTCATGACGGCTTCTTCCTCCCAAAGTACATGGGACAAACCGCAGACTAGCACTCGTGCTACAAGTCTCAACAGCTTTTACGTCAACAAGACAGAAGACCCTGAGCCACTGCGGCAAAGATTGGGCCAGTGGGTGGGCCAAGTCCGATCGGGCAATTTGGTGCATGCGTTTGATAGTCCACTGGGCGTAAAGGAGTTCATCATCTCTGGCACAGCGGTTGTTTTCTCTGTACGATACCAATACATGTTCCATATTCATTCCAACATTCGTCACCTATTCAAGCTGCTGTCTACGGCCTTTTGGATCCCAGACATTGGGGTCTTTACTTGCCAAGTCTCTTCCTGTACTACACAATTCTCTTTTCTTCAAAGGAAACATCACTGTAGACACTGCGGTCAGGTTGTATGCCATGCACACAGCCTGAACAAGTTACCCCTTTTTACCTCTTATCATCCTCAACATTCATTACAATGGCATCGTGTTTGTGATTCTTGTTTCACTGACCTCATCTTATCATAACCTTCTTCCAATAACACTAGTGCAAAAAAAAAAAAAGTAACGCCTTTTTTTTTTTTTTTTTTGTAATAGTATCACAATCTTATTATTTTTTTTTTTAGTCATAGTTTGTAAATAAAATTGCATATTGTATAAACAAGAAAAAGAATATTGTAAATAAGCTCTTTGTTTTTTTTTTTTTCAAAAAGTCATTGTTAATCAACAAGACTGAGTTCTGTAAGGGATTCTGTATCTTCCATAGAAGATGATTTAAAAGGTGGTAAGTTAACAGGTGCGATGTCCAAAATACTGTCTGTAGACGACGACGATGACGATGAGGAAGTCTGTTTCTGTTGCTCCACTTTTCGAAGCATATTTGTGGTACATACTGCTACAATATCATTTTGAAGGCTGGCTAATTCTTCGTCGTGAGGCTAACAATAAAAAAAAAAATTCCAATGGGTGTTATGTAAAGAAGAGAAAACATGCCTGTATCTTACGGGAATATTGATGTCAAGAAATTCGAGGGTATTGTTCATTTTAATAGATAAAGAAAGTGCCAAAACACCCGCCATATCTATTTCTGGATTTTTAGATAAATCAAGTCGACTAAGGTATATGTTCTCTGTAAGCGCTTCGGCTAATGCAATGGCTGCAGCAGAATCAAGCTCAGTTTCTGACAAATTTAAGCTTTGTAAAGCACCATTTCTTGCTATGGCATTTTTTAGGTTCAAAATCTATTTAGCGTAGTTAGCTTTTTTATTTGCAAAGGTGCGGCTTACTCCTTCGTCGCTATCTCTTAACAGAGGGTTTTTAGACAGGTCCAACACTTCCAGAGATCGATTGTCTATGAGTGCTTGTGCTATTATTGATAAACTAGTGGCGTTCACTTGGCAACCGGATAAGGTGAGACTCAAGAGAGAAAAACTGTTGGTCAGTGCTCGCGCTACTAATGGCCACTGCAGTTGAACACTGTTAGATAGGTCCATATGGGTGATATGGCTGCAAAGCAAGTCGGCTACATGTATGCTGGCAGTAGGCGGTAAATTAAGCTCTCGCAAAGAGAGCGAAGCAAGCTGATTTGATTCGTGAATACCATCGGCTAAAATATGTAAGACTTGCGGAGGTTTTAAGGTGCAACCATTTAAATGTAAAGCTGACAATGAAGTTGCAAATTGGATGCCTTGGGCGAGGTATTGCATTCCTTTTTTATCGATTGTGTTCCTTGAAAGGTCGACGGATTGTATTCTTTTAGACTAGGCGTTTATAAATTTAAACAAAAGGGTCCTCGCATAATATATCTATTTACTTCTTTCATAAAAATAGCAATATATCTATAGCCTTTTGATTTCAAATTGTTCTGTGCAAGGTTCAGATCAACCACTGTGTTACTCACTAACAAACTGCAGAGCAATATACGGACAGTCTAATTTAAGTGTTGGTTCTAACCCAATATTTTTCTACGTTTTTTCTGTTCTGTTCGAATATACCTCGTCTTCTAGCTTACAATCGGACAAGTTCAAATGTTTCAACCCAAATTTAAGCATCAAGATATCCGAGAAAGAGGCTGCATGTTGCAGCGTAATTGTTGCTCCAGTTAAATTTATTTTTTCTAAAGATCTATAATTACATACAGAGTCAGCTATTATTATTTTATTTTTAAGGAGGGTAACTTGCTTGTAGTTTCTCAAAATCGCTCTAAACTGATCAATGACACCCTCCCCATCCCTTTCAATACAAGCATGGTCGTAATAAGCAGCCAAGTGACTCTGAGTTAACTCCTGACGAATTTTCTTTCTCAACTGTCTTTCTTTTTCATATTCAACATCTCGAGGAGAATCATCAGAGGCAAACGAATGTTCCTCAGTTAAATTGCCCACTGAGAAGGTTACTCTTTTCAGGTCATGTTTTCGAAGCGAAACACAATCGTCTTGGTCTTCGGGCTCATCTTCGTAAGCAGGCGAAAGTATTTTAGACTGTATTCGGGATAACCAACTAGAGCTGACAGGTGTTGGTGATTCAACAATTCTTATGGCCACTGGTCTCTCTCTCAAAATACTCTTTGGTCTTTTAAAGTTCATAAAAAAAAAAAAAAAAAAAATAGAGAAAAAAAAAATTACATGTATTTCATTCTCTATCTTTTCCATTCTCACCCATTTAACTTACCCGTGACTTTTTTACAATCTACTGTTTTTTTTTTGGATATGGGTTTGTGTTGAGATAAAAATAATTTGCGCTGGCCTTAAAAAATACTTGTCAAGGCAAAAATAGTTTGGCACTACTTGGTGACAAGCTTTGCGCCTGGAACAAAAAACATCAAAAGACAATAAAGGATTCAATTACTTTTTTCGTTTGTCAGTTTCAACATGCAAAAGCTTAAACAAATTATTTCAGATAAAGAAATGGATACTTTGTCTGACAGTTATGGGGAAAATGACGAACAAGAAGGAAATCGAAATTGAATGTTTCGTTTTTGAGGGATAAATAAAACAAGATAACTCAGAAATGATTCTCTATCAAGTGTATGTGAATCTATGGGTGTGGAATTGCTTGAGGAAGAAGGCGATTTATTAGGAGATACTTTTATTTTTACAGAGCCAATGCCATTGAAAAAATGATATGCGGCTTCAAATATCAAAACAGGAGGTTCTTACAAAAAGCGAGTTGAGAAACTGCTAGATTTGGTCACCAAAGAAAGATTCACGATTAATTTGCAGCTTTAATCACTGGGATTAATGTTCCCGCTACCCATAATTATGTTAGCACTTTAGCAATAATCCTGAAAGATAACTTTCAAAACCATACAACAAGTCTTGCAGAAGACCGCGTTCAAAGCTAATAGGGAATCGTTTTAAATTTCTCATCGATTGTGTTATTACTGTTGTATTAGATGAGCTGATGTTAAAAGTTTATAAGAAGTTTGAAGACCTAAAAACCTTTATTTCCGTCATTTAGTACGTAAACATAACATTACTTTAAAGAAACTTGGGAATATACCAGCAACGAAAAATTCTTAAAGATCAATAGTTTTGTGAAAATCGACTGTTGAGCAATACAAGAAAGATACAGATACAGTTTTTTTTTTTTTTTTTTTTTTTTTTCAAAGAATTGTTTTCATTGATGAAGAAGGTTTCAAGTTATTTAGAGAAACCACAGCCGTCCGTTAAAAGGTAGACCTATATAGAGTACCACACCAACTGTAAGAGGTGTTACATTTACAACTCTAAGTGTGTTTTCTCAAGCAGGTATTATAAAATCAAAGTTAAAAAGGCAGAGTCAACTCTTAAAAAAGAAGATAAACGGTAAGGAAATGAAAACAAATGGTAAAGTTGGAACGTGAATTAAGCACTTTTTGGCACACCTAACCAACAAAACGTATATATTGAATAAAAGTAATATCAAGAGGCATTGTATTGTTATGAATAATATATCTATTCATAAACAATAATAGACTAAACAATTGACCTAAGAAAAACGGCTAGTAATAGTAAACAATTATAACGAATTGACATTATAACAACTTTCCTATTTGTCTTCAGCGTATACACTACTTACAGTATAATGTTTAGTAGTTGCATCCCTTTATGAATATTCCAATCATGTTCAAGGATAAGATAAATAATTAATAAAAAAAAAACGAACTGCAATGGGATATAGGTTGTAGAGTAAATCGATGGAGAGCAATTAAGCTTGTTAATATAGGTCAAAAAATCATAGTTAGTGTTGATAAAACGTACATTGTTTGGTACGTAACCATTTCATCACTATTGACAATTTTCAGAGTAGAAAATAACTAAAAAAGCACAGACATCTATGGAATAATCCCAAGGTGTCAACAGCAAAACAGTATAATCGCTCGTTATACGAAGTGGTTTGTCGCCTTTCAAAGTCTATCAATACATGTTTTTATTTAGTGGTTTTGGGAAAGAAACAGCTATTTGCCTCGTCATGTGTATAAATTCATGGCGGATATCTTTCAAGGTGACAGTAAATTGGTTTTCATCATAATGCAAACTCATATCTAGAAAACAAACTTGTTTTATAAATGTATTGCTACACAGCTTAGGTTTTCCTTAATCAATAAAAGCTTGCATCCTTAATTGTCTATATGTATATATAAGTGAAAAACCACAAACAAAAAGGGGTTTATATAGACTCAAATGTATGTTGCTTTGCGGCGATATGCGCTCCTAAGTCTTTATGTATATACAAAAATAATAGGTCAGTATGCGACTTGGGCCATAGTAAAGAGCCAGACGAGTTTAGGTTGAATAATGTACCCTCTCCCTTATTTTCAGTATCTGCAAAATTCATATTGCTTTGATGTCTATTCTTTTGCTTCCTCTTTCAATAAAGAAGTTAAATAAGTAGGATGTCCGGATGCATAGCGGTGCAAGTCTGAAAGCCCACCGGTTAGTAAACCAAACGTTGCACCAAATACAATTGAATATCTAAATGAGCTCTTTGAGAGTTTGGCTGTTCAAAACGAAAAGAGAATTAATGTGTTTTGTTTCTAAAAGTAGTTGATCTTACTGAGTGCAGAAAAAACTGCTCCAGACATTATACCAGCAGTAACAGAGTTCAAAACATCTGGTTCTTTTCTTACTTCATCCAGTGCTGCCTCTAAAGACCCATAAAGCAAACACAATCCACCTGTTTTACCAGCAAATCGCATGCCTTTTTTTACACCACCCAGCATCATTTTGTAATTTTTGGTTTTGTGATAGAAATACCATCCTTGAACAGTCGTAGGTAGTTTATGCGCATTTTCGGCCAAGTACTGTAAACCGCTTTGTCTTCCTCCTAAAAATGCGCCCATACTGAAACCCCAGAGAGATCCCAGAGTAGTAATTAATATCACACGGGGTTTGGTTTCTAAGCCTGCACGAAGTTTTGATGTATCTGCTGTTTTCTCTACAGGAGGAGGTGGGACAAAAGTGAAATTTATCTCATTGGAATTAGGTGTGTCTGATGAAGTAGGCACACTAGGTATAGGCGGCGCAATAGAAGAACCAGCTTGTGTCATGGCTCCTGTCTACAAATGTTTAAGAAAAAAAACCCCTCCCCCCTTTGCTCTATATCCTTAAAAGACTGTGACGTTTTTTTTTCACTTTTTTTTCTATTACATCAAAGCCAGGTTTGGGTACAAAACAAGAAAGCTTGGGCTAACAAGATCAGTTACGCAACTGTTCCACTGTAGTTTTGCTACCAATCATTCAGTTCTAGGGTTTTTTACTAGGCCAGCTATGTACTGGTTTTAGTATATCAAAAAAAGTTTAAAAGCTTGCTCAAATCTTTGTTTCACCAAATTTTTGAATAGAGACCCAAAAAATAAAACCTCTTTTTTTTTCTTTGTTCTTTTTTCTGAATTATTTCAAAAATGTCAACTGCAGACTGGACAGTATTAGAGAAATTACTACTTTCACAAGCTGTTTACAAATACGGCGAGGACAACTGGTCACAAATAGCACGTAATTTAAAGCATCATGCTCTATTAGATCGACCCTCTGACTATTTCAATCAAAAGGTAAAGGGCAAAGAAAAAAAAAAAGATAAGACATTGAGCTTTATCCCGAATTTTTATTCTTAGTATATCTCTATTAGAACTGTTCGCTGCAATACTATTTAATGATTGAAGACATGGATAAAGAAAAGTAAGCTTGACACCTTCCTCATTCAGACGCGCTTATCTTTTTCATTTTTTTTTTTTTTACATCACATCCCTGAAAAGGCGCCAACAAACGTTCATGATGCAAGATATGCCAGCCGTTGTACGGCTTGCTCGACAACTTTATACATTAAGACTAGAAGAAATACAAAAGGCGATTAGCAAAGATGAAGAAACATTTCTTACGCTCGTTTCTGAAATTGAAGACATACGTGCAGGCAAATTGGATATACAATTATTGGGCAATAATGTTGAGCCTACTGAATCCAACCGCAACAGTCCCAAAGAATCAAATGAAAACAATTCAGATAAACCACCACAGGAAGACGCGTCTCTATCTGAAGAGACAGTTGAGCCATCTGACACCCTACCTAGTGAAACTTTGAGTGAGAACAATGCAAAAGAGCAGAGCTCACCATCAAAAGAAGACCTGACACCCGAATCTGTAAAAAAAGAGCAGGAGCAATTAGAGGAAATAGAGCAAGAGCAATTAGAGGAAATAGAGCAGGAGCAGTCAGAAGGAATAGAGGAAGAGCAGTCAGGGGAAAATAAAGAAGAGTCAGGCAAAATTTCGCCTAGTCCATCTTCTGAGGGAAATCAGCTGGAAGAACAAGAGGGAGAGCCTGATGATGAAACAAGAGAGACCGATGTAATTGCAGATTCACCAAATATAGATGAGCCACCTGAACCGACAAAAGAGCAACCCGCAACACGATCGTCTCACAAACGGTTAGCCGAGGAAGAGGAGAGTTTGCTGACTGAACCACAATTAAAAAGATTTAGAACGGAAGATCCTACGTTACAAGAAGAAACAACTGAGAGTGAATCTATGATTGTTGACACGATAAAAACTGACTATTCAACAGGTAAGGCCTTGTTGTCTTTGTTTTTGTTTTATGCTCACGTCCTTTTTCTTTTCAAGATGCAGACACAAGCCAAGCAACAACACCTGCTGATCCAAAAGATGGTGATGAAAGCGTTGGGGGTAGCGAAAGCAATGCACCTACGCCTACTAGTGACCGTTACGCAAAAAAAACAAACAAAGAGGACTCAAGGCAAAAGTCTTGGCTAAAAAATATCAATTTACTGTGGAGAGAAATTGCAAACCACAAAAACGGGGCTATGTTTATGAATCCAATCAAAGAGAATATTGCACCACAATATTACGATATCGTTAGAAGCCCGATGGATTTAAAAACTATCAAAAACCGCATCCGGGATGGAGTAAGTAATACATTTACCTGCTTGTTGGAAAACTTAACTCTTTGCTAGCTCATCAATACAACTACTGAGTTTGAGCGAGACGTGATATTAATGCTAACAAACTCTCTCATGTACAACACAGAGGGTACAGAAGTGTATCAAATGGCAAAGGAAATGCTGGATGACTCTGCTGAGAAAATAAGAATATTTAAAACAGCAGACGAAGACACATCGGCCAGTACACATACACGAGCCTCCTCTATGGCGGCCAAAGACCGTAGAAAGAGCTTTGCAACTGAGCTGTAATAATAGTAATAACAAAATAAACAAAGTGTAAAAAAGTATAGCTGCAAGCCACTGTAATACAACAGACACTGCCCCCATCTGCCTGTAGTAACATAAAGTTATGTTGTCTTAACATTCCAGCTTTTACAAAGCAATTTCTATTTGATACATTTATTAACAGTACTCTCAGAAAAAGAACTGCTTTTTTGTATCATGTTGGCCCATTGGTATTATGATTCGATTAAGCATTCTTAAACCTCTTTCTCACCAATTTAACGCTTACAGACAATTGTAAATAGTTAGAAAAGTAAAAAAAAATGTCAAAGGCAAAAAGATCGGGAGCAGATTTTGTCATCATCTTGATGTTGAGTCCATATCTCCAGCCATGTTTAATCCAACAAAACATCAAGCGCTACACAGTTTCTAGTGTTTAATGGACTAAAAATAGCATAGAAAAGCACCACTGGTTGGGAATGACACCAATCAGTATCTGAGTAAATTTTCCTTTTTTTTTTAAAAAAAAATCTGTTGCTTCCGTACTACCTTTTACTAAAGAAATAGGTATACATTAAATAGACTCAGAAGAAACCTGATATTATTAAAAAGAAGCCATTACTAGTTTTTCAGTCGCAATACACGAGAGAGCTGAATAAAAGCTTTACAATCAAGGACTGTGTAGTGCTTGTATTTTTACTTGTGCTAAATTTGCTAAACATCACAAACATCACAAACATGGCACTATGATAAGAAAAGAAAAGAAAAACAAGTGATACAGATTATGCCAAAAAAAAAAAAAAAAAAAAAAAAAGGCCTTGCTTTCACAATTGTAGATGTTTATTGATTATTAAGGTGGCGAAATTTAGGTATCTCACCAAAAACATTTGTTATTACATTCAGCCTTTTTTTTTTTACTTCTACAAAATGTCGTTTCGCGAAGCTCCGTATTTTGTATGCGCCGGCTTGATATTCTTTCAAAATAATGTATTAACGTTTATAGCAACATGTAACAATCGAACCTCTAAATAAACAAGAGCCAAATAGAAAGCAAACAATACTAGAAATATAGAACTTATAAATTACACAATACTGCTGTTTATATTTGTGAAAAAAAAGGAAAGGAAAAAGGAATCAAGAAAAAAACACAGAGATTCTGTCTGGGTATATGGTATTGGGTTCTAGCGGGTAGTAAGTATCTCTAAGCTTGTTTCATCAATCTCTATTGGGTAAACATCGCCCCATTTTTTTTTTTTCGCAAGTGATGTTGTTATTAAATAGACCTTTTTCTTACTATCTTCCCATATTTGTTGCTGTTGTATGCTTCTAGATTATAACCTTGCCACTCGCACTGCTTTATTTTCAATACGCTTTCTCTTTGCCAGTCTGCTTCCATTTTGGTTGCATGGTAGCCTTTCCACTCTTCTGAAGTTGCGGAAGGGGTCCTTCTAGGGCTGGCTGCAGTACTACTGCTGCTATTGGGGCCAGGATAGCCTTTCCAAATTTCGTCTTCAGCTTCCTCTTCTTCATCTGAATGAGGTCCAGGATATCCTCTCCATACTTCTGAATCTTCTCCGTTAGATTCGTATCCTTCCCAATTCTCTTCTGAAATGTTGGATGCCAATTCAGATGCAGCTGGTTCCAGTTTCTGTTGGCTGGACTCACTGCAGCTGGCTTTACTGACATGGTGTATTACGTCGGAAGGAACCTGAGCCGATGGTAGTACAATCGTCTCTCCTAATCCCCAAGGCTGTACATGCACACTTTCATACATCAGTTGTTCATTGTCAAGGTAGACGCGAGAAACAAGCCAATGATGCATCAATTCATTCCCTGTGCCCAGTTCATTTAAATTGCTGACAGGCATTATCATCGTGCCGTCAAGACATACAGGTTGAACGGATTTTGATCTGTTGTTTATGTCAAGTGATGTACTGAAGTGACCCTGACATAACTCTAAAATAGATAGTTCAGTGTAATGGGAGGGGACAGGTACGTCAGCAGCAGCTGTATTTTGTATCATTATAAGATGAGGTTGAACCCATGGTATAGCTATTCTCACATTATTTTTAGCCATGTGAAGCTCAAGCTTGTTGTAAAGAGAGTGATGATAGGCTTGGTAGTTGTTCGCAGGAGATATTATTAAAGACATTTCATTGAACATTTGTTGACTGCTCGGGGGAATGTTATTTAATCGGCGTACTTGTGGAAGGCTGAATGCTTTCATGACTGCTGCAAATCCAGAGAAGTCGCGGTAAGAATGTAAGAGTAGATAGGCCACACGTATTAGATGAGTGGTGAGGTTATCTTTCGGGTGGATCGGTGGTACGACCACAGTTTGATTATCAGGCTTGCTTAATTCAACCCAGTAAATAAGCTGATGAGCCATATTGTGTGACAGATAGTTGTGGAAGTCTATAAAGCGGCTTAATCCCGTCGAATGCTCTTGTGAAAGGGTTTTTTTGTCAAGTACAACGTTATTAAAGAGCAGGCTATTGATAATTGTTATCTGTCTTGCTAATGTATCTGCATCCCAAAAAAAAAGCGTAGCTCCTTCTACTGATTCTATCTTTCGGCTTAGCGATTCCAAGCGGTTTTCTTCTACTCGTACATTTTCAATAAGGCGTCTTAAAGCGCCTACCGATAAAGGCGGCTCTGATTGCTTAGCCTCCTCGAGCTTTTCTGTCGCTTGGGAATATGCGCTTGAGGAGAGAATGTATGATTGTACTATAGGTGATAAAGGGATTACTGGAAGACTGTTGGAATTATTTGTAGCCATTAAAGAAAAGAAGAAAAAAAGGAGAGAAGAAAAGGAAAAAGTGTGTATATATGCTTCTTTGTACTATGCTGGGATTTCTTTCATACACAGACACAAGTATAATATTAAAAAGAAAGCACAACATGGCTTTTTATAGAAAAAGAATATAAAAGTATTTCTTAAGAAGTTAATTCTAGTCGATGCCCTGTCCAAAGACTTTATATATTTTAATTCCATTATTGCGTATATGTGCAGTACGCTGCATATAAGAACCCTCCCCCCATTTTGCCGTTGGACTTTTAAGGAATATGTTCAACTATTCCTACAAATTAAAGAGCTTCTTCTCCCGCTCCCCTCTATTCTCTTTTTCTTGATCTATACAAGGGGGTGAGCCCTCCTAATGCTGATCTTGTACAGATTACCTTTATAAGACCTTCTCTTTAGGTCAAAGAAAAAACGTTATTGGTTAAGGGGCCAGAAACTACTAGATAAAAAAATTTACAGCTGTTGTCAACAAAAAGCTTACTTCTTTTTATACACTACAACCTTAAGAATTTATTTGGGCCAACTTACCAATTTCTCTTCTTGTAAGTAAAGGTAATGTTTTTTAAACTGTTTTTTAGTGTGTTTAGTTAAAATTTTACGTTTTGAGGTGTCTGTACTTTTTTTTTAAGGCCAAGCCAATAAAATATACCTGTGCTCTAAAAGTCAAACTTTTTTTTTCTTTTTTCTTTTTATATGCATTATTTGGTACAATGTCTTTTCAAATTCCAGGCTACTTCCTAGATCTTGAAACAAAAAAATACTATAAGATTACGACCACAGGGCCTTATAGTATGGCAGAATTGAAAAAAAGATTAGCCAAAGAAGAAGAGAGCAAGCAGCAGAGCATTAAGCGCCCTGCACCACCGCCACCTACTTTAGTTAAACTTATTAGACAAAGGGCCGTGGGGTCTCTTCATTGCAAGCCAAATTTTGCCACAGTTTTGAGAAACCTGAGGCATCAAAATACTGTTGTACTGAATCAGTCATTTAAAAATTCAAAGATGACATTTGGAAATTTAAGAGACGGATGCTTATGGACAGTTTCTGCAAATCATTTATATACCGTTGGATACCAGTTAAGCCCTTGTTTCCAAATATGGACAAGTCAATGTAGAAATATAGATTTAGCAGGCCCTGTCAACACAATCAGCTGTATTTCTGATGATTTGAATTATTCTATTAACATTGGGACAAGCGATGGTCGATTTTATAAGATAAACATTCCTCAAGAACATGCATTGTCTCATCAACAGATCGATTATATTTTGCCACAAGGCTCGTTAACCAGTGGACCTACTGATGGCACTAGATTATTGGACTTTTCGGATTATTCTGAATTACCAAGTATGTCGAGAAAGCTATTTTCAACAAACAAAGAGACAGTTTGGTCTTCAGCTGTTGATGAAGTACGTAAAAGAGTTTTAGTCGGTGGCGAAAAGTCACTGTATCTACTCAAAGATAGCCTGCAGCTCATAAAAACCAGAAAGCTGTCTTCTGCTGTTTTTGACATAGTTATCTCCAAATATCGCGCCATAGGATTGGTGGGGCTAAGAAACGGCCGCGTTTTGTCAGTGGATTTGCGAGATAGACGTTTGAGCTTTGAACTGTTTTGTTCGGCGAATTCTTCTGTCACGAAGATTGCAGAGATTGATGAGATGTATGTACTCACTGTTTGTCTTGATGGATCTATCGATGTTTGGAAAATAGGGTCGGCCAAAACACCCATCCGTAGCTTCAAAGGCCATATTAATGAGGCTACACACGGCCTTGCTTTCGACCTTGATTTAAATAACCAATTGCTATTAGTAGCTGGTAATGATGGTCATGTCCGTGTTTGGTCCCTGTTAGAAAGTGCTCCTATCTGGACATCAGAAAAATTCAAGAAACCTGTTACTACAGCAAAAATTTTTGTAGAGTTCCCTAATAGGCAGCCTAACTGGCCACCATACCTTGTGTCTAAGCATCAGACACCTGGTGTGCTAATATTTACTGAAGAGAACGATTTCCCAGTTGTTAAATACTATTGTATTTTGTAGATTTTTGCATATAAATAAATGTATAAATATATACCCAAAAAAAAAACACCCCTTTCAAAAAAACATTTGTGTTGATGTATGTACTCCAAGAAAAAAAAAAGAAGGGGAAAGAACTGAAGAAGTAATATTGTACAAAAAAAAAAAATTATAATTTAAAGGATTCTACATCCTCACCACCAACGACAGCATTTGCTCGAGCTTGACGAACTTTTCTTTGTTTGGCTTCAATCTATTATGATGTTTTTTTTTGTATTAGTTATCATCCATTTAAAAACATTGCTTATAACTTACTTCTTTCACCAAAGAGTGTAGCTTCTCTTTGCCCTTCTGGCTTTTAGATTGCTTTACGAATCGTTTGATAGCAACAATATCCGCGTCAACCATTTCTGGGAATGCTGCATGATTGTAAAATTCTTTGTAGTAGCTTCTCAAAGCTTTGGCACATTGATCTAGTACATCATCTTGATATACGCGACCATTCACAATCTTTTTGTGAACTTTGAGTATTGTATCCCATTCTAGCGGAGTTCCACCTGACTTTTTAGCAAAGTTTGTGCATACAGGGCTCTCAAGTACTTCAAGAACATAGACAGCAAGCGGAATGAATGTATTGGTATGGTGAAGAAGAGAGCTCAAACATTTGAGAACATGAAATCTAAGAGGATAGTATTGGGGAGTAGGTATCAGTCCAATAACGCCCATAGCCACTTGTGCTAAGGGATAAACAAGAGGCTTCAAGGGCGACTCAACTTCGTCTTGCTCTTCGTCCAAAATGGGCTTTGCAAAAGTGTTCAATACATCAGACCAGAAATCAATGCAATGGATATATTGCCAATTATAGACCATGCCATGGTTTTTAGTACTTCTTGTTTTCATTGCAGTTCTTAAATAACTAGCCAACTGACGGATGTATACAAATGCCTGTTGATAACTCATAGTAAGGTTAATTCCATATAGCTGAGAAGCCAAATTGCGCATCAAATTGATTACTGGCAAGGTGTGGGCATTTGTATTTTTACAGTTTTTGACAAATGTCAAATACACATTTTTCAAGCAAGTGTCAAGGTAGCCTTGGGGTGTGCTTGTTCCTTTTTCACCGGGCACGGAAATGACAGATAAAGACTTGATAGCTAAGAATGCTTGTACTCGAACTGAGTCTGATGAGGACATATTGGACCATAAGTGAAGCAACGTTTTGAGATAATCTTTAGCAAGGCGCTCAAAGCAGACAAACAAAATGGTACATTTTTCTGCTTCTCTAATAGTTAATCTGTGCATATCTGCATCTGTCAGATTATGTAGGAGATGATTGAGATTGTTGAGATATGATTTCACATAAGATTTGAAAAAACTCCAACGACCAGAGGTCATAGGAGATTCTCCTTCTTTCTTAAGTTTGAGATGATGCAAAAATATGATGGGCGCATAATGCAGTGTTGATGTAATGACCTTGGAAAATACTTAAAAAAATATTAATAATCAAAATTGTAGGCTACAGCTTTACTGGCAAGTTACCATTGGGATCCTCAATTTTGATTGTAAATGTGATTTTGTCGTCTTCTTCTGACATTCTAGCAGCAGTTTTAAATGCGGTCAATAGACTTTTAAAAGCTTTAAAGTCGTTTGTTGATTTAATTTTTGCCAACCACTCATTCAATTTAGCCTTGGATAAGACAGGTACATTAGCAAGAGGGTCCTCGTCACTTTCCATCTCCTCCTCTTCCTCTTCGTTTTCGCTATGATCTGATTCATCAAAATCTAAAAGGTCACCGTCCTCCTTCTGCAAAAACTCATAAAATTCAGGGTCCCTTTCTTTCAATTCTTCCATTTCTTTTCTGTGCTGGTTGATATCTTTGTTAAGCTTATCAGCGTTGTCAACCTCATCTTCGCTATCACTGTCAACTTCTTGCATTTCTTCGTCCTCATCCAAAAATCCTACTTCTTCGTCGTCTGAGGCTTCCTCTAAAGCATTTTGATCATCTGAATCTTGATCTAGATCTTCATCCAGATCTACCTGATCGTCATCTTCGCTTAAAAACTGAGGCTCTTTTACAGAGTCTTGTTCTATTTCAGCCTCATCTCCAGATTCTTCTGAGTATTCATCCATGACCTTTTGCATTCTCTATTATTGAGGTGTAAATCTATGTATATGTTTCTTTAAAGGTTTTACCTTAAAAAAAGCACCCTCATCTTCTGAATCTTCAGTGCTTTTTCTAAAGTCATAGGTAAGTTATTTATATGCATTTCAAACTGAATTTTGCTGTTTTTTTGGCTCACTTTACTCTACAGATGCTTTGACAGTCTTTTTTGTCCCTAAGCAATTTTTAGTACAAAAATTACCCAAACTTTTTCATTTGACGTTACCTTTGCTTTTCTTATTGGGCTTGCTGATTACTTTCTTGTCAACCTTCTTAGGTTTTGCTGAAGCTTTTCCTTTTGACTTCTTTTGAGCTGCTACTGGCATTCTTACGGAACAAAAAAAAAAAAAGAAACTGGAGTTGTTAAAAATTTCATAGTACATGTGACTGTTTGTATAAACGTGGTGGCTTGCTTTTTAAAACAGCAGACGTTTACCCCTCTACACTTTTTGACTCTGCATAAACGTTTTTTTATGACTGAAACCATAGCAAACTGTGTAAAATACAGACTAAAATACATGTTGCTCTTGAGCTTATGTTTGTTTGCGCGTGCGTATATGTACTTTTTTTTTTTTGCATAAAATTCTGCTTTTCGTACAACCCCTTTGCTGAGTTGAGATATTTTCTTGGTGTATTACAAAAACGAACAGTAAGATATACAAAACATAATATCTAATTTATTCATTGCTTCTAAAAAGATAGACACGACCAGAGTCATCGTTTGCAGCCACTACATTTGATAGCGGGTGGCTTTTTAAACCAATTATTTCAGAATTTTGGCTTAGCTTAATCTCTCCCACTAGCTCTGCTGTGTTGATGTCAAAGCAGTACATGATAGAATCTTCTGATGCTCCATAAACAAGAGCTCCTTTATGAGATACTGCAGCAGCTACAAAGTCCTTGTTTTTTTTAGACGTGTAATTTTTAGCTATATGACCTTGACTATCCATCAGGCACAGTTCTTTGCTCTTATTGACTAGAACAAAATTCAGAGGATCGTTTGGTATACAGAGTAATGCATGAATGGGTGTATTTTCTCGAGGGTGGTAAGAAATACAGCCGCCGCTAGCAATATCCCAAACCTAAAAAAAACACTTAGGTACAGTAAAGTATACTAATTAAACTTACTCTCACTTCCCCATCGCTGCTCGCACTAATAACTCGAGTATAATCCGAAGTGTAGGTAGCCGAGTTTACAAAGGCTTTATGGCCATTAAAGGAATGTACGAGTTTTCCAGATTTTACGCTGTGGATTTTGACCGTATAGTCGTAACTACAACTCAAAATTTCACTGGAATCGCTATTGAAACACACAGAGGTCACACCTTGACTGTGGGCAGGTGTGTATCTTTTTTGGCAGAAACCACTATGTACTCTCCAAATTGCTATCACACCATTTGTAGATCCTGTTACCAAAAGCTCATTGTTAGAACTGAACTCGAGACATATAACAGACTGGTCCATTGTCATGAGCTTTTCTTCTCCCTGATACTTTAAGTCTTTTCTTAGTTTTCCAGTCATATGGTTCCAGATTTCAATAAAGCCATCTACTGAACCAGTGGCAAAATACTGGCCATCAGAAGAGAACGCTGTACATTCTGCATATGTATTTTTACCAGGAAACTAGTGAAAATAGACATCTAAGAATAACAGTAATATAAATACTAGCTTACTTTGATGCTGGCATAATTGTGGTTTGCAAACATATCCTGCTCAATCAATTGCATTTTGTTTGAGCTTCTTAGGAGGTCCAATGGCTCACCATAAGGTAACAGACCTTGTTGCTGTTGCCACTTCATACAATCTTCCAGTAAAGTCATCAAGCGAGATGGCTCTGCTATGGTCACTTCACTGATCAAAGCTGATATCCAGTACGTTTAAAAAAAAAATTAAAGTGCAATGCATAAACCTATTACCTTGTGCAATTACTTGCCGTCTTTTTTCTTTTGATACGCCATTAGGATATATTTCTCTAGAATCTAAAGATGTCCTTGAAAGCGTATGTTCCAATCGTAAATAACGTTCAGGGAATCGCTGCTTTAAGATGAACATAGGCTCTGTCTGTCTTAATAAAGTACGTGCAGCACCTAGCTCGCGTAATTCGGCAAGCTCAAGCACAATGTGTTCATAAAGATCTATCAGCTTTTGGGCTGGAATTTTGAGATCTACAACATGCCGAAGTACAACATCCCATTCTCCCTGCTTGATTTCTTTTATAAACTGATCCTTGTTTTCAATCGTGTTCATCTTAACTGAGGTTTCCAGCTCTAAAATTGAAGCTGTTTTCTCATATTGGTTTTCCTTTAAGAACTGCAAAACAATTCGAATCACGCTAATGTTTTAAGTTAAGTTATACTATTGTCTGCTGTACGCATTATAGGTGTGGTTTACTCTTCTGCTTCAATTTCAAGAGACATTCTATTTTTGTTTTTATTGAACAAAGAAGGAGTTGTGACTTTAAAGAATTTGTGTTACTTTTTTTCCCTTACCAAAAGTATGATCTATAACATCTGGTAAATAAAGCGTCCTCTTTCGCGTCAATGCCTTCTACTTATTGCTATAAAGCATGGTTTCCGATTTCTTTTATCCCAACATGGGTGGAGTCGAAAGTCATCTGTACGAACTGTCTCAGCGCCTAATTCAGAGAGGACATAAGGTACTGCATGTCAGAGACGATTTATATTAAAGTCTTCTACCTTTGCGCAAAAAGGTAGTTATAGTAACCCATGCTTACGGAAACCGAAAAGGTGTACGATATTTGACAAACGGGCTGAAAGTTTATTATGTTCCTGCGAAGGTAATTTACTCAGAAGCTACCCTACCCACCATCTATGGATTTTTTCCTCTTATTCGACACATTCTTATTCGTGAATCTATTGAAATTGTACACGGACATGGTGCCTTTTCTTCCCTTTGTCATGAGGCTATATTACACAGTAAAACTATGGGGCTCAAAGCAGTCTTTACTGACCATTCTTTATTTGGATTTGCGGATGCTTCCTCTATACTCACCAACAAACTACTGAAGTTTACACTTAGTGATATTGATCATGTAATTTGTGTATCTCATACAAGGTAATAGTACATGCATAAATAGAAATTCTTATGTAAGAATAGTAAAGAAAATACAGTTTTGAGAGCCGCCCTTTCGCCAAGACATGTCTCTGTAATACCCAATGCTATTGTAGCGTCAAGATTTCTACCAGACCCGTCAGCTCCTGATCCCAACTGGATTACAATTGTAGTAGTGAGCCGATTAGTTTATAGAAAAGGAGTAGATTTATTAGTAGCCGTAATACCTCGTCTATGCCAAATGTATCGTAATGTACGTTTCCTTATTGGGGGCGATGGGCCAAAAAGGATAGATTTAGAGCAGATGAAGGAAAAACACGGACTACATGATCGAGTAGAGCTATTAGGTCCAATCAAACATCATGAAGTACGTAATGTACTAATACAAGGCAATATATTCCTAAATACAAGCTTGACGGAGGCTTTCTGTATAGCAATTGTTGAAGCGGCATGTGCAGGGTAAGGGAATATGATGTTCAAACAACCTCTTAACCAATGTAGGCTGTTTGTTGTTAGTACTAAAGTAGGTGGGGTGCCCGAGGTTCTACCAAACCATATGATAAATTATGCTATACCAGAAGAAGATGGTAAAGCATGATTTAAATAGAGAAAAAAAACCAACGAAATAACGGCATTCTATAGACCTTGTGATTGCTATCTCAAAAGCAGTGCATGTCTTCCGTTCCAGAAAAATAGACCCGAGTAAATTCAACAATGAAATTAAAGACATGTACAACTGGTCAAATGTAGCGGAAAGGACCGAAAAAGTATATTGGACCATTTCCCAAACTAAAAACTCACCGCTCATTGAGAGATTGAAGAGATATTATGGCTGTGGCCTCTACGCTGGAAAAATCTTTTGTATGGTTATGGCTTTGGATTATTTAGTTTGGGTCTTCCTGGAGTGGATTTTTCCTTCTGATGAAATAGAAAGAGCAGACCAGTTCCCATATCAAAAATATAAACAGTACTTGCAAAACCAGAGTGCTTTTGGCGGCGGTTACGATACAACCGAAATAAGCCAATCAACAATAATTGAAGAGTAACCTGTATCTTTTATCCATTTATTTATTTATTTTTTAAACAAAAAAAAAACACAAACACTCGCAATTTTCTATTGTTGCTATTTTTTTTATCCTTATTGCCTTTCTTCCCTGTTTATATGCTTGAAGTGGAGACAAGCTCATAGCTAGAGTTAGCAGAATAACCTGATTTGATCACTTCTTCAACACTCTTTCCTTTTGTTTCGGGTAAAATATAATAAGCGGCTACAGACAATGCAATTAGAGATATGCTAAAGAGATAAAAAACATGAGGACCCAAAAAGCTTCTTAAAGGCAAGAAAGCAGAAGAGACAACAAAATTTGTGACCATATTAACAGCCAGTCCTATTGAACATGCACTTGATACCGCCTGCATCTCTACTACCTCCGGTATCATCAGAAAAGGAATAGGCCCCAGACCTATAGCAAAAGCGCCGATAAATCCAAAACTAGCCCAAGCTGAAGTCAAGTTATAGCCTGCACCAATACTCCAGCCTAACAAAACACCCATCAATGCCATGAGACAAGAAGAGATAAGAAACAGTGATCGGCGGCCAGCTTTGTCCATGAGTGCAGCCGAAAAAAATGATACAGCGAGATTTACTACAGAGATAAAAACTGTGATATATCCTGCAGAATCGGGGAAAACATCAGATAAAATAGATGTGGAAAAAAAAACAACTGCGTTTACTCCTGACAGTTGTTGCGTAATTTGAAGCAGTAAAACAATAGTAAGAGGGCGTCTGTAATAGGGCGATATCAAAAATGTCCATGTGGTTATTTTCGTAGGTACATCCCCGTCTCGCTTCCAGCTCTTAATCTCTTCCTCTATTTTCTCAGCAGCTTCACCTCTTAAGCGCTTCAATGAATACTTGGCCTTACTGAGTCCTCCAGGAAGAAAGGCAAGATATTGAGGGGAATCTACACATAGCGGCAAAAGACAAGACTGTAGAATAGACAAAAAGACTCCCACTCCCAAAATCCATCTCCAGTCGTCTGCGTTTGACCAAACCAATCCAAAGATTTGAGATGTAAATATACCCAGAACAATGGCTATTTGATTAAAGGTACCAAATAATCCACGTTTTGAGCGAGGCGCGCACTCTGCTAAGTAGGCAGGAACAACTACCGTCACGGCTCCTACACCCAAACCAGCAACAAATCGTCCAACCATCATCATACTCGAAGTGCTAGACAATGTAGTCAACAAAGAACCTAATCCAAGAAAAATGTTGGTGCCTAGTAAGGTGAGTCGTCGACCGTACTGATCGTTAAAACGGGGCGAGGCAAGGGCCCCAACTAATCCACCAGCAGTAAGCATAGAAACAACAAGAGCATACTCAGAATCTGACATGTATATACAGTCTCGGTTTTTAGAGCAGTCTGTAATAATTGTTTGAGGTGTATTTAATTCGCCAACATGGTAACCAAACTGAAATGCACTCTATGTTTTTTCAAAAAAGGGACAGAGGAAGAAAAAAAGCGCGTTCACTATCAGGTTATATTACTATTATAAATGTATTTTCGTCTTAGTGCACTCTTACCAGAGATATAGTGACCACAACAAATAAGAGGTAACCAGTTAGTTCTTGGTTACGCATTTTGATAACATTCAAGTTTTGAGAAAAAAAAAAACAATTTCGGTCTTTGTAACGAATAGAATGAATGGAAATAGCGCACTAGACTAGACGGGTTGTTTCTTTCTTATAGTTTACTGCGCGTTTTCGTATATGCATACGAGTTTCCACTAAAGGAGTGTATCGAATACACTAAAGCAAACAAATGGGTTGGCATAGTAAATAAATAAACTGACCTTTTTTTCCGCCTTGGTTTCTTGAAACTTGCTAAACTGGATAGACATTTAAATATCATAAAGTGGACAAAATATCAATTTCATATAAAGAATCGCTTCATATTTCAATATTCACTTGACTCTTTTTTTATTCTTTATTTTATTTTGCTAATACTGCTGTTTTTTTCCTTTTTCTTTTTTTGCCCTTACGACTTTTAAAGATGACTTCTCAAGGTAAAAAGAGAAAAAAAGGGTGGCTAGAAGCATATGTTTCACAAAGAAACTACAAATCTGATATCTTTTTTTTTAAAAAAAAAAGTCGTACTTGATCAAATTCGTGAACTTGAGCAGTTTATAGATGTTTGGGAAACACCAGGTAAGAGAAACAAAAAAAGGTACCAGAAATTTTTGTTGAATGCTTTGCGCTGAGCTAGAGTCAACACCTTCAAATCAAACTGAAATACATAAGCCAGATGATGGGACGGAAGGAAATGTGCCTGAAATAGCAAAGGATAAACCTAACGAGATTGCTCAACAAGACCCCGTTCGCGATTTGCAGAGTACACCTGAGGAAATAATTAATCCAACTCAAAACAAAACTGACAATATATCTGAAAGTCAATCAAAGCCCAACACTTTGTCCAGGGAGACCTCAGATCAGAATTTGGCGGAAGATATTAAAATAAAAGAATTAACAGCTGAAAAATACCCTACGGAAAAAGTATTACAAGAGATAAAGCCTGAGGAAAAGACAGAAGCAAATGTCCAAGAAAAGTCAGAGGAAAAAACAGAGGATGTAGCTGAAGAAAAAATAGAACAAAACATTGAAGCAAAAATGGAGAAACAATCTGCAGAAAAGCCAGAGGAGATAGTAGAGGAGAAACCAGAGGAGAAACCAGAGGAAAAATCAAACAAAATTTTTGAAGAAAAGCCTGAGCAAAAAGTGACAGACCAAAGCAAAAAGAAACCAGGAGAAAAATTAGGAGAAAAACCTGAAGAAAGAATTGAGGAAAAGCCCGAGGAAAAAACTGAAGAGAGTGTAGGAGGCAGTATAGGAGAGAAGCCTGAAGAAAACTTAGGAGAGAAGCCTGAAGAAAAGTCTCAAGAAAACTTAGGAGAGAAGCCTGAGGGAAAATCGAACAAAAAAGAAACAGAAGGGACACAAGTAACCGAAGAAAACAAACAGGATACTAACGAAAGACGCATACAAAGAAAAGCCATTCCAGACAATTACAAAATTCGCTCAAAAGACGATACAGCCCAGATTGAAGCTTCCTACTCTCTGCACTCGTTAAATTCTACTCAAAACTTAGCTAATGACTCTTCTAACTTTCATGTAAAATCCATAAATTCAGCTAATACGACAAACAAAGAAAAATTGGATTATGAAGGCATTACTGAGGCTGCTGAAAAATCGTTTCTTTGTGAGCAGCCTCCTGCCAAACCCACGGTCCAATCAAGAACGACATCCATATCGAGCAGGAAATCTTCACGCTCTGCCAAATCTACGCGAAGGCAGAACGAAAAAAGCAAGCTAGAGACAAGTCAAAAATATATTGAAAGAAGCTATGAGGAGATGATGCGCATCCCTGATATATTTGAAAGAATTGCTTTTTATGAAAAGACCTTGGAACTATGTTTAAAATCAGATTCTCCCATTAGTGACTGGAGCCAGTTTATGTCAGTGAGAGGAAAACCACCTGGTTTAGAAGAAGGTAAGGAAAAAAAAAGAGGAAACTGTTATTCATTTTCGAATATTTATCTGTTTTTAGGCTATACTCCATTGCCTAGATCTGAATCAGATCTAGATTCTTTTTCTCAGGGTAGCGTAAGCACAACATTCAGCGAGTCAATATCCTTCTTTTTAAAGAAGGCAGCAGGTTCTCAAGCATTCAACAAGCGACCTATAGAAAACAAGTCTTTTTTGATACAAAACCAAAACAAAAACGGCTACGGTAGTGGAGTTTTTGGTCGATCGATCAGCCGTTTGAATCTCTCTCGCTCAACACAGATATCCAAATATGACCAGCCCAAGATTTTGGGTCATCGTGTCAATGCATTAAGTAAGCGGTCGCCTTGCTCTATCAGAAATACTACTCGCGTCACTAATATAGGCTCTGTAAAAGCAAGCATAAGTACGCCTCAGTCTTTTAGAAAAGGAGAAGATAAAGAAGTCTCACCTGAGTTGACTTATATGCTGTCGATACTCCCTCATGAAGAGATAAACACCTTATTGGATGCATTGAAAGAAGCTAATGGAGATACAACAGATGCTATATCTATTGTAATGAACAAAAAGCATAGCGTTTTTACTCAATAAAAAAGACGCTCGAAATTCCTAAAGAAACTAAACTAGAATTAGCATTGAATTTAAAATCTTATCGCTCATATGTAGAGTTTATAAAAAAAAGGTCTCTTGTGCATTAAATTTCCTTTTTTTTAGTGGTCAATATAGTCGTACAGATGTTAAGTTTTCATTTGTAGGTTATATTTTACTCCTTTTTGCCTGTTCTTTACTACCCATTAGTTCCCCTTGATGGTATTAGAAAATCAAAGTTATCTTCTTAGTTTGAGGAGCTTTTTTCTTGGCCTTTGTTTGACAATCTGGTTTATTAAATAAATGAAAATAATAGCAAAGTAGACAACTAGTTTTTTTCTACCTTTTCTCTTTTAAAAAGAAAAAGGGTATTTGGACGGAAAGAAGGGGGGATATCTTTTTATGTGTGGATATTATTGTTTTTTAGCTAAAAAGGCATGTAAGCCAATATATGATTTTGAACGAACAAAAGCGTTTTGAGTGTTTTGAATAAATGATTGATAGTTTTCTTGACTATCGATATTAAAGAATCCCTTCAGCCAAGGCGCTAATCCAATTAGAACATCAGAGAACGTGTGTAGATAAGCATTTCCTATGGGCCCGCCCCATCCTAACGGAATTTGGCGATACTCTGTTTGTAGTATCTCCATTTGACTTTGACTGATTAGCTGATGAAAGTTAGAGCCTATAGAAGGTTCTAGCTGATACATGGTACAAAAAGATGTAAAAGCGTCATTCAAATGCTTGACTGCTGTGTCTTTCTTTGTCATCTAATGCAAAATAAGGTTTTAAGTCTTTTAAATTCAATTGATATTCTCTCTTTGTTCCTTCAGGGACTATTTATGTATCTTACATGTACACGCATCTCTACACCCACCCATTGAAAACAACCACCAGATTTCAGCACACGCTTGATTTCGCTTAGAATAAAGGACCATTCGTTTGTTTTGAAGGATAGCTCAGAAAATCTTATTTGGATAAAATCTACCGTTTTCAAAGTGTTTTGTTTAACAAATAAAATTTTATTTATTGATTTACTCATTTTATTTCTTAGATAGCAGAAAATTTTAAGATATTTACCGAAAGATTGATCAGCATAAGGTAGACCGTCCAACACGTTAGCTTCTGCAAAATGAAGATTCATAGGTCTTATATCTTGCGGCCAGAGATTACACATGTCAATTCCTGCAAAATGACAGTTCGGATGTTCTAAGCTTTCTTCACACAGCCAAGTTGCTGGACCACAGCATATATCCAACACACGCAGCTTTCCTTTTTCAAAATCCAATAATTCGAATGCCTCTTCCATAATATTACTAAAGGGGAGAAGTGTAAGAGTAAGAAAAGTTTTGCATACAAACTTACAATCCTAAAAGCTCTTTAGCAATAAAGTGCTGATCATGCAGCCTATCTATTTCCCTATTGTCTTTCGGTAGCATATATACGCTACTTTCAATTCCGTGATATTCTCGACCCCAAATAATACGTGAATTCAATTTTTTTTCTTGCGGAACCAATTCTGCTTTGTTCTTTTTATTATTGTTGTTACAGTGAATTGATGAATTCGAACTACAAGAAAACTCTCGTGAAAATAAAACGCCCATTAATTTCAAATATTCAAAAAGAAACAATAAGAAAGAGTTAAAAAGAGAAAATAAATGCAAAAATAAAATGAAATAAAAAATAAACAAAAATTATGCAAAAAAGAAACAATTCTAATCTTCTGGCCCTTTTTTCTTTTCCCCTTAAACATCCCTTCTACCGGAATCAGTCATCTCCTTTTTAATCTTTATCATTCGATCTTTTTCTGGCTAGATATTTATATACATATATAAACATATATATACTTTTTTACTACTCAAATTGACGGTAGAAACCTTTGTTTTAACTCTCCTCCCTTTCTTCCCCCTTTTTCTTGTTTGACTCTTGTTTTTTTTTTTTGGGAAAGGCAAAAGTTTGAATCAAAAATAGACGATTTTTGTTTTTTATTTTCTTTATTACAAATAAGTTTATTTACTTATTTAATTATTTTTTATACAATAAAAAATAAACAGTGGCTGTCTTTTTTTTTTTTACTGAGCAGCGCTTCCAGCACGACTTTTATCATAAATGAATTTATATACTTTACCCAAGGCGAGGCCTTCGAAAGCACTGTATTCAATCATGGGTCGGGGAATTTCCTTTTCTTGCCATAAGGAGCGGGGCATGCTTCTAGCGGCTTGCTCTTTTGCTTTGAAGGTCTCAAGGTCTTTCCACCCTGGCATGTAATGGTGCAAAGCAGAAGCTAAGCTAAGCTCATGGCCTGAATCCATCTTGATCACCATGGGCAGGTTGACCGATGGTCCGGCACCTATGCCTAGATCCAGCAATGTGTTTTGAATGTATTCAAGTTCCCATATACCTCGGCTTACTTCTCGACTTGTTAGGAAGTAACCCAGGCGACTGATCTTGAGCTCGTCTTTATTTGCTTCATAGAGACGATCCATACGGATCAGATAAGCGTCAACCTTGGTGCTTGTCATCAGAAACAGCTGTAAGACTTTGAGACGGCCATCCAGCTTTTGGTAGCTCACTAAACATACATACTTTTCTGTAGGAATAGGAATGCAACTTAGCTGTTCAGGATGGTAGATCACATGCACACCCATTGTGTGTGGCAGATCATTTAAAACAAGATCTTCGTGACGGACTTGAAGATCAGCCTCCGTCAGCAGCTTGGGTTCCTGCGCTACAGGAGGCTGATAGACAACATTTGTGTTGGTTTGGTAACGAGAAGGCGTTCTTTGTGGAACACTGTTATTTAAGGTAGAGTGTGAATAGCGCTCGTTATGAGGGTAAGAATGTTCTTTGGTATGGGATCGGTTTTTGTGTAAAGGCATGCGATGATTTGGGTAAGCTTGATTGTTATGGTAGTGGTTGTTATCTTGATGGGTAGATCTACCTTCCTTTTCAGAGGCAGGAGTTGACACTCTTTGTCTGTCTAAGATAGTCATACCCGCCAGTTGCTGTTGGTTATAGAGTTCGTTAGGTATAAAGGGAACCGATTGCCAAGTTGAGGAAAACGTTTCCTCAGTCAAGGAATCTTCCATATTGTGCTTTCGGTTACTAGACCACTTGCTTAGAGGAGTAAAGGGTTTTTTTGTAACGTCCGTTTCTTGAGGTCTGGTATAGGCATCGGATGTTGGAGCGCTTTGTTTTTGTGATTGTGACTTGATAAGCTCCTCCACAGCTTTCATCGCGTCTTTCACAAGAACATTGTCTTCTTTTAGAAGCGACAGAAGACTCAAAGTAGCCTCGCACGATTTAAAGGCAGTTTGCCACAGGTTGTCATGGGTTACAGCTAAAGTCATTTTTATTTAAATGAGGATAAAAACAGGAAAAGAAAGAAAAGGAAAAAAAAAAGTGCAGTAAAGATTTTCCTAAATTGGAATTCCTCATGGTTTTTTTTTTTTATGAAAATCTTCAACAACTTTTTCCCCTATATCAAAAGCAATTCGTATACAAGAGAAAATAAGCAAAAACGTCTCTTTTCTTACTTTGGTTTCTCTTATGTGAATGTTTGCGTGTGTATACATATTCAGAAATAAAAATAGACATACAGCGTGATGGCTTGAAAAAAGCTCTGTCTCCTACAGTGTCTTTTAAAAGTTGTTTCAAACCACGCAAAACACGCATAAAAGAATTCAATTTCAGAAGAATAACAGAAGCGCATTAACATCATAAGTTACCATTGGGATTGGGCTGATACAAGATATTGCACTTGACTCTGCTTTTAGAACTATAAAGTTGAGAAGTTGAAACTTTGTGTACGTAACATATTTTTTTTTTTTCTGTAAACTTGGGTCAGATACACTTTTGTACATACAAAAGATCTGCAAAAGAAACATGTAGCCATCATTTCTGTTTGGACAAGTAATTCGGACTTTTGATTAAGATGTTTGATTACATGCAAAGCGAGAACGATGTGACTCAGGTTTACACAACTTTTTTTCTCTTGCTTTACATACAAGCATTTTCTTTTTTCTTTCTTATTCTTAATTTTATTTCTGCAGGGAAGCATAGAATAAGATACCTTACAAGCCCAAAAATAAAAACACATAAAAGAAGCTATGCAAATTACCAAGTCCAACTCCTCTCATGCCAATGCAAAAAGTCAGCAGAAACCCTTTACACTCTCAACAGACATCAAGCAGGAAGAGTTGGTCCGGCTAATGCTACAGGCATTGAACGATCTTAATTATCCGTAAGTAGAGAGAAAATGATAATCTCTTATTTATGCATTTCAATAACAGTTTAATGTTCTTTTTTTTTGTTATTACTATTGATTTAGATCAGTAGCTAAATGTTTACAAGAAGCATCAGGCATCAACCTAGAATCAGACATTGTCTCTAGTTTTCGTTCAAGTATTTTAACAGGCGATTGGGTTTTGGCTGAAAGGCTGATGGCAGAACTTCCTTTCATCTCACATACTCTTGTTTCTAAAGCTCAGTTTTTGATACGACAACAAAAGTTTTTGGAATTGCTTGAAAAGAATGAGACGATGCAAGCTCTTTATGTCCTGAGAAACGAGATCACGCCCCTGGGAGAAAATACAGACCGACTTCATCAACTGTCAAGTTTGGTATTGTGTTCCTCTGTAGAGGATATCATGACGCAAGCACAATGGGTAGGAAGTCAAGGAGGTTCAAGAGATCAACTCTTAGTAGAATTACAAAGTATGTTTTCAATTTTTTTTGAAAAAAAAAAAAAAAGAAACTAGCATTACTAGCTTATCTAAAAACAGCATTCTAGGTTATATCGAATCCTCTGCCATGATACCAAAGCATCGATTGGTTCGACTCATTAACCAAGCTATCGAATGGCAAAAGTGTCAATGTTTGTATCACAGCCCGTTAAAGAATAGTGAGTTTTCTTTGTTTTCCGATCATGTGTGCACAAGGTAAAAAAAGAGACAGTCAGAAGAATATATACCAGAGATGTTTGTAACCTATCAAATAGAGATATCTTTCCGTCACACACACAGAAGATATTACGAGGACACACAGATGAAATTTGGCATGTATCCTATTCAAATAATGGCCATTATCTAGCTTCGGTCTCTAAAGATAAATCGTGTATTGTCTGGGATATGAGAGTAAAAAAAAACAAAGAGACAGGCAAAACATCTAATACTAACCTTGGTCTATTATAGAGTCTAGAACAAAAAGAAGCGTTCAAAGGTGAAGTCAGTGGCTCTTACTGTGCTTGGTCTCCCGATGATACACGGCTTTTGATCTGTGGTACAGATAATGCCATTCGTGTTTGGAACCCTCATACGAGCGTTTTAGAGCAAATCTTAGTCCAGCACAAAGATCAGGTTACTAGTTGTGTTTGGCTTCCAGACAGTGTTCATTTTATCACAGGCTCTTGTGACAAAAAAATGCTTTTATGGGTAAACAAAAAATGCCCTACACTAGACTGGGATGATGTATAAAAGTCAGTCTTTTAACTTTCTTTTTTAAACCAGTCCATTCATGAAGGAGCTCCTATATCGCGATGGAATGTCCAGCGTACCACAGATATGAAGATCACCCAAGATGGTAAACGATTGGTGACGATTGGGCTAGACAAATGTATCACACTCTATGCAGTAGACGCAATGAAGATTACCGAAGTAGGCAAAATTACAGAAGAAGGCACCATCACCTCTCTTTCTATCACCAAAAAGGGTGATTTTGCTCTTGTCAATATCCAACACCTCCAAGAAATTCATTTATGGGACCTGAATCAACTCAAGCTGGTTCACAAGTACTCTGGACAGAAACAGAATGAATATATCATTCGGTCTACCTTTGGTGGACCGGATGAGTCTTTTATCCTCAGTGGCAGCGAAGGTACGTAGCTTAAATAGGATCCAACAGTCTAATACGTATTGATATTACAGATAATCGTGTGTACATATGGAATCGAGAGCACGAAACCATGCTGGAAGCATTAGAAGGGCATGAAAGTACGGTTAATTGTGTTAGCTGGTGCCCTATTGAGCCTATCCAATACGTTTCTGCTGGTGACGATCATACCATTCGAGTGTAAGTGTTTTATTTTACCCAAAAACAAAAACAAAGATTGATATGATTGGCTTGCTTCAATAGCTGGGGAGAAAAACAAGAGAGTTGATTTTTGCGGGGACTCAAATAAATGACTATTTTTTTTTTTTTTTTTTTGTGGATTCTAATTTCATATCTGTCGTTTTCTATTCTCTTCATTAGAAATAATAATCATAAAAGATGTCGTCCAAAGTTCAAAAGATTATGGTTCAACCCATTGTAAACACAAACAATCACCTTTTTTTCAAAGGAAAATACTAACTATTTAATAATGTAAATACAAAATGACTTTGTAGAATCTTATTTTTAGATACCTTCAGAATGTAAGTGGTTATAGAATACAAAGCAAATAAGAAAAGCCAAATAACTGTATTGTTTTCTCTGGTAGAAATCTAGAGTACAAATCTGGTTGTTTGAAAAGACTGATTTAAGAATTGAAGGACAAATCATTGTAAGGATAAAAAAAGTCTGGATGAGCTTTACATGAACTAACGCGTCTTTAACAATGATTTAGGGTTTTGATGAGTTTATGAACTTGGTTCTTGAGGCTGCCGAAGAAGTAGATGTAAAGAACAAAACTAGAGTCAAGATTGGTACAGTTCTGAAAAGAATACATGTGTATGTCTGTAGCTTACAAAAGTTAATTAGGTCGAGTTTTATTAAAGGGAGACAACATCACTCTGATACAAGCAGCAGAAAATTAAAAAAAAAAAGACAACTTCAACAAACAAACAAACAAAAAAAAAAAAAGAAACAGAATGTATATATACAAAGTGTCAGTGTCTTCACTATTTTATGTGCGTGTACATCAGCATGTTGGGAATAAAAAAGAAATACGTGCTTGAAAAAAAAAAAGTTCAACATTTTACTTCTGTTGGTAGTTATTTGAATACTTGATAAAAAAAAAAAAAAGAGAGAGAGTTGGGTAGTTGCTATAAACACAGTGAATGGCTTGTGTAATTTTTGTCTATATACTCTTTTAACTTTAACTAAATGCTTGATTACGGTTCAGATAGACAAAAAAGCTGAAAGGGTAGGGAGAAGTAGCACATAGGTATCTATAGTGACAAACGCTCTATGACTCCCACTCTGTACGGTAAACAACGTTTTGCCGTAAGGTTTAGTTAGGATTGAAGGATTGAACGATGGGCGTTGCGGTTGACAGCATAAAAAGTTAAGCAATAAGAGAGAGAAGTGGGAGGCTTTGGAAGAGTACACAGTTCGTTTAGTCTATAAGCATGGCATCTTATTAGGCATAAAACGTTATGTGTAATGTATTCATCTCTGTATGTTTACAAAGAGAAACAAAAGAATTTATGCATATAATATACTGCCTCTGCAGCCAAGATCTAGTCAGAAAGCACTTCTCAGGGAATTTACGGTACCATCGAATTCATTTTGCTGAATAGAATGGGCTGATTATTTAGGAACAAGAAGAAAGGGTGAAGAGAGGCTTCTTTTCCCTTGGAGATTGAGACAGCTTTCAATTGCGAAAACGACAATCTGTTTGGGTAAAATTGATATACAATGCGTATGACACGATATGTTATAGGTCATAATGTTCTACAAAACTTGCGACCTAACCGCATTTTCCTTTCTTTTTTTTTTTTTTGGGTTCTTACAGGCGTTTGTCAATCGGTCACCTATACCCCTTTAAAAATTTCTTAAGAGGTCTCTTTGGTTTCGTTTTATTTTTAGATAATCCGTTGCTGGACGGCACCAAAAGAAGATTTGTACCCTTGTCGGTCTTTTAAGTGTAATCATGTCAACGGTTGACATGGCAACCAAACAAGCTCCTTTTTTATATATTAGATTTTCGCCAACAGATGAGAGCTATCCATTTCTACTCTATTGGTTAGGAAAGGATTTGATGTCTTACTTTCACAGAAGAACGACCTATGAGACTAGCACACTAGTTATAGGTCTGTTTGGATGAAGATCAGACTTTTATTAACGACAGCTAAAACAGGTTTGCTTCCTTTGCGCGCAACAAAAGATTCCTGTTGACACTCAAAAAGAGAAACAAGTCTTTTTTATAATCATTGACAACACAAAGCTGTTTAGTACAACATTCATTGCATATAGTGACAAAGAAATTTCCTTTTTTTTTTTTTTTTTGTAAAGGCGAGAGTCTTCTGAACAGTGATCAATAAATAAAGAAGAGAAAACAAATAACAAAAAAAAAAAACAAGGGAGACAAAATATGTTTCATTTAGTCAAGAGTACTGGTGAAGTCGTAAGGCAGAATGACATGTTGGGTTGTACAAATTCAGCCTACAGTGTGCAAGCTTCTATCCTATTAAAAAAGAAGCGGCGTGTAAAGATAAAGAAAATAAATAAAAGAAGCTTCTGGGTAGAGTTATTAAAGGGGGTGATGAGATTCAAGAACTGTACAGTCCAGAGAAACTTGTCTGATGCATTTTCGTGTGAGACAACCAATTAATACTTGAGCACCTATAAGATTTCGTGCCCCGTTCAATATGTATGTATATATTTTTAGGTCATGCAGCTTACATAAAATATGGAAATGGATTAAAGAAATGAGTGCATGTGAATATTTCTCTGCTACTATATAGATGCAAAGAAGTCCTTTAACTCGCTTGCTTCTCATAGATGCCTATACAGCCTTTGTTTCCGTCTGACCTTTTTTTTTTTTTTTTTTTTGGGCTGCTAGTTTAAATAGTAAAGCCGATGTCGGAACTGTCTCACTTTACTTTCCCCATACAAAATGTATAGCAAAAGAAAAAAATAAATCAGGGGACAAACATTTCTTTTTCTTTTTTTTTTCTTTTCAGAAACACTACCTTGGAAAAAGAAAAAGAAAAGGGAAATAGACCAAAAAGAAAAACTTTGATGACTAGTGAAGAAGAGATACCCGTTCCGAGAAGAACAGAAGAATATGAGCGTAGTATTTTGGAGCAAGATTTTACAGAGGAAGATGTATTGCCCTTCTTGTTGCAAGCACAAGATATTATATCCAAGTTAGAGTCCAGAGTTGTAGAATTAGAAAAGGATTTATCTGTAGAGACAAAAAGAAAGGGGAGGGGAAAACAACTTACTTAGCTTTTTTTTGTTTCTATGAATAGTCAATCCATTATAAATATGAACGAGATAAGAACGAATGGTTGATTGGTTTATCGCAAAAGGATCAGTACATCAACCATATCAACAGTAAATTATCAAAGATGGAGTTTAATAGTAAAGAAACCATCGTTTTGCTTTCCGATCTCAGTTCACAGGACGAACACATCAAATCAGTGACAGACCTTTGCCTGCAATACCTAAGGCAGGCCCAGACAGTGAAAGATGAAGATGAGCTAGAAGAAGGCGAGATAGAGCGTCGCCAGGCTGCAGCTACTGAATGGTCTCAGCAGCCAGCAGCAGCCGAGAATCGACCGGAGAGGAAGGAGCCAGTGAATCTGATGGACGATCTTTCTTCCTTCTCCCAATCTTCAGCACCCCATCTGATGTACCCTAAACCAGCACTCTATTTACAGTCTTCAGAAGAGAACTGTTGTATGAACTGCAGTCAACTCTTAGCCCAGCTGGATGAGCAGATTGAACAGAAAGCTTATCTGAAACGCGATTTAGGCGCTTTGGCCGCTGCTCTGTCCGAACAAGAGGAGATCCGAGCCACGATTGAGCAAGACAAGGAAGCGCTGGAACACGATGTGGCTGACATCACAACTACTCTGTTTGGAAACCTGAACGGTATCTTGATGGATGATGTGACAGAACGAGAAAATTTGGTCCAACTCAGTCGGGAGCATTCCGGCTTGCCTACCCGTCTACTAGAGAATTGGGATACACGAGAATACCGACTGAAAGAGATGAAGACCGTCCTTGTCCAACTCGACTCAGCCATTCATCAGAGCGCAACCACATCTTCCACCTTGGTCCAACGTCTCTCTTCACCCCCGCCGCCTCAAACCCCACCCTTGTCCGGTCTAGCCAAGCGCAACACTCTTCGCCCGCCGTCTATCTGTGAAAAGCTGGGTACCATCCAGATCGACGGCTTCATCCTGGCCGAGTTTGGGCAGCATCTGAAGGCGGTCACTGCCGACTCCAAGGGCACAGGTATCCCCAGCACCCCATTTGTGAAACGCGTGTTTTCAGAAGATATTGAACCCTGCCTGTTTTCTGGCCAATCGCAGGGCTGGTGGAAATCAACCTGGTTCAAAAAAAAGTTGCTGGAAGCCATTACGAAAAACAAATGTGAGATACAATACTGGAACGGCACTTACCATACCAGTTTTCTCTCGACCACCACCAACTCTTCTTCTTGCTCTGTGGCTTCGACCGCCAGCCATCGGTCGTCTCAGTCCACGGCCGCATCGCCGCCCAAGACCAAATGTGTTTGCTGCAACTTGCTGCGCGTTTGTGAATTTAGAATGAAACTGCCTCCTGCAAGCAATCCTTGGTTGCCCATCGACCGTTTTTGTCGAGACCGAGTGATAGCAGTATGTGGCTACTATAGTTTCATGAACAACCTAAGGATTCTTTCCCTCTCCACTTCGCTCCTAAACGCCTTCAAACAAGTCATGTTTCATCGACGTCGTATGACTCTTTCTCGCGTGGGCTCGGTCAGTCTATTTGAGGATCTGGATGAGCTTCTGGATGACCCCAGGCGAAATTCGCATCGTAAGCCCTATCCTCGCTCTTCTCATCGCGAATCTCTTGTCTTGGATCATTCGGGTACAAACAGTGATACTGGCAGTATTGTCAGTGTCAGCGACCTGCAAGGATTCGAAGGCGCAGCTGCTAATCAAATCGTCATTGTTAATTAATCTCTCGAAAACACATCTGTATATAGATGAAAAAGATATACGTGTATATTCATATGTATAGAGTTACATGTACTCTTTCCTAATCCACGCACACACTTTCCTTTCTTCCCCTATAGGCGTCGTATACCTCTTTAATAATAATAAATAAAAAAAAAGAAACTATCGTTTTATCTACTTCAAAGGAAGCATCAGTTTTTGTGTTTTTATTAATGACCCAAAGACTCGAGTACGGTCGTCAAAGTCTTCATGTCATCGCGAATACTCTTTGCAAATCGAACGACCTTTTCCTTGTTGTCCAGTACTTCAACAGATTGAGTCAAAGCATTATAGCGTACTGAGAAAGGGCGATTCATTTTGGCAGCAAAATCGCGTACCTTTTCCTGTGCATCCTTAAACGATTCAGCAACAAAGTAAACCTAGGAGAGAGAGAGAGAGAGGTGAGACAAGAAAAATCCTTTGTATTCTATGTGGGTCTTACCGGTTGGAATTCAGTAATGGGGAATTTTTGCAGGGCGGTCTTTTCAGGTTCAAAAGGTCGATGTTCTGGTTTGTCTGATAAACTGTATTCGAGTTCACCAAAGGAACTTAAGAGACCAGCACCATAAGCCTTCAGTTCACCCCCTTGTCGACAGATACCAAACTCAACAGTGAACCAAAAGATGGTCGCTAATTTTTCAATATCCTCATCTGAAGCACCTAAAGAAGCCAAACCAATTTCTTGAGAAAAGTCGGCAAAATCAGGATCAGCAAACTAACAGAAAGAGATGAGTTCTTTCCAAGTGTGTGTTTTGTAGTGCTGCTTACCAATGGGGCATGACCCAAAAGTTCGTGGCAGACATCAGGTTCAGGTGTATAGAAAGGTTTAGAGGCATGGCGGATGTATTGTGTTGAGTAAAACACACGGAAGGCAAAGGAGTTTAAGAAATCACGGCTAGAAAGCAAGCCCATCACAGGACGAACGGTGAAGCCTGTACAATCTTTCAAGAAGCGAGAGACATGCTCGACCTGGGGGATCTGTTTCTCGCTGTAGCCACAGTTTTGAACCAGTAGAGGAAAGACGTATTGGTGCTCACGGCAAGCATGAGTCTTGTACATTTCCGTCAAACGGGAATAAACCTTACCCCAGGTTTCAATCTCTTCAGCCGTATACTCAATCTCAGGCACAGGTTGACCAGAACGATGAGATTTGGCAATACGGGTGATCTCAGAACGTCTGGCACGGTAAACAGGATCGTTGGCACCAGGGTGGTCAGAGCCTTTTAAACAAAAAGGGGATCAGGACTTGTTCTTTTTGAGGTTCAACACTTACTCAATTCTTCGCCCATTTCCAAGACCTTTTCAGCAAAAGTATCAAGATCTGTCAACTTGCGTGGGAACCAAGGTACACTATCTGGAATAGAAAAAAAAATTTTTTTTTTTAAGGTTTTTCACACACACAACCTCTATTGATCGCTCAACAGGGCTTTAGAAAACTTACCAGTAGTAGAGGCACTGGCACCGATAATGCGCACTTCCTTGGTGTGCTGACCCAAATTGGCAACGACTTGATTGACTTGAGCTGAACTCTTTGCATTGAAATCAACAAAGAAATCGTAATCCCATTCATTGGTACGGCTAGGGCGACTATAGAACCATAAGAAACCCATTCTCTGTGCATACATCCTTCTTGTTACTTACGATTCAATACGAGTCAAGGAGATTTCCATCTTCTTAATAGCTGTCAAACAGTCTTCAAGACCGCCTACCTTATCGTCAATAGAGAAACACAACGTGGTCTTCAATGACTCATTGTTAGCATTAGGAGAAGCAGCAAACATCTTTTATTATTGTTTTTCTTAAAGGTAAAGTGTTTAATAGAAAATACTAAAAAAAAAAAAAAAAATTGAAAAAAATATAGAGAAAGGACTATTTATCCTCTCCCCTACTTCATTTACCACGGTCCCGTGATTATTTTTGTGCGTGTATATTTTTATCTATTTACTTGTTTTTTGGGTTAGTTTTATATCTATTTTTTTTTTTTTTGGAAATATATGTTAAAATGTACATGCATTCCAAAGCTACCTTTTCTTTTGCACGCAATAAGAAAAGTAAAAAAAAATTACTTATGATTTAATGTATACCGCATAAAAGATAAAGACAGTCATGTTTCCCATAGAATCAGTGAAACCAACCAATCCTTAACTGAGTAGATCCCTTTTTTTACCACGCTTATCGGCATCTCTTCCTTCCATTTACAGTGAGCTGTAGGTCCACACATGGCTTTTGTTACCACAGAACTTTCCTTACTTTAGAAACACAGAACTGAGAGATTCGAATATGTAGCCTGCTCACGCCAATATAAAGCAACTCCTGCTTCAAACATGTACTGGAACTCCTATTGATCTCTGTTTTTGGTTTCTGACCAATTGTATCATTTTTCCCCAACTTTTTCTATTTCTGACAGTCAACATTGTCTTTTAACCATAAATGTGAAACAATGAAAGCTGTGCCACATTGGAAAAGCATGGAACAGTAGACATCATTGCCCAGTGTAATCTTGTGTAGGGTAGGACAAAACAGTTTGGTTTTGTTTACAGAAAAAAACAATGTTTCGCTTGGTTTTCGTTTGCCTTGTGCTCATTTCTTTTCTTACTTTCAACAGCAAATGAATTTGCTTGTGTGGCTATGATGTATGTAGCATACATTGGCATCATATGCTTATAGTGTTGATCTTTTGTTTTTTAAAGAAAAGGCACCACACAAAATGATTTCTGATTTTTGATGTATCTAGCTTGTAGCAAAAAAAAACTAACCTACTTATTCCCGGTCACTCTATCATAAGAAAAAAGCAACGCAAAAGAGTAGTCGTTACTTAAAACAAAACAAAAAAAAAGCAAAAAGATTATAGAACAACAGTGCTTCTAGGTGGCTTATATTGTATACAGACAAAGTGCACCTTGTTCGAGCTGAGAACTTGCACCAGAAGCTGCTATCCACGTCTGTCCTTGAACAAGATAGGTCTCAAGGCAGTCCAGTTTATCAATCGGTCCCTCTAATTTAAGTTGATGGATTGGATCTAAAGTGGAGCCTGTTTTTTCTTCAAAACCGCCCCAGATAGCAAGCTTGCCATTGGCAGAGCCAGAAAGAAGCTGAGTAGGCTGTATAAATGACCTGAAAGTAATTCATATCAGTTCACTTATTCACCATTTTTTTAGTGACTTACAAGCAGTTTACCGACATGTTGTGACCATTCTGAAGACGAATCTCTTGTGCAGGGCTCTTTTTGCTACGGGGCGAGATCAATTGAATGGTTGAGTCACCTAAACCGGCTGCAATCCATTTTCCGTCTTCTGATATAGCCGTTGTATACACAAAAGGCGGATTGAACATCTGAGAAGCTGAAGGTTCTTTAGGTGCTATGATGTAATGAAAATCAAAGGTCAATGAGACTAACCAACAAACTTCATTGCTACTCTACTCATATCGTAAATACTATTTACAGATCCGCGAGAAAAATCCCATTCGTAGATTTTACTATCCATTCCACCAGACCAAACTGCTCAATTCCAGTAAGGGTAACATAAAGCCTAAATAAGTACACATACACCGGAATGTTTTTTTTTCTTTTACCGTCCCATGATTTCTTGGGGCGAAATCTAACAGACATGCATATCTAATAATACGCAAAATGTAATAAAATTAGTTCTATCCCGGTCTATTTAATATTCGATGCACTTACTGCAGAGTGTTGCTTTGTCATCTTTTTGTAAATCTTGTCGGTAGTAAGATCAACTGAGCCTTGGGTCAGTGCTTTCTCTTGTTTTTTTTTGTTTTTTTTTTAGGCAAGTTTGAATACAAGCTCACTTACTGATATTAACGCGTCCCTCGTCGTCGCCTGTAACTAAGAATTTGTGGTTCTCGCTCAGATCGATCTATGCGAGTGTCAAGCTTTTGCTTTATAAGGATGTATTACATACGCTATTGATTTCATCTCCACTAAAGTCATGCATCTTGACTGGTTCTGTACATAAAGACCCCTCGCTTCTCAAATCGTACGTATATACCTTTCCGTACAATCAAATTGTATACACATAACACAATGATTAGCTTTTAATTATCTCTCTTGTAAAAGATTCTTTTAGTAAACACCTTCGTTCCCGCAGATAGATAAAATAGATGAGAGTCACTTTTTTTTGAAAACTTAACAGAAGTAACCTAAAAAAAAAAACCATATCACAGTTTATCATTTAATCCGGGGACCTCCAAAAAAAAAGAGTTCTTTTACAGGGTCAATGAGGCCTTTAATACTCTTAATAGTTTTAGCATGGCGAAGGTCCCATAAGCGACAAGTATTATCCGCTATAAATACAACTATTTAATGCGCTGCTCTCAAACAAACTTTAGATAAACACCTGATCCAGAAGCAAGTATATGCTCACCCAAAATACATTTTTTGGAGTAGTCTAAAGTAATAACAGAACCTTCATGTCCTTTGAGCTCATGGCAAGGCTTCATGTTCAAAAAAAAAAAAAGGCAGTTTTCCTGCAAACTGTAAAAACAAAAACACTTTACTTTTTTTTTTCTCTTGAGCCGGTCACTTGTGACGGTGGAATCAACTGTCAAAGTAGGCAAAACTTTTTTGAAATTTTTTTTTTTTTTTTTTTTGAAAAAAATATTTTGAGTGTTGAAGAATGCATAGCCATAGACCTGGCAGTTTACATCAGTCAAACAAGCCTTTCAAAAGTCGTCATGCCAGCAAGGGCACTTTGAGAGAAGCTTCTAAAGGCAAAGTCAACCGTGTGGCTGTGAAGCAAGGTGGACCAAAGACACTTTCCAAAACCGATCGTCGCCATGCTGCAAAGATTTTACAACAAAAGAAACGAGAGGAACTTACTCGTACCCACCGCATTTTTGAAGGTCGTCAAGGTGCACCCAAAATTGTACCTGTATTGCCTTTATGTCCCGATAGCGAGGTACCCCGTGCGATCGAAGCCCTTTACCGCTCTTTAGGTCAAGAGCCTCCCAAGGATGCCTATGAAGCCAGTAGCATTTTGAACGTTGAACGGTTCAAACAAAAGATTCAACTCGTACCTCTTCGACGCAACTTTTTGGATATCTTGGATGCTTTCAAGGTTGCTGATTTCGGTCTTTTATTGATGTCTTCGGATACTGAAGTCGATCAGTTTGGTATCAATGCTCTCCTTGGTATATTGAATCAAGGTATGGTGAGTATGGTACCCGTCGTACAAAACTTGGAAAAGATTCAGCCCAAACTTCGCAACAGCACCCGAAAGTCATTGACCTGTTTCATCCAACAGTTCTTCCCTGAAGAAGAACACTTGTTCACTTTAGATACCGAAGCCGACTGTCTCAACACCTTACGTTACATCACCTCTCAGCGTCCCAAGCCCATGTCCTGGCGTGATCACCACCCTTACCTCTTAGCCGACGAAGTAGCCTATGAGCCTCTCACGCCCGAACGTGGTACCCTGAAAATCACAGGCTATGCGCGCGGCAATCCCTTCAACGCCAACCGTCTCGTACATCTCCAAAACTTTGGCGATTTCCAAATCCAACAAATCACTACTACACCTGTCGTACACGGAGAGATGGAAGTCGATATCGAATTGTTGGATACACCTAAGCCTGAAGAACAAGACGATTTGATTGCTGAGAACGAGCCGGATTTTATGGAGAACGAACAGACATGGCCCACAGAAGAAGAAATGGCCGAAGCTGATGAACGTGTACGTCGTATGCAGGAAGGTAACAAGACCAAGCGTGTACCCAAGGGTACTTCGGCCTATCAAGCCGCTTGGATTTTCGACGACGAGGATGGTGACTATAGTGAAAACGAGTTTGATGAGGAGGACGATATGGTCATGGCAGAAGGAGATGATGAGGACGTGGTTGAACCCGCCTCGCTTCCTCAAGACGACGATGAAGAGTACGAAGATATTGAGATGGATCAGAAAGAACAAGAAACAGATGAATTTGATGCTGAAGAAGAAGCTAGACAGTACGAAGAATACCTCAAGCAGAGACAGAGTGAATTCAACTTACACACCGATTTTCCTGACGAAATCGATACACCAATGCACGTTCCTGCTCGTGAACGCTTTGCTCGTTATCGTGGTCTACAATCTTTCAGAACTTCCCCTTGGGATCCTTATGAGAACTTACCAGTCGATTACTCTAGAATCTTTAGATTTGAGAATTACGGCCGTACCAAATCTCGTGTATTGAATCAAGCTGTCGTTGGTAACGTAAAGGCAGGTCAAAGAATCACTCTCTGGGTTAGCAACGTACCTGTAGAAGCTTTCCGTAAAGTGTACTTTTATATATTTACATAGCGTAAACAAGATTTACTGATTTTTTTCTATAGAAGCTTACGATAAAACCAGACCCTATATCGTTTTTGGTCTTTTACAATACGAACACAAGATGTCTCTTTTGAACATCAAAATACAAAGAGATAACGCCTATGAAGAGCCTGTTCGATCTAAAGTAAGTAGTATTTTGTGGTTGAATTAATAAACTTATCGATCTCTCTTAGGACCCTATGGTGATGCACATGGGATTCAGAAGATATAAAGTTAACCCAGTTTACTCCCAAAACACCAACAAAGGCTCAAACAACGTGCATAAATTTGAGCGTTTCATACAACAAAGTCGCTCCTATGTAGCTACAGTGTATGGCCCCATTGTCTTTGGAAAAACTCCCGTCATGTTTTATAAAGATACAGAAAATCCCAATGGTAAATAGTATCCAAATAATATCGTAATTTTTTTTGCTCAAGTTTGTTTTTTTTTAAAAAAAAAACATTAGAACCCATCTTGGTCTCCTCAGGTACCTTTATGGATATCAACGTCAAACGTATTGTTGCCAAACGTATCATTCTCAGTGGGCATCCTTACAAGATTCATAAACGGTCGGCTGTGGTCCGATTCATGTTCTTTAATGTGGACGATATCTACTGGTTTAAGCCAATTCAGCTCTCTACAAAATACGGCCGTGTAGGTCATATCAAAGAGTCACTAGGTACACATGGTTACATGAAGTGTATGTTCGATGGTGGTCTGACACAGCAAGATACAGTCATGATGTGCCTCTACAAACGTATGTTCCCTAAATGGACCACAGAAATTTACCGTGGAGGCTTGACACAATAAGAAGCCTCAGTTCATAATTCCTCCTTTTCTCTCTCTTTTTTTTTTCTTTTTTGTTGTATAGTAGAAAAATAAAAATAAAAAAATCCAAACGAAAAAAAAAAAAGTTAAAAAATATACCTGGAAAATTCGTATCAATCAATTATACAAGCACACACAAAGGTTTTCAAAAAGGGTATGAGATCACAAAGGTTTGAAATGTCGGACTGATCATTGTGATACTGCCTACAACCAGGGCCGTCGGTGCAATCGGATGTACTCTCACCTGCTTGTGTGCGTTATCAAAAGAATTAAACACATCTTTTTGTCTTTTGAAAAACCGAGAAAAATACTTTTTTTCACCTTATTTTTTACTCAAATAAAACTGCCTTTTCTTCTCTACTTAATCTTCAAAACCTTTACCCTATCTACAAGAAAAAAAAAATTAATTTAGTTTTTTCAATCCTTTTATTAATACTATTAAACTCAAAACGATACACCAAACGTTTAAAATACTGGTGTTTGTGTCAAAAGAAAAAAAATAAGTAGCAAAAAGTTTCGTCAATAATTTACAAATAAGCTTTAACAAATCGAAATACAGAATCGGCGAATACTAGACTAGAAAAAGTATTCCAATAAAAAAAAATAATGTATCTAAAAAAAAGGGTAAAAGATATTATGGGTAACCTACAAAAAACTGTACCATAAAATCGAAAGACTGGAGTACTATCAATGTTGTAATTCCAAAGTTTGAAAGTCATTGCAACCAATGTAAGGTTTCTCTCACAGATCGCAGTTACAATGTAGATAAAAACTAATCTATCAATGTATGACAGAAAAAACTTGTCTCTTGAAGAGAGACTTGAGGAAATCAAACATACCCCACAGGCTGCAAAGCCATGTTTTTTAAAATCAGCTCTACCATATTTTATTAAAACCAACAGGTCTGTATCAAGCCATACTAAAGCAGCTCTTACAAAAAGATGAGATTTCAAAGGACGAAGTAACAGTTAGCAATAGAGAAATTAGCTCGGAAAAAATTCTACTAAGCTGAAAGAACTATAAGAAAAGTGGCGGCAACTGATTCACTCTTGGTATTTTTTTGACGTTAAAGCACGGTTTAGTCATTAGTACAAATCATGAATATTCTTGCAAGATTAGAGTCGAAAAAAGGAAAGCTCTGAGGTTTATCAGCCTATTTATTTATTGAAAAAAACTAAAACCTGATCCATCTGATTATAGGCTAGATACATATACCCTGCCTTGTAGACGTAAAATATACTAGAGTGATCTATTTATTTTTGAATTGAAGTGTTTTGGTCTCCTTTTTTTTTTATATATAAAAAAAACGCGTTGCGCTTGCTTTGGAAATTTGTACCAAATTCAAGAGGCATTATTTACGTTTAATAAAGCAGGAACTGTGTCTAGCATGTATATTTTTAATAGTAAGAAGACAGTCTATATTTTTGTTTGAAAATACACGAACAAAAATGGATAAAGAGGGAGACCATTTTGCTTTACTTGTGATTCAGGTTTTATGCCTACACTTAGCTGACTTTTTTCTTTGTTCTCTTGCGCTTGCATTCGCTTTTTCGTTACTTTTTCTTGCGCTTGACTTTTGCTTGCCTTGGTATTTTTGTTTTTTGTTTACTAGCAGTGTTTGTCTTGGTTCTTGCTTTTGTTTTTTTTTTTGTTTTTTTTTTTTTTTAGCCCTGGTTTTGTTCCTTTGTCAGGTGATAGTTTTGGACATAACTTTGCAATTTGGAAGCTAGTTTTTCTTCTTGCTTGGTTTTTGCTTTTGCTAGCAACCTTGTTTGTAGCCTGATTATCGCTTTGTCTTTTGTTTTTATGCTTGTTCTTGTTTAGAGCCTGATTGCCATTTTTCTCTTTAAACATGTTTTTGAGTTTGGCTTTGACCATCACCATGGTTTTGATTACAGTTTTGTTACTGTGTTTTGTTCTAGCAAGCCTTTGAACTTTTTTTTTTTTTTTTTTTTTTTTTTTTTTTTTGAGGCTACACAGAAAGACAGATACTGTGGCTCCCTTTTTTCTTTGATCTTCATCATCTGATTCGGTTCCGATGTTAACAGTACTCTACATCTTCCATCTCTACAGAATCATCGGAATCCGAATCATCGAATTGACCTTGGAAAAAAGGTTGCTCACAGTTCTGTCTTCTGAGAGCAGGAGGGCTAAAGGCTGTACTCTCCTCCCCTTGGGTTGGCATCGCCCTTGGAAGCAAGCCAAACGGGTTGGATGTGCGCAACCTCAAGGGAAGACCCACTGGAATCCTGAAGCCATCGCTGTCCTATTACACCAAAACAGAAATAACAGCACAACCGTTTTTGGAGTAAAATGAGAAAGGGTGAGTTAAAAATTTAGGCTATTTTTTTTTACTACGACTTACGAATAGGTCTTCAGGTTCAGGGGATTGCTCTGCAGACGCTCTCACCTGTCTACAGAACAGAGAAAGAAGACGCTGACGATTGGCATGCTTTGCATGCTTCACGCTATGCGTCTTCAAGATGCCTTTGAGCTCCTCCTTTTTCATTTTCTTTATATTAAAATCTTTTCCTAATACGCGATTATTAAAGTCAATTGTTATATACGCGTGTCTTTTATGTATGTTCAAATGCTAAAATAACTTACTCAAGTAATATTTCATGTTTAGAATAAAATTGCTATAAGTAAAAGAAAAAAAGAAAAAAAAAAGACGTCTATTTAATTGGTCTTTTTTCGTGTGTACAGCCGTATGATTGGTTTACGTTGATGTCTTTATTATCGTTGTTCTTGTGTAAGGTTCTTTTTTTTTCTTTGCAGCTAATTGTATGGCTTTTAGCCTGCTTATCTTGTTTGACTTTCCTAAATCGGGCCGTATCCAAGATTAATACTAACAAAAAAATATAAGGAGGCTAAAAAAAATAAAGCCACCACAAATAGCCAAGTAATTTGAAACTGCTTTGATTCTAAAACTTACTTGCCGCAAGTAAATAAACGCGTATTGGCCTTGCTCATTAATTTTGAAAGACTGTACGTTTCTTTAAAAAATAAAACAGCTTTGCTTACTTTTTTCTTTTTTCCCTCTCTCTCTAGCTATCAATCTATAGTCGGGATACACAAGCCGTCATTGTGATAAATTTACTGTTTCACTTTGTTGCAGCATAAAAAAAAAAGAAAGAAAGCGGTTAAGCGTGCCAGTGCTATATATATTTCAGGCATACAAGAATAGAGCGCTACCATAGCAACACTCTTCAAAGCTGTGTGGCAACTATTTGAGCTTTCAGTCTTGAACCTTTATCTGGTTTTTTTTTATTTGTTTCTATCTTGTGAATTTACGTTACCATTTTTGTACAAGCTCAAAAAGCAAAAAATAAAAAATAAAAAGGGGGCTACCCTCCTTTTCGCCCTTTTTTTCCAAAAAAAGAAAAAAAAAGAACAGGGCTAGAAAATCAAGTCAGTAGATAAGCGGTCTTTGATAACCATTTGCATTGACCACAAAATATCAACTTGTATAGCATGGAAACTAAAAGAGCAAGAAGCAAGTGGACAATGAGAGGGAATATGATGATTATTACTATTGTCACTGTTATTGTTGTTTCTTTTTTTTTTTTTTTTTTTTTTTTTTTTTAGTAAAAGCCAATAATACCAAAGACACAGTTTTATAGACCTCTCACTTGTATCCCCATCTTGATTTCGTGGCCTTTTAAATTTTTCAGCCTTTATCGTACCGTGATTTTGTCAACATTTGTGTTGTAATTTATCCAAAAAACCGATGCTTTTTTTTTTTCGGTTATAGAGATATAAATGTGTAATCCGATAATTTTACTGTTCTAACAACAAAAAACGCCGTTAATTTGTTGAGAAGGTTATAAATTTTTACGGTAAATTTATTAGTCGAAGCAAAAAGACGCGAAAGACATAATTGATGTTTACAAAAAGAAAAAAAAAACATAGCAATCCATCTCTTTGTTAACTGCACTTCTGTTAAGTACAATTAAACAAAAGCTCAAGAGTATTAAAGGCTTGGCTAGTCCACTGAATTTGGCTATAGCTGCATCTCTTTCAAATATTTGTTTTTTTTTTGAAAAAAAACCTGCGAAATCCGTCATAAAAGTATTCCGTGGTTTTTCAAACTTAAAAAGAATATATGATATGATTTTAATTTGGGTTTTCACTTTTTTTTTTTTTAGGATTATTACAATACCTGTAGACTGTAAGGAGCTGCAGCTTTAAGCAGGAAGAAGGGAGGAACCAGAAATAATCATGTTTGGATTGGTATGGATACAAAGGGAGTAGTATGGTATTAGGGACTTGTAATAATTTGCTAGTGTTTATGCGCGAATTGATTAAAGAGCATAAATACTCTTCGATAGAAAAAAAGAATATAAGAAAAAACTGAGGTCAAGAGCAAGGAATAACCAAAAATAGTCTGTTATGGATAGTAAGAATAACGGCAGTGTTAAAGGAATGTTAAAAGTAATTCATTACATAGAGGCTATCAGTCTAGACTAGATGTTTGTTGTCTAAGTAGCGACATCTTATATTTCTAAGTATCAACACTGCCAAAGAATTTCATAATTTGTATCACTATGTGAAAACACTTGCTTACAAGCTAAATTTCTCAATGTATATATCTAATGTACAGAGTATCTTGGAATCATCGTCACCTTTTTCTTCTTTACCAAAGCCCTTCAACACTAGTATCAACTTTTGTTAGTTCATAGTATGCGAAACAGGTAAAAGTTTGATTAAGCTTTTTTTTTTTTGAATAGTTGGTGTATTTAATCGTAAAAGTTTGACCAAAATACTCGGCTTGATACTGAAAAACTGTAACTGTATATACAAGATATTAAAAGACTGGCGGTAGTTTATAAATCAATTGTGTATGAGAAACAAGACTGTATGGCTTCACTATATCAAAAAGAAACGGCTTTTATGGTTGCTAGTAATGACATCCACAAAAATATTGTGTTGCTTAAGAAATCTTTTTTCATATATTAATTAGCATTTTTCCACATACTTGAGCAGTTACCACAAAAACCAATTTGTCAGAAAATTGAAGCCGAGGCTGATCGTATAACAAACTAATGCAGCTATCAAACTACTGTCAAAGAACCTCATGAAGCATATAGCATTTTGATGGAATGAAATGAAGAAATCCAATTCAAAATTTGCGTACTTCAGACTCTCTATTAGCAATGAGGACACTGAATCCAATGATATATCATTAGCATTTTTTAGGCTTGATTCTATAATCAGCATGGTGACAAGTATTCAAGCTATGGCATCTGTAATATATGGCAAAGTAAATACAGCTTCTCAGCAATAAACCACAAGATGCTCAGAAAAGATTTGGTACAATTGATTCTTCTAGCAGAAAATTGTAACGATAGGTATCATAGTAAGTTTACATTGCCATCTCTTGCTGTTAGTAAGCTTTTCAGTGCTTACTTTGAAAATTTTTCTTGAGCTCTCATCACGCTAAATAAAGAGTTTGCACGATATTACATTTGACTGATAATGCAAAAAAAAAAAAAAAAAAAAAAAAAAAAACGTTTTCATCCGATGGCCCAAATCGCCCTTTCAGTTCTTAATGTCTCTACAAAAACCTCTGCTTTTCTTGGCACAAAATACCCAATCATAAATCGTTTTCTCACTCTTCTCAAGTTTGCGCGTCGAACAAAAAACCGATCAAAAGTCACCGCTTTTATAACTGTAAAAGAAAAGTAAGCGACAATTGCTACAATTATTTGTGACTTTCTTCCTAGATTTTTATGAATTGTTGTCAGAACAGCTAGTTTAGTGTACTAGCTAGATAACCGTCTCGTCATTTCGCGATACACTTTTTTCTAAAAAAAAAAAAAAAAGGAGAGAAGATACCGCGCTAGATGAAGTTTAACGAATTGAAAAAAAAAAATCTTTCCAGATGGACTACATTGATAAAACCATGGTACGATAAAGGCTGAAAAATTTAAAAGGCCACGAAATCAAGATGGGGATACAAGTGAGAGGTCTATAAAACTGTGTCTTTGGTATTATTGGCTTTTACTAAAAAAAAAAAAAAAAAAAAAAAAAAAAAAAAGAAACAACAATAACAGTGACAATAGTAATAATCATCATATTCCCTCTCATTGTCCACTTGCTTCTTGCTCTTTTAGTTTCCATGCTATACAAGTTGATATTTTGTGGTCAATGCAAATGGTTATCAAAGACCGCTTATCTACTGACTTGATTTTCTAGCCCTGTTCTTTTTTTTTCTTTTTTTGGAAAAAAAGGGCGAAAAGGAGGGTAGCCCCCTTTTTATTTTTTATTTTTTGCTTTTTGAGCTTGTACAAAAATGGTAACGTAAATTCACAAGATAGAAACAAATAAAAAAAAACCAGATAAAGGTTCAAGACTGAAAGCTCAAATAGTTGCCACACAGCTTTGAAGAGTGTTGCTATGGTAGCGCTCTATTCTTGTATGCCTGAAATATATATAGCACTGGCACGCTTAACCGCTTTCTTTCTTTTTTTTTTATGCTGCAACAAAGTGAAACAGTAAATTTATCACAATGACGGCTTGTGTATCCCGACTATAGATTGATAGCTAGAGAGAGAGGGAAAAAAGAAAAAAGTAAGCAAAGCTGTTTTATTTTTTAAAGAAACGTACAGTCTTTCAAAATTAATGAGCAAGGCCAATACGCGTTTATTTACTTGCGGCAAGTAAGTTTTAGAATCAAAGCAGTTTCAAATTACTTGGCTATTTGTGGTGGCTTTATTTTTTTTAGCCTCCTTATATTTTTTTGTTAGTATTAATCTTGGATACGGCCCGATTTAGGAAAGTCAAACAAGATAAGCAGGCTAAAAGCCATACAATTAGCTGCAAAGAAAAAAAAAGAACCTTACACAAGAACAACGATAATAAAGACATCAACGTAAACCAATCATACGGCTGTACACACGAAAAAAGACCAATTAAATAGACGTCTTTTTTTTTTCTTTTTTTCTTTTACTTATAGCAATTTTATTCTAAACATGAAATATTACTTGAGTAAGTTATTTTAGCATTTGAACATACATAAAAGACACGCGTATATAACAATTGACTTTAATAATCGCGTATTAGGAAAAGATTTTAATATAAAGAAAATGAAAAAGGAGGAGCTCAAAGGCATCTTGAAGACGCATAGCGTGAAGCATGCAAAGCATGCCAATCGTCAGCGTCTTCTTTCTCTGTTCTGTAGACAGGTGAGAGCGTCTGCAGAGCAATCCCCTGAACCTGAAGACCTATTCGTAAGTCGTAGTAAAAAAAAATAGCCTAAATTTTTAACTCACCCTTTCTCATTTTACTCCAAAAACGGTTGTGCTGTTATTTCTGTTTTGGTGTAATAGGACAGCGATGGCTTCAGGATTCCAGTGGGTCTTCCCTTGAGGTTGCGCACATCCAACCCGTTTGGCTTGCTTCCAAGGGCGATGCCAACCCAAGGGGAGGAGAGTACAGCCTTTAGCCCTCCTGCTCTCAGAAGACAGAACTGTGAGCAACCTTTTTTCCAAGGTCAATTCGATGATTCGGATTCCGATGATTCTGTAGAGATGGAAGATGTAGAGTACTGTTAACATCGGAACCGAATCAGATGATGAAGATCAAAGAAAAAAGGGAGCCACAGTATCTGTCTTTCTGTGTAGCCTCAAAAAAAAAAAAAAAAAAAAAAAAAAAAAAAAAGTTCAAAGGCTTGCTAGAACAAAACACAGTAACAAAACTGTAATCAAAACCATGGTGATGGTCAAAGCCAAACTCAAAAACATGTTTAAAGAGAAAAATGGCAATCAGGCTCTAAACAAGAACAAGCATAAAAACAAAAGACAAAGCGATAATCAGGCTACAAACAAGGTTGCTAGCAAAAGCAAAAACCAAGCAAAAGCAAAAACTAAGCTAAATTAACACTACAAACAGTACCTATAAAACAGAAAAAAAAAAGGTCTGAAAGCACACTGAGTCAGCTATAACAAGAAATGAATTTTACAGACTCTCTTTGGTTATTATTCAATTATCAAGTAAACGCATACGTCTTTTAAACTATCTTTTTTTTCCATGTATATATGTATATATGATGAACCACTTTTTCTACATTTTTACACGTTAGCTTCGCGATCAAATCATTAATTTTGCATCTGGCTATAAGTTTGTAGTAATGTACTCAGCAACTATTCTTAGACAGAAGTACACATTGCAGGTGCTATTACGACCAAATATAAATACTATGTTTTGTGCCGTGAAATAAAAATTTTTTTTTCTTCTGTTTGAGATCAAGCTGATTTTTATTAATGGTTGATCTTTTCTATCTTATGCTTGACCATGTGAATTTATTTTTCTGAAAAAAAAAAAGCCATTTTCCACTATAATAAGACTAAAGCAAGCATTGATAAAGATAGCAATTCTTTTATTCTCACCAACTCCATAAAGTTTGAAGTTGAATCTCGGAGTTTATGTCGCTTGGCTCATATGTGAACTTTGATAGCTTTTCACTTTATGTTCGAAAGCTACATATTAGTGGGACGATATAGCTTTGATTTTTTTAAAAAAAGTTTAATTGACAGAATTTGCGAAGACCTTTGTATTTGTTTCTGTTCATCTTTTTGTTTTTTCACAGTTTTAATGCAACCTTATATGGGGACAACTGTTGCATTCGGGTTTTACTTTATAAAACAAGCAGCCTTTTTTGTTCATAAGAAATCATATAGACTATATATGCTTGTAACGGTGTATATGGCTTGTAGTATGTAATTTTGATCAACTTTTTGGACCATTAACTCGTAATTTCTGATTTTGTAGTAATTTTATAGGTCTTTTGTTGCTATCTAATTTTATTCAGATTGCTGCTTTAGACCAATTGTTTTTACATCTAATTATATTAATCCAGTTTTTTTATGGTAAAAAGTTAAAACCAGTATGTGTATTAAATTTAAAAAACTTTCCGTAATGGACTTCTGAATCTTCTATACTATTTTTCCCCTTCGCATTATTACGAATTGTTACCATCACACTTTCTTGTGTAAAAATTACATAGAGAAGTACCGGTAAACAACAAACATGACAACTTTCTGAGGGAGCGACAATATTAAATATTGTTTGGATTGCATATTTTTCAAAACATATAGATAACTTATCGGTCTGTGTTGAATTTAGGTAAAACCTGTTTTGAATAATAAGAAAGTACGTTTGATCCAATCGACTAAAATGTACCCCTAGCACTAAAATCAATCAATATGTGCTTTAACTGTATACCGGATCTAAAATCTTATGAGGCATATCTTAAAATTTTGTTAGACTGAAAACATGTTGAGTGTTTTTACAGTTCTCTTTGGTCGTCAGTAAAGTAAACTCATGCAAAGAAATATAGTCGTATATCTGGTAGAGGGGCTAAAAAGTGAACCGATACTACACCCTGAAAAAGTTGTAAAGAACTCAAAGCATTGGGTCCTTATTCACTAGCACTTGGATGATCTTGAGAATTTACGGGCTGTGGAGCTCTTAATAGTATGCAAAACCTTAGAGGTTTGTAGTATCGAACTGACCCTCTCACTAATACCTGAAAGCAGGGTCTTTAGTGGAATCAGATGTAATATCACCTATTCATGATTAATTTTGCACATGATAAAGACTGTTTTTTTTTAAAAAAAAAAAAAAACCAAGGAAAGCACTGTTTCTTCTTTTTTTTGCTTTTTATTTAAATAGAGTTGTTTTTTCTCTTACATAGTTTTTAAAACATTTGTGTTGTTGAAAAAAGAACCAACTTTGTTTTGGTCTAGCTTTTGTCTCTTTTACTGCTATTACCTATTTCAGATATTTATTTTTAAAGCTTTATGCATAAAAAATAATCTGAATGCCATTCACTTGTTTGAACTTTGAATAACTACTTTTTTTTCTCAGAAAAGCTTCAATAACCTCAACTGATATAGTCATAGATAGTTGTAAAGACCTGAAATTCTTTATTATTTGCCGACTGGCGTCATCTTGGCATAAAAAAAAAGACTATAAAACCAGTGAGTTTATTAACCGGCTTTCAGGCAAAGTTCTGGATATATTTGTATAGACAATTCAAAAAGCGACAACAGCATGTTTTACGCATTGACATACTGGATTGAAAGCTTAATCTTATAAAAACTACAAAAATATATCTCCAGATTACCGAACCTGAGGTGGAGTGTGTACTAAGTCGTAATATTCAGCTAACTAGCATACTTTTTATTTTCTTTAAAACATTTACTTGTATTTTTATCATTTATGTTTAGAGATTTTATATTATCTTAAGCTTTTGATGTTTGTAATACAAAACATCGATTGAGAACAGTTCCAAAAAAATTGACTAAAAAAGATTTTATTTGTTGAGCTAACCTTCAAACATTTTAAAGTCAGTTTTAAGAAGTGTATATATTGATGACAAACATCAGTCTTTTTGTTTTCAACAAAAAAAACTGACTCTTAGCGATTTGATTTTGTAAAAGACAGCCAAATAGAGCTTACTCGAACTGTGTATGTTTTTTTTTTATTTTGTGTGTTGACAAAATAAACAATGGCTATTGGTACCTACCATTTGGCTTAAAGTCTGAAACAAACTTTCAGTTCGCTCTGTCCTGTCTATCAATAAGGGGCTCCAAAAGTTAGGGGCCGGAGCATTACGCTAGATCTAATGGATTCGCCTTCAGCTTCAGCGTAAATGTAGCTTATTCTCATTTTCAAGAGCGCTTGTATTAGCGCCTAATTATAGGGCCTTGTTTTAATTTTGAGCAATCAAAGTACTAGCTCCTTACGCGAAAAAAGCACACAGTAACTATATTTTATGTCTCTTTTTTTATACATGAAAGTATAAGCAGCATTAACAATGTGGTTCTTAATAGGTACTTTCGACTCTTTGTAATTAGCAAACAGAAATGATACAAATAAATTTTTTTCATAACTCCATTTTTTCGGAATTATTTGCAAGGTCCAGTTTTTCGGACATGTGGCGAAAAGCTTACAGTACCTTTTATTTTTATTTACTTGTATTTAAATAGAAGCTATTTCAGTTCTTTTTTATACATTTATACATTTATTTTTGGATTTGACTGTACAAAAAAAGAAAGAAAATGCCTTCAAAGACTGTCAAGAAATACGTTGTCTGTGATAAACAGTACATTGAATGGGATATTTTTGTGAAAGAAAACCAATGGCTTGAACGCTTGGATGTCCCCGGAAAGGCTCTTGACAACGCTGTGGTGGAATATTACACTGTAGACAAAAAAGACAAGAAGCTTCTGTACAAGGCTTATGTTGTTACATGGCTGCCTGAGTATAAGGATGCTTTTAGAGATCTCAACGTTGTCTGGATTATAGATTTAGCAGGAAAGATAGAAACGATGGACTATCTTCAGCTAGACAATCCGCAGGAAACTATTCTAGATCAGGGAGGTGAGATTTACCTAGTTGTCACTCCAGAAGGTGAAGTGGTTGGGACAACGGCCATGTTTTTAAAGCATGGTGTATGTGAGCTTGCAAAGATGGCTGTAAAAGATGGACACCAAGGCAAAGGATACTCAAACTACCTTATGCGTGCTGGTATAGATTGGGCGAAAAAGAATAACTGTCCCTGTGTGGAAATCTACACTAATTCCAAGCTAAAAAGTGCTGTTAATCTTTATCGTAAGCACGATTTTCAGACCGTTGCAGCTGGCCCACATCCCTCATACGAACGTGTCAATTTACACTTACGCTGGAACAACGACCAGGCTAAAGCTATACAAAAATAGAACTAGTGTCAAACTTATTTGCATTATACATCAATACTCAGTCGAACTCTTTCTAATGTCTAAAGGCACAAATCTTAATCATAACAAAATAATAATAAAAAAATCAATGCACCATCATAAGCGCTGGCTTTGTATCTCTATTGCTAGCGGCAACGTCTTTTGCCTTTACAAGCTATATATGTGTATAAATTCCATTTCCCATTGATATGGCTTTGAAAAAACAGGGCCGGTGTTGGTTTTCTTCACATTGTTGCTGGCTTTAAGAGAATAGTCACTAGATACATATTGGATTGATTAAAGAAGTGTACAAAAATGAATTGAAAGAAACTTTGACTGCAACAAATCTATTCAATCGCTTTGAAAAGCCTTTATTTGGGAATGCAAAACGGCTATCTGAAATTAGATGTATCTCAGCTGTTTTTAATAGATTTTAATTCAATATCCCAATCAATAGAGCGTTGCAGGACAATAATAATAAAGATAAACCATATATGCCAGGCCTTTACATCAATATAATCCTTGCAATAGAAGCTGGTTTAAATAAGTCTTCGCTCTTATTGCAGTTCTAAGATTCACTTAAAATACCTTTGCTTTTGTGGCTGGTAGCTCATTTTCTTTTAGTCTCTCTCACTCTACTCAGTATTAACATAAATTTGTAAAGATTTATAATTACATTACAAATGAGCGCCAAATATAGATTGTACAATTCTTTTTTTTTTTTTTTTTGCAAAGTTTTATCAAGTAAACACTCTAGTAGGAACTACAGTTCCATAGACACAACACACAAATATAGTTCCAAGTAAACAAGGTTTTGATTGTATTATGTTTTCACTTGAAAAACTACAGTCAGAGATATGATGACTACAATTAAATCAATGGTAATTCACTTTGATTTTTTAATAATTAAAGAACACATCACCATGTTCTATACTAAAGCAAAGGAATTTTCTTCAGCTTAAAAAAGATGAAGTAAATAGCCAAAGTAATTAAAAAATTGAAGACAATAATAAAGCCTTTTGATTTATCGCATATAAAAGCACTACTTACGAACTCTTAGATACTGACATTGGTTTTCATAAATACTAGGAGAATGTAAAGACCTATAACAAGAACCAAATAAAAACCCCGAAGCTTAACTGATTGTGCTAAAAAAGCTGATGGAACTGTTTTTGAATGAATAAAATCAAGTGCTTGCTCGATAGCAGAAAAAGAACTTATAAAATTAGTTAGAGACATGTTTGAACTTGAATGTACGTAAGCATTTTTCTATTTTAGATTAATGGTTCTCTTCTAATGTTTTTTCTATTTTGTTTCGTCACGATATTGACTTTACCTTCGTTTCTTTTGAGATTTCTTTTCTCTCTTATTCTCAAGTTATAGGCTTAACTGTCGTTCTGTGATACATATACTCGATACCGACAGCGAGCTTTTTTATGCCGAGATTCAGTCCAAAGAAACCGATCAAACATGTCTACAAATTATAAAATGAACTAGTTTTTATTTACCTATTTAACGTTTGTGAATACCTTGTATCAGATGTTTTGAAAAAATTCAATTGGGCTCACTTTGTTTAAAACAGAAAGAAACTGTTCTGTTCTTAGGTGTACAGTCTTTGATTCCAACTGTTTGGAGACAAACAAGGTGACACAGTTACGATTCGTATGACTTTTGATTCATATTACATTCTTCAAAGGCTTACTCGCGCACACTTTTTTTTTTTTTTTTTTGGAGACGCTGTAAATCAATATTGAGAACATATGTTAAGCACCACCCACTAGCTTTTTCTCATGTGGCCATTGTGTTCGCCAAAAGCGGGTATTTGATGAGCACAAACGTGTCTTGATTTGGTAATTGGAGTTATACCTTGTACACATAGCGAAAACAAAAAAAAAAAAAACAAAAGTAGATATGATGTGATTAAATGCTGAGCCAATCTCCCGCAAATACCACTATGTAAGACTTCAGGAGAAAAAAAAAAGGTAGTCCAGTTTTTTTTTTTCCCCGATCAGGCTTTCATTATTAACATTGTGTATATGTACACTTGAAAGGTTTCCGCTTGCAGATTTGAATAAAAAGAAAAGAAAAAGGGGTGAAAACGGCGTAGTTCTTATTAGGAAAAATGAATTTGTCGGTTACATTTTACACAAAAGCTGTGAATCCATCTTTTTTTTTTTTTTGACAGTGTTGTTTTTTTAATAAGTCAATTTTTACTTCGAGAAACACATCGGTTTATTGCCGTCGTTTTCTCTTTGTTGTTTGACCCATTTAAGTGAAAGGCAAATACAATAATATTTTTATAACTTCTTCAGTTTTAAAGTAAGCATGTAAGAACGATACTTATTACAGTGGCTAAAGGCCATTGAAACAGAGCGGTATTATGAATCATTGTTTTGCATGAGAACCCCGCAATAAAGCATAATTGATAAAGAAAGATTACAAATCAAAGTGTGTAACTACTAGTAGAGTCCAGAAATCCCCTTTTATTGTATATATATAGTATAGCCTAATATTGTGAAGTCAACAATTAACTATGTATACAAGTTTTAGATGACAAACTATACTAAATTCAATAGGCATTTGCTTTATTCTGCGATAGAGGCTTGTAAGTATGTTCAGCCTGTACAAAAAGAAGAAAATGACTCATGAATGCTGGGTTTTTTATGCTGCAGGCTCTTCCATTTCCCATTGTAAAGAAGCCCAGACAGACCAAAGACAATCACAAGGTTTTCGCGTTTTGTACTAATGTATGTCAAATATTATCAATATTGCCTTTAAAACTAAATTAAAAAAAAAAGGAAAACACAAGGCGTAGTCTTGGCTACAGTTTCAAAAAAAAAAAAAAAAAAAAAGGAGTTAATAACTGGCCCTGAAACGAAAAAGAAGAGTTCAAAATCTTAACTCCATTTTTTCGGAATTATATGAACGCTTGTTTCTCAGACAGGTGATCTAGTACGATCCCTTTTTTGTTTATTTGCCTGTTCTATTTTGTTTTTACCTATTTTCAAGAGAGTATTTAAGAAATGGGCAAAAACTTTTTTCTTGATAGTTTTGTTTCAATTATAGATTAATATGCCTTGCAAGACTATTAAAAAATTTGTTGTGTGTGATAAACAATTTATTGAGTGGAGATCCTTTATAAAAGAAAACCAATGGCTCAAAAGTCTAGAAACTACAGACAAGACTCCTATAAATACTGTTTCTGAGTACTACGTAGTTGAAAAGAGTACCCAAAAACTCATAGACAAAGCTTACATTGTTTCGTGGTCAAATGAATATAAAAATGCTTTCAGGGATTTAAACATGGCTTGGATAAAAAATCTAATGGGAAAGGTTGAGCCTATGGACTATCAACAGCTAGACAATGCGAAAGAAAACATCATTGATCATGGAGGCGAGATCTACTTGGTTGTAAACCAAGAATTTGAAGTTGTTGGTACTACAGCTATGATCTTGCATGAGGGTGAATTTGAACTAGCCAAAATGTCAGTAAAAGACGGCCATCAAGGTAAAGGGTATTCTCACTACCTGATGCGTGAAGGCCTGGCATGGGCAAAAGAAAAAAATTGTGCCACTGTCGAAATCCTTACAAATTCACTGCTACAAGCTGCCGTTGGTCTTTATAAAAAATATGGTTTCAAGATTGTCGCTAGTGGCCCACATCCTGCTTATGAACGTTGTAATTTACATTTACGCTGGTACAACAACTGGACTGATACCCCATATAGCCAATCAGCTCATTGATTTTCTTTTTTGCACTAATCATAACTTCTTCAATAAACATAGTTTTTATCTAACAAAAATTATCGTCGCCTTTTTGTGTAGTGCATTGTGTAATTGTTACCTTACCCAAGTCACTTGTCAGAGAAGTAGATTGTTTAATACCCAGTGTTATAAAACATAGCAGACTGACATACATCAAACGCTCGAATACAAAATACATAAGCAGCTCACTTCAGTATTTTCTACATCAATTATAGTTGACAATCTTAAAATTTATAAGTTTCTTTTGCTTTATTAGTTATATATAATCTATTCGCTGTACCATCGCATGTGTATATTAACACGCTCGTATGAAGGATGCGGACCAAGCGTTACTGTTTTAAACCCATATTTTTTATAAAGATGAATAGAGCTTTCGAGCAGTGTGCTTCCAAATATATCAACGGTGGGGTGGTTGTTTTCTACTGCCCATCCCATAGCCGCTCGCATAAGAAGATGTGAATATCCTTTGCCTTGATTGCCATCCTTTACTGACATCTTAGCCAATTCGCATTTTCCATCGTGTATGACCATTGCTGTAGTACCAACTACCTCACACTCTTTATTCACCAACAAGTAGATCTCGCCTCCGTGGTCAATAATGCTTTCTTTAGCATTATCTAATTGCTTATAATCCATAGGCTCTAACTTTCCTGTAAAGGCTTTGATCCAAGTTAGATTCAAATCTCTGAAATCGTTTTGATATTCAGCTGACCATGTCGCAATATAAGCCTTGTCCACGATCGTTCTGCTTTCCTTGTCAACCATGTAGTACTCTGAAACGACATTGACAGGCATTTTACTGGTATTGTCTACATCGTTTAACCATGGATTTTCCTTGACAAAAATACTCCATTCGAAGAATTGTTTGTCACTGATAACGTATTTTTGAATAGTTTTACAAGGCATTTTAATAGAAAAGTGAATGAAATTGAAAAACGAACAAATCAAAATAAGGTTGGCTAAATACTTCTACAGTATAAAGTCCGAATGCGGATACCAAATATGTTTGACATCTAGTTCCTGGTCAAAAAAAAAAGTAAAGTCTACTGTGAGCTCGTTACTGTCAGTCTATACGGCTTGCATTTCGTTTATATACGAAAATAAAAATAAATTTTGTAATTTTAACTACACTAGACTGAAAAAAGCTTTTTGTTATTCTCATGAGTAATTGTTTTGAATGCTCGCATTTTTAGATGGCTCTTTCCTATTACAAATCCGAAAATGTGGAGTTAACTAAAAAAAATCAATCATCTGGGTCCAAGCTACTTCAAAAAGAAAAAAATATTAAATTCGATCCAAGGTAAAGCTTTATAAGTGTAACAAGTTTTGTATACATGAAACCTCTCCCAAAACTTTATTAGGTCAAATCTTTTATGTGTCAATGTTTTTGGCTTACAAGCTTACACAAACGCTATAATACAAATTTATGTGTTTTTGAATCCTCAGTGTGGTATCAGAGTTGTTATTAGCTAAGCACTCACTTCAAAAAACACTAGAGATTGAATGCAAAAATTACTTTGTTACTAAGTAGTTTGTCAGGGATATTAAGTTCATCAACAATCTAAATGCCAAAAGCTTAAAAGGCCAATCTTGTGGGGGCATATCACACACTTTTATCCGAAAAAAATGTCAAGTGCTACAACAGTTTGTGTCTTTGACTGGATTATAGTATATGATAATACCTTGGTAGTATCTTCTGTATACGTAGGAACTATTCAGCATAACATTCACTGCAAATGTGCTCAAAGAATCTACACAGTATCTTAGAATACTACATATCTTCCTAACGTAAACTATAACGGTATAACAACAATGGCTAACGGGTACTATGCAGAAAAAGCGCACAAATATATGTGTATGCGCGCATATATGAATGTATATTTATTTTGAAATACTGTTTTTTTAAAACAAAAAGGAAAGAAAGCTTTGTTTGAATGCATAAAATAAGAACAATAGCTACAGTTCTCTAGCTACCAAAATGACGATTTAAAAGTTCCTAAAAAGGAAAGTTAGAAATGAAATGGCTTATAGAAAAGAAAAAAAGATGCTTACATAAGTTAAAAATATAATGGCAGAAGTAGGGGCACTACGTGCTACGGTAATACCACAACCTCTGTAAAACGCTTTGTAACCTCCCACAGAATATATTTCCTTGGCTGTTTGACAAAAAGACCTTTGGCCATGAGTAGAAAGTAGTTGTTCGTCCGTTTGCATTTGTGATTTGATGACGTCGACTGGGAAAAGTGATCCATTGTATGCCATGCCACCGATAGCTCCACCAACCATTAGTTCTACAGGCGATAAATCTTTCTTGGAAAAAGAGGGGCCCACTTCTGCTTGTCGCTTCTTCACCAGCTGAGCGCAAACATATTCGTATGTACCAAACCAAAAAGCGCCACCGCCAGATTCTCTTAAAAAGGTGGCCAAAAAGCCTCGGTAGAATCCAGATATTCCATGAGATCTTACGACGTGCTGCATGACATGAAAAGGACCTCTGAACTGCTGAAAGCTAGATGCAGTATGCACCGAGCCGATTTGCGCTTGAAGTTTACATTTAATAAGCTCAACAGGTGTGAGAATCACAGAGGCAATCGCTCCTGAAGCAGCACCAGCTGCAATAAGTTGGTATATTTTCAATGGCGGTAAGTCCTCTTCGGGTATATATTTTTGCTTTTCAAGCTCTTCTGGATCAGTGGAGTAGTCTCTGATCACTCGCTGAATTTGTCGATACCCAACGAATAGCGCTGCGTTTTCAATCATTGATCCAACTAAAGGCGATGACAGGCCCTGTGTAACTTATAAGAACCCAGCCACGATTCACTGCATTGACTTACTGTAAATAAACCTTTAAGACCATCATGTTTAATAGTGTTTTTAAAACAATCCCACGGACCTGAGAAGTGTGGTTGATCCAAAGGCTGAGTTTGGAGTCTGACTTTAATTGTATCAAATGGATATTCAACAAACTTGCCAACCATACCAGCAAACTTTTATGAAAGCACAAATATACAAATACTAATTCAGTTTTACAACCGTCAAATTACTTTTTGCATCTTACAGATCCAAAAAGGAGATCGTCGGCTTGCTTCCTAAAATTCGACTTTGGTTCGCCCTTTCGAGGCAGCAAACAATTGTCACTTAACAATTTAATGTTCGCCAGCGAGTCTTGGTTCTCCTTCAAGTCCATTTTTACAAAAAGAAAAGTGCGATCGAGTGATAAAGGCAAGAAAAATAGAAAGATAAAAAAAAAGAGTTAATTAAACAAAAAAAAAAAGGAAGACAAGTCTTGAGTCATAATAAGCCCGTCACATAGACTATAATAGAGCTTATCTTAAAATCAAACCCCTCATGAATACAGCTCGCATACGTCAATTAATAGGTGCGAGATAATAGCTATCTGCTATAAAAGCCTCTATTTGCTAAGGCTTTGCATCTTTATTTACCTTTGCTCTCATTTTTTTCTCATTCAGTGATGAAAGATAGTCTTAAAAACGGCTCCTCTTTCCTTAAATGGCTCAAAGCAAACTCACGTCTTTGTAAGACTCATGCATCTTGTATACCATTTTCGAACGCTTAAAACTCAAAATATTTGCCAAAAGCTCTCAGTAAATATGGCTATAGACTAAAATAGACATATTTTAATCTGATGAATAACACTGTCTTACAGACCCTTTAACTATAGTCACTTTATGCTTACTGTGTTTGGAATTCTGTAAACCCACTAATTGTCGGAGATGGAAAAGTGTAAAAGCACTACAAAACACTAACGGCAATTTAGAGAGAATCTTTGGTATCACTTATTTTTGAACATGGACTATCCATTGTGTTCTGCTTTATATTCCAAAGTTTCCGTAAGACAATGAAAGCACACAATATTCTTGTGTGAGCTGAAAGATCTGATAAACTAAACTTGTTTTTTAGTCAAGAAATTGCTATTAGGATTAGTCGTTAGAAAATATAGCGAAACAGATCCGTTTGCATTTGAGAAAATCGACAGCTTAAGAGTGCATAAATATAACAAGTATTATCGTACTTCTAGAAATTGACTTTCAACTCCACTTGAACGTGATAAGCTGCATTTTGTTAAATGTAATGTGTGGAAAAAAAATAAAGCCGCCTACATAGAAAAAAAGAACCTAAAATAGGTGAAGGCTAAAAAAAAAAAAACTTTAAGAATTTAGAATCAGAACACGTTTAAAATGTTTATTGTTCAAACTACAGAAACGGCCTCAATCATCCAATTTCTCTTGCTAACTCTAGGTCGACTGGAAGCTTCCATTTCAACATTTTGAAGCGCAGTCTCGATATGTGATTGTCTTTTGCAATCCCCCTTCTGTTTTTTGGTCTTGTCTTTTTTTTATTTTTAATTTTACCCCAAAGTTTTATATAAAAGACGATAGTCAGAATTAAGAATGAGCAACTCATTTCTTATTCATGTATCTAAGACGATACCTCGTTCTAAAGTGAACCAGGTCATCTTTTCTCAACTACAATCGCCCATACCTTCTAAACCGCTTAATTTACGTTCATTCGCGACTTGTCGTAGTCAAAACAATGTGTCTATTTGGGGTGGTGACGCAGTAAAAAGGTCGCTTAGAAACGCTGATCAAGAAGCCATTTGTATTGGAATTTCGCCTATTCGTAACCCTTCCAGTCTTCGTCGAACTGTCTCATCTCTTAGTGAATCTGCGCAGTTTAGAGATCGTAACCCCAAAGATGACCCACCTGATCAGCTACCACCATCTGGTGGGCCTGGTGGCAATGGAGAGAACAACGGAAATCACGGTAATGGTAATGGGGGAGGTGGCGGAGGAGGTGGAGGAAAGAATAAAGAAAATTCTTGGGATACAGCTGAAAACCAACTTCAAAAGCCCACGGTACCCGAGGAATACCCACAAGTGCTTGCCCTTCCTATCTCAGGGCGTCCTTTGTTTCCAGGATTCTATAAAGCAGTAGTAGTAAAGGAGCCCAAAGTAACTGCTGCCATTAAAGAGCTGATGAAACGCGGTCAACCCTATGTGGGTGCCTTCTTGTTAAAAGAAGAAGGATTAGAAACAGATACAATTACAAATATCAAACAAGTACACGAAGTTGGCGTTTTTGCACAAATCACCAGCATATTTTCTTCTTCTTCAGGAAAAGAAGGAGATGGACTGACCGCTGTGTTGTATCCCCATAGACGTATTAAGATGAACGAGCTATTGCCTATCAAAGAGGAAGTCCAGTTTGAAATAAAGCAGGATTTACCCAAAGATCTTGAATCCAAACTGAAAGCATCTCATGACAACGTAAAAGCTGAGTTGGGCAAAGTGCAGAAAACAGGTATGTCATAAAAAAGGATATATAAAACAAAAAGAGTAAACACTAAGGCGTAAACCCAAAGATCTGGAACCTGAGGTGAGAAAGCTTAACAACCCCACTTCTGAACAGAAAGAAGTACAGAAAATAGGTATGTCTTAAAATAGATATACATGTCCTATATATATTAAAGGGATCAAACGCTAAGACACAAACAATAGATGAATTCAGTACAGAGGATGTAGCTGATGATAGCGCTCACCACGGCTATGCTACATCTTTTTTGGCTGAAGAGCATGCTGTCTCCATAGCCAATGTCGAAAACTTTTTGGAGCCTGAATATTCAAAAAAGAGTCAGTATATTCGAGCAGTGACTTCAGAAATTGTGTCCGTCTTTAAGGAGATTGCCTCATTAAACCCACTTTTCCGGGACCAGATCTCCAATTTTTCCATGTCTCAATCTGCAGGAAATGTTTTTGATGAACCCTCCAAGTTAGCCGATTTTGCTGCAGCTGTTTCGGCGGGAGAAGCATCTGAACTTCAAGAAGTGTTAGAGACACTATCTGTAGAGGAGAGACTCCAAAAAGCTTTGATTGTGCTTAAAAAAGAATTGATGAACGCACAATTACAGAACAAAATTTCTAAAGACGTAGAGAGCAAGATTGCCAAACGCCAACGCGAATATTACTTGATGGAGCAAATGAAGGGCATCAAGAAAGAGTTGGGTTTAGAAAGTGACGGAAAAGATAAGCTAGTTGAAGGTTTCAAAGAGAAAGCTGCCGGGCTCGCTATGCCTATCTCTGTCAAGAAAGTGTTTGATGAGGTACAGTTATCTGCTTCTGAAGCTATCGTTATCGTTTACTAATCTTTAATTGTGCTTTCTATAGGAAATTAAAAAGCTTGCTCATCTTGAGCCTGCTGCCTCTGAATTCAATGTAACACGTAACTATCTTGATTGGATCACTCAGATTCCTTGGGGAAAACGATCTTTTGAAAACTATAACATCGCCCGTGCTACTGGAGTTTTGGATGATGATCACTATGGACTCAAGGATGTAAAGGATCGTATCTTAGAGTTTATAGCTGTAGGAAAACTCCGGGGCACTATGGAAGGTAAAATATTATGTCTTTCTGGCCCGCCTGGTGTAGGTAAGACATCCATTGGTAAAAGTATTGCGCGTGCTTTGGATCGTGAATTCTTCCGCTTCTCTGTGGGCGGTTTGACAGATGTGGCAGAGATCAAGGGTCACAGACGTACCTACGTAGGAGCCATGCCAGGCAAGGTCATCCAAGCTTTGAAGAAGGTACAGACCGAGAACCCACTTATCTTGATCGACGAAATTGACAAGCTGGGCCGCGGTCATCAAGGCGATCCCTCATCTGCACTACTCGAACTTTTGGATCCTGAACAAAACAACAGCTTTTTAGATCACTATATGGACGTTCCTGTAGATTTATCCAAGGTATTGTTTGTCTGTACAGCAAACGTTTTAGATACGATCCCTGGACCTTTGTTAGATCGTATGGAAGTTATTCAGCTCTCGGGTTATATCGCCGAAGAAAAAGCGGCTATTGCCAATAAATACCTTGCCCCTACTGCTAAAACTGCAGCTGGCCTTGAACACGTCAACGTCAATTTGACCGAAGAAGCTATTGACACGTTGATCAAAAATTACTGTCGCGAAAGTGGTGTTAGAAATCTCAAGAAACATATAGATAAAGTGTTCAGAAAGGCAGCATTAAAAGTAGTTCAACTGACTGGCGAAGAAAACGAGGAAAAGCCTAAAGAAATTCAAGAGAAAGATACAAGAGAGCCTATGCCTGTATCCAATGAAGTCTCTGTTGAAATCAATGTTGATAACTTGAAGGACTATGTGGGACCCCAAGTTTTTCAAACCGAACGTCTTTATGAAAAGACACCTCCCGGTGTTGTGATGGGATTAGCCTGGACAAGCATGGGTAAAATTTGAATATTCGATAAAAGCAATCTCCCGCTTAAACTTTATAATAGGTGGCTCATCCCTCTATATTGAGTCTGTACTCGAATCCTCCCTTAACGCCAAATCCACACCACAGCTATCTAAAACTGGGCAGCTTGGCGATGTAATGAAAGAATCTACCAGTATCGCCTATACATATGCCAAATCTCTGGTCGCTTCAAGATTCCCTGAGAACAAGTTTTTTGATAAAGCTAAACTCCATCTTCACTGTCCTGCTGGTGCAGTACCTAAAGATGGTATGTTTGAAGAACATATATTTGTTTTACATGTATTTATTTTTGGATATAGGCCCCTCTGCTGGCGTGACAATGACAACCTCCCTACTTTCACTTGCCTTTGATCAGCCTGTGAGCCCTAGTGTTGCCATGACAGGCGAACTAACGGTGACCGGTAAAGTATTGAAGATTGGTGGATTGAAAGAGAAGACGATTGCTGCCAAGCGATCCAAGGTAGATACTATCTTGTTTCCTAAGGACAATCAAGCCGATTGGGATGAGTTACCAGATTACATTAAAGAAGGTTTGACAGGTGTTCCATGTGATACATACGAGGATGTATATAAAGTTGTATTCCCTGACATTACACAAGAAAAGGCGAATAACATATGGAAAGCTGTATTATTAGAAGAAAAGGAAGATACTAAATAAAGCTACATATTGGGGTTTTTTTCTGTTGTATTGCTTTTTGAACAAATATGCTCTAGGATCTGTGCTTTTTGTCTATTTATACTTTTTTTGTACCTTTGTCGAAAGGCACTTGTACATTAAGGTGCGAAGTTTGGAAGTGTACCATAAAGCAAGCTAGAAGAGTGGAGTGAATCTATACAAAATTCATAGCTCGCAAGACCTATTCTATCTCTTTTCTCAACATGTTTTTCCCCCTATTTTTTCTTCTTCTTCAACAGTTGCCAGTATATTTTGATTTACAGCTATCTGTTTTAAGTACCCTTTCCTGTATCAGACTCTTTTACTTTTCGATTATTGAGCAAGACTTTTTTCTTTCTATTGTTTATGTTGTTTTTTGAGCTTGTTTACGTTTTTGAAGTGACAGTAAATAAGCTTTTGAGAATAGTTGCCTACTTATTCACTAGAACCAATTAGCTATAGAACTGACAAATACTATTTGTTTTGCAATGCGTTTGAATATGTGCTTCATAACAATCATTTCCAAGCAATGAAATGTAGCAAAAACCGCAAAATTTTGGAAAACAAGACACTGCGTTAACTGTTGTGTCATTGCGAATTTTATTCAAACTTAAAGTGACATGTTACAAAATAAAAATTAATACTTGCTTTTTAAAGCAGTATGCACGTCGACAAATAAAACGGGCGAAGTAATGTTTTTGTACAAGTAGCCAACCATATGACACACTATGACTAGTAATAACATGTATAATCACACGTATGCGCTTTGTTCGAGATTATTTTAACCAGAATCCTGTACTTTGAAAAGAATAAGAAAGAATGGAGCCCATATCAGATTGTACATGTACTGTGCTTCATCCAGTTTGTTGATTGAGTGATTCTGAAAAAACTTTGTTACATCTGCGTTGGAATTTTGAGATACTAGGAGAGTTCGTGTAGGAGCTTGGATCTACGATTGTGGTAATACAGTTTTTAAAACTATAGGTTAAAAATACGCTTTTGTTGTAAGAACAAATCAAGGGGCTTTCTGAAACACAGTACTGTCCGCGCCGTTAGTCTTTTTTTTTTTTTTTTTTTTTTTTTTTTGCTGTCTAAACTATCACACAAGTATATCCATTTTTTAGCCATCATTTATACACTATAGACGAAGCCTGTCCTCGCCCCTTATTTATATGAACAACAAGGATGTTTTCAGTTTATAAACGCTAACTTCATTCGACTTGGGAAAAAAAAATGAAAGCTTTACCTAATGTATGTAGAATTTTCATTTTTCAAGTGTACGTATTTTTTTGCCTGAAGCGTACGAATGCTTTCCAAAAAAAGTGCACTCATGAGTTATAAAGTAAGCCCACCTTGCATCAAATAAATTCTTTCTTTTCAAGTGTTTTGAATTTCACAAAAAAAATCGTTTTATTATTATTGACTTTTTGTACGTGTGTTAATTATAAAAGACCAACAAGAAGAAACTTTCTTCTTGTTATCTTATCTCGTGTTTTTTTTTTTTTGGGCTCAACAAAAAAAAAGGGTTACTGAGAGAGAGAGAGAGAGAGAGAGAGAGAGAGATTGTATATAAATATGGAAAAATAGGTAGCAAGGAGAGAAAAGACAAATATACACGATATATAACAACACACAAGTTGGACAGCATCTAAAACAGAGTGTAAAAAGAGATAGGTGGGAAAAAGGAAATAATAAAAAGAAAAGTAGGACGATGTTACATTGGGTAAGTCAAGTTTATAATTAAATAATGATTACAGGAAAGCATTGATCACAAGAGCGGTAAGTTAATAAAAAGCGGCTTTCTGCCTTATAAAAAAAGGAAAAAGAAAAAAAAAACTCAGAGCTTATAACAATATAGTATAAGATAAGGTTGCAAAGATATATGAAAGCCCTTAGATAGTCGTGAGGTGTATGAGCAAGGCTAATTAGTCATAGTTTAGTCTTGTTTTGGAACAACGTGGGTTAAAATATAGCTCGGAGCACTACTCAGATATTTAACCAATTCACATCCACCATGAATATGATCAAAGGCTGCTTCCGGTGTGAAGTGAAAGAGGTTGGTACAACCGATTATTTGTCAGCGAGGGAATCTAAGTGGCTAAAGAAGTCGAGATGTGCTTTTATAGGGTGTGTGCGTTCTATCATTTTCACCATTACTATTATTTTTATTTTCCCTGTCCAGTGGGTATTGAAAATCGGGGTCAAACAGGAACAATGAACAAATAGGATGTCTTGAATAGAGATCAGATAAAACACAGGCATTTAAGACAGCGATTTTTTTTTCAGCTAAAGTTGTGCTCTATGCTCCCACTTGCCCATTCTGTCACTCTCATCATTTTCCCTATAAAAGGGCGTAGAGAGAATTTCGTAAAACCGTCAATATTTCCTTTTCTTTTAGTTTAGTCTTAAAAAAAAAAAACGTCTTTTTTTTTTCTTTTTTTTCTTTTTCTTTTTTGGTCTTTCCTCTTAGTACATAACACCTTTCCCTTTTTTTTTTTTTTTGAAAATTTTTTTCTCTTTTACTTTTTATATATTTTTTCCTCAAATCTTGTATGGTTGACGCGAATGGGCATGGAGTAAAAGGCCCTCAAATCGAGGTTGAAGAGACGGGTGGATCCCACCAGTTCCAGACAGAGGAGGAGCTCTTGCAATCTATGGGATATAAACAGGTAAAAAAAAAAACAACCAGATTAACAGCAAGGCGGGTCCAGATAGACTGATGCAGATCTCCTTTTTGGTCGAATAGGAAATGAACAAAACTATGTCAACCATTTCAAATTTTTCTATTGCATTTGGCTGCTGTTCAATTCTCTCCGGTCTGACGCCTGTACGTTATAACCTAGCATCTCTTCTTCTGTCTAACATGCTTTGTTTTGCTTAAAATTGGTTAGTTGTGGGGAGACGCAATGCTTTCAGGTGGATCAAGTGCTGTCGTATGGGGCTGGATCCTTGTATCCATATTCACTTTCGGTGTGGGTCTCTCTTTGGCGGAGATATGTTCAGCTTATCCTATTACAGGTGGTCTTTACATTTGGGTATCTAAACTTTCCCCACCAGAATATGTTCCTATTATGTGTTGGTTAACCGGCTGGTGCAACTGGTTAGGATTGGTAGATTGAAAAAAGAATGTATAGATTCAGACACAAACTAACTCTATTTACCCTTTTCACATTGATTGCCGTAACTAGACAGGTACGCTTGTTGTGACTTAATTCTCATTATAGCTGACTGTTTTTTTTTTTTTTTTTTTTATTACTCAGTTGCCATTACGTCTGCTGACCTTGGACTTGCTCAATTCATTGCCTCCATAATCAACATCAGCGATCCTGACAACAACCCGACCATCTACTGGCAATATGGCGTCTTTCTAGTCATTGCAGTAACGCATGGAATCATCAATTCAATCAATGTAAAATACAACGGCTTTTTCAACCAGACCTCGCTCTATTGGCATTTGATCGGAACCCTTCTTTTGATCATCGTTGCCCTTGTATTGACCCCTAACAAGGCAAGCGCCAAATGGGTGGTATGTACCTTCTCCCTATTTGTCTACAAATTATTTATGTACCTAATATTTTCGAATAGTTTACCTTCTTTGACAACGAAACTGGCTTTTCTTCTAATGGCTATGCATTCTTAATTGGTCTCCTGCAGTCCCAATATACCCTTTCTGGTTTTGATAGCGCAGCACATATGTCAGACGAGACGCGAGACGCAGCTCGTAGCGCTCCTCGTGGCATTCTGTATGCTATTGGAACTGCTGCGATTGTAGGGCTGGCTTTTTTGATCTCTGTCAACTTTTGTGTTCAGGATTTCCAGACACAGATCGTTAACACCGATATCTCTCCAGCCATGACCAAAGTGTTTTTGGATGGTGTAGGCTATCAATGGACCGTTGTGTTTACCACTATTATTATGGGAGCCATGTTTTTTTCCGGATCCGCTTTGACTTTGGGTAGTTCACGTATGGTCTATGCCTTTGCTCGCGACGGTGCTACCCCCTTTTCCAAATACCTTTCTATCGTAAACACCAAGACCAAGACACCTATCTATGCAGTCTGGTTTAACGTGATCTTTGCCATTATTGTCGGCTTGCTATTTATTATTAATGAAACCGCCTTTAACGCCATTGTATCTGTCAATACCATTGCTTCTTCCATGGCTTACTTTATTCCTATTGCACTCAAATTGACTGTCGCCCGTAAGGTTTTCAAGCGTGGTCCTTTTCATCTCGGTCCATTTTCAGACATTATCAACATCGTCAGCTTGGCTTGGATCTTGTTGACCTCTGCTCTCTTTGTCTGCCCCACCCAATACCCTGTCACACCCACTAACATGAATTATGCTATTGTCGTCTTCACTGGCGTGATTGGTGCCTCGGTAGCTTACTACTACTTTCGTGCTCGTAAATGGTTCCATGGTCCCGGTAAAAGCATGGAACCGGACCATATCCTGGATAACATCTCTGACAATTTGGATCATAAACCTCATTTAAAAGATGGTCAAAACCCTCAATCGGATGTAGTAAAAAAATATTTTATTAACCAAGTAGAACGCGCTTAAACGATAGACATATATATAAAAAGTGGCTTATGTATATAAATATACCTTCTATTTAAAAAAAAAAAAAAAACGCACACACACACACACACACTTTAAAAAATAAAACAACAGCTAGATTCATCACTGAATTGTTCTCATATAAACTTTTTTATCACATAAGGTTTAGAATTGTTTTATTTTGTCAGTTTGTCTCCCTCTCTTGATGTTTTTTAAAGGTCAATTCCGATTGTACAATACAGTGCTGTGAAACCGTTTTTGAGCTTAAAAACGATTATGACCCTTCTACAGGAAACATTGGGTTGGTGAGACAATTTCAACTATCTACAGATACTGAAGTTTATAGCATACAATTTCAAAAAAAAAAAAAAAAAAAAAAGGAGGAGGTAGAAGAAAGATAAAAAAAAAAAAAAAGAAAACCGCGTTCCAACGAACAACGCCGATCGTTAAGTGCCTGTAACGGAAAATAATTACCTTTTACTTGCATCAGATATCTCGTGCAGTACAATTTGTTCTAGACTATTGAATCTTTTTTTTTAAAAAAAAAAGAAAAAAACCTTTGTTGATTAAAACACAATTCTCTTGATGTATTGATATAGTTTGAAGGAAATTGAACACATGTTGCAGCAAGAGGCTAAAAACAATACGCGTCTTTTAATGAAAACCTTATAAGTAAGAACTTTAAATAAGAAAGAGGACGGACTTGGGCCTGATTGTTTCTTGAAAAAAAAACAAGCGGGTCTTTAATCCCAAGCACATGGTTTTTTTTCTGTGTACAAAAATCTTTCTATCTACTCCGCATTAGAAGATTTTGGTTCTCAATCTGGCTATCGCAGTGATTGCTTTTTCAGAGACAGACTATGTGTATTCGCACCTAACGTATTGTAAAATAACAGTCTACTGAAAAACCTGAATATACAGTTATAACTAGTTCACTAGTCTGTTAATAGACGTATTAAATAGAATTTTTAAAATTATGAAAGACCCTGGGGTTGACGCAAAATGCTAGTCCTAAAATGGCTATGGTCGTTTTCATAAAGTGAATAATAAAGATCATTACATGCAAAAACTCCATAGAATACTACTAGTCTCTAGCCCAAAGTTTTTGGTAGAAATGCAATCGTTACAAAGTCCTATGTACAACGATAGGATCCAACTGAAATGAATCCATCATCTTTTTTTTTTTTTTATTTTTTAGAAAAAGATGTATACAAAAACTTCAAAAAAAAAGTAGATTACAAATATAAATTACACCTTTTGCTACAGCCTGTAAAAAAAAAAAAAAAAAACTTGAGCCAAGTCAGTAAAGTAGGTTTGTTTATGATAATATTATCTGCCTGGTAGACAAGTTTATTAGTTAGTATCACAGACTTGTTGTAAATAAAAGTTGTATTATAACAAGACGCGTTAAAAGAATTCATACAACAAGACATTATTCCGTCGACTGTCGTCCTTTTTTTTTTTTTTACAGGTACAGTCAATCGTCTGACATCCCTTTTTTGACTGTTACTGGCAACCGAAAGGAAGCATTACCAAACGTCTGTTTGGTTCCAAAAGAAATGTCTGAACAAATAGAAAGGATGTCCATTCAAAATATATGTATATATATACATAAACCATTTGTCCAGTGACACATGCTTAAAAACAAGTGTCCTAGGTCAACATTGCTCAGCTTCAAACACTATGTATTTCTCTCCCTCAAAAAAAAAAATCAAGGAGGCAGAAATCTTTAGCATTGGTATTAGACTAACCTAGATAGAACAGTGAACCGATATCCACACGGGATCATTTCTAAATTTCTCTCTCTCTCTCTCTCTCTCTCTCGGTATTTTTTGCTTTTATTGGGAAATTATAGCTATTCGAGTGTTGGCAACCAAACCTCCGATGTGTTTAGCAAACTTTCCAAGAGCATAGTATTGTTAGGTTTGTGATACAAGCGCTATTCAGATGTGACATTAAAGGGCAAATGACTGTACACCTTTTACCACACTTTTTTGGTTTCAGAGACGCGGTAGTTTAATTTTATAAAAGGCAATTGTGTGTACATTATAGGGTAGATTAGTTCAGTAATTTATTTTCTGGGTCTGGCAGGAGAGGGAGATCTTGACCTTCGACCAATTTTGTCAAAGACAGACAATCTCTGCATTTTTTTATCGGCATTGGCTACATCCTCATCTTCAGATTCGCTTCCAGAGGATTCAGAGCCTTTAGAATTCAAACTGGAGATGCTGGAATGACTGCTGATTCTAAACATATCGCTCAACCGGTTCGCCTTTTTGGATTTCTTGGCCCGCTGTTTCTTTACTTTATCTTCAGGGCGGACGACCACTACTGGGATAGGCGAATGTTGCAAACAATACTTTGATACGCTGTTGATAAACATTCCTTTCAGCTCAGACATGCCTCTTGTGCCTACAATAAGCATCGAAGGTTGATAAACTGAAATCTAAGGATGGAAAGAATAAGTTACAAAGTATTTTGAACGTATGTCTCCTCTTTTTACCATGCTTTGTATTGTCTCTTGCACTTTTCCGATCACAAATTCAATCACTGCACTGATCTTCATATCAGGACCTCCTACCGCCATAATTTTACTCATCACCTCTGAGGATCTTTCTTTTGCTTGCGATTCTTCTTTTCGCAACATCTGTGGCAAATACGTTTTGCTTTCTATTGTAGCCAGTATGTAGCAATGTTTTTTTTTTTTTTTGGGTCAGCTTACTAGTCTTCTTTTGGAGGGGTTTTTACCTGTTAAGTCAACTGTTAATACACGCAACACGATGATTTCATCACCATCATCCAAAAGATTCTGTATGAAACAACCAAAGTGATAATAACAAGAAGGTCTGCCGATTAAACTCCTGACCTTCATTTTCTGTCTTGCTTACCTCAAGTGTCCAATCAAGAGCATAGTCACTGTAGTTGGCCAAATCAGTGGCCACCATAAACGTACGAGAGCGTCTTGTACGCTGATAACCTTGCGTTTTTCCTCTCAAAGTAAAGGAAAAGTCAGGCTGGTCCTGATCTGTCATTGTATCAAAAGAAACTCCTCGCACATAGTTCTCAGTAGGTTTAGCAAGTGTTGACATGGCGATTAAGAAAGTATTTTCAAAAAAAAAAAAAAAAAAAAATGCAGGGAAAAAGAAACGCAGGGAACAAGAAAACAATTCAATATCAGAAAAGTTTCATGCGCAGTGTAACGTCATAAGGAAAATACACCTGTACGTACACTACAGCTTTTTTTTTTTTTCGTTCCTGCTTGTTCTTTTGGGAGAGAAAAAAAAACCGTTTCACAAGTACTATTGACTGAAGCGGTTTCTAAAGAGAGCAGAGTCGAATGGCAACAAGAAAGTAATAAGGCAATTTACTCAAGCGAGTTTCTCTTTAAGAGCCCCGCCTTATTTTATTTTAGAATGGCGCGTTGGGAGACGACAAGGTATAAGAATAGCTTAGCAATGGCATCAACACTAGAAAAGATGGAAAAGATTAAAAAAAAAAAAAAAAAGGCAGAATAAATTAAAAATACAAGAAAAGGCAAAAAAAAAGAGGCAAAAAAAAAAAAAAAAAAAAAAATTTTTTTAGTTGACAGAAATAAACTCTTGTGAGCCCTGATTCTGATGATTTGTGTTACACCTATTTAATTGAAAACGTTTTTTTTTTTTATATTTAAACAAGCTTTTCATATTCATATTACTCTTTTCTTTTCCGAATTATCTCTCTTCTCTCTCAGTTTCATCTTTCTTTTTACATTCATTCACTCTTTTTTTTTTTTTCATAAGCAAAAAAAGAAAGGAAAAGTTGAAACATCCAAAGATAATTTCTTAATAAAAAGAGGAGAGCCAATGTATCCATACAATAATAACGACAACAACAACAACCCTAATGATGGTTTTGGTGGAAGGTCACCTGCAAGACCCAACTACGGAGAGGAATTCCCAATGCAACAAGTCTCTTTCAATAACGGGCCCACCCAATTCCCACCTTCCGCTTACTCGCCTAGCCCTACACAATTCTCCCCCAGTCCTCAATTCCCGTCAAGTCCTCAAGAAATGAATCCTTTCTATGACCCTGGCACGCCCAGTGAATCGCACAGACCGCTATTGGTAAATTCGGATTCTACAGCCACTCTGACCAACGGGAACGGGGCTGTCCGGTTCAGCAACGTCAAATCAAATATGGTAGCTGGTGGTCCTGACAATGGGTCAGGTATTGGCCCAAGAAGACAGACAAGAAGATACAAGACAAGCAAGTATTACACCAAGAAATAGATTGCTTAATGGCCTATTAACACCTCGTATAGTTCGTAGACTGAAGTTGACAGATGGCAATCTGGTATTGAACAACCCAGTACCTGACAAATACTTGAGCAGAGTTCAAAGAAGAGATAAAGATGAGTTTACTCATATGCGATATACTGCAGCTACTTGTGACCCCTCCGAATTTCAAAGTCAAAAGTATAAACTGAGACAAAATCTGGAAAACAGAGAGACTGAACTCTTCATTGTCTTGACAATGTATAACGTAAGTCTTTGTATTGGAAAGACAGGACTTAAAGTTTGTTTGATATAAAAATAATAGGAAGATGAAGTGTTATTTTGTCGAACGATGAATGGTGTAATGAAAAACGTGGCCCATCTTTGTGGCCGCAACCGATCGAGTGTATGGGGAGCTGAGGGCTGGAAGAAGGTCGTGGTTTGTATTGTGTCTGATGGACGTACAAAGATTCATCCACGTACGCTGTCTGTGTTGGCTGCGATGGGGGTTTACCAAGAAGGTTTAGCCAAGAATATTGTGGAAGGCAAACCTGTTGAGGCACACATCTACGAGGTAAATTAGGGTTATTTAAGGAATACAACAGTGAGGACGATTAGCTAATTTAGGCATCTCTCCTTTATTATTTGGTGTAGCACACAACCCAACTTTCAATTGACGCCAACATGAACTTTCGAGGCCACGAAAAAGGCGTTGTGCCCGTTCAGATTTTGTTCTGTCTCAAAGAAAACAACAAGAAAAAGATCAACTCTCATCGTTGGTTCTTCCAGGCCTTTGGCCCTTTGCTTAACCCTAACGTATGCGTCCTGATCGATGTGGGCACCAAGCCTGGTGGGCGCTCTATCTATCATCTCTGGAAATGCTTTGATATCAATAGTAATGTGGCTGGCGCTTGCGGGGAAATTAAAGCCATGTTGGGTCCAATGGGATCCTTACTGCTCAATCCTCTGGTGGCCTCTCAAAACTTTGAATACAAAATGTCCAACATTCTGGACAAACCACTCGAGTCTGTCTTTGGCCATATTTCTGTCTTACCGGGTGCCTTTTCTGCCTATCGTTACGAAGCTCTCCAGAATGACGCGAATGGTGTGGGACCCCTTGAAAAATACTTTCTGGGTGAGAAAATGCACGGCTCGGATGCAGATATCTTTACTGCCAATATGTATCTTGCAGAGGACCGTATTCTGTGTTATGAACTGGTGGCTAAAAGGGATGCCTCCTGGGTGCTGCATTATTGCTCCAACGCTTACGGTGAGACGGATGTTCCAGACAGTGTGGCCGAATTTATCTCCCAACGTCGTCGTTGGCTGAACGGTTCGTTCTTTGCCGGTATTTACTCTATGGTGCACTGGATGAAGGTCTGGAGCTCGAATCACAACATATTAAGGTGTATGGCCTTCATGTTCGAAGACGTCTACCAACTCTACCAGCTCATCTTTTCTTGGTTTGGTATCGGTAACTTTTACCTTGTGTTTTATATCATGACCACCTCTATCAAATCAGTGCCCAATCCACCCTTCTCATCCAACGCGGCCGGCGTGGTGCACACTGTTCTTAATTACGTCTATGTGTTGCTGTTGATCATCCAGTTTATCATTGCCATGGGCAACCGTCCCCAGGGTTACAAATGGGCCTACTTTATGATCATGGTGTTTTTTGCTATCCTGATGGGCTACGTTCTCTTCTGTACCGCCTGGATCACAGTCGAAAGTGTAAAATCGGCTGTGAACGCTGCGTCTGCAAATACCGATGCACGTTTCCTGGCTCTGGTCGAACAAGAAACCTTCCGGGACGTGATCATCTCTATCTGTTCAACCTACATCATGTATCTCGTTTCCAGCTGTCTGTTCTTGGACCCATGGCATATCTTCACCAGTCTGATACCCTATGTCTTTATGTCGCCCAGTTACATCAACGTGCTGAATATCTATGCGTTCTGTAATACCCACGATGTCTCCTGGGGTACCAAGGGTGATAACTCAGTCTCTACCGATCTGGGTGTGGTCAAATCTTCCAAGGGTAAGGATGGCTCTACTGAAGTCGAGGTCGACCTGCCTACAGAACAGAAAGATTTGAACGAACAGTACGAGGAGGCCTGTCTGGAACTCAAGGTGGCGCCTATGCCAGAAAACACCAAACGAGATGCAAAAACTAAACAAGAAGATTACTACAAATCCTTCAGAACTACCCTCGTCACTTGTTGGATCGTCTCCAACCTGCTCTTGGTTACCATCATCCTGAACGGTCAAGAAGTCTGGCAATGGTTTGGCACATACGAAAACCGTGCTACCATCTACCTCAGTTTTATCCTTTGGTCTGTCGCAGGTCTTTCCGCTGTACGTTTCGTAGGCTCCATATTCTATCTGTTCATGAAAATCTTTACTGGTTAAAAGAAAAACATCCAAACTATTTCCATCTCACATCTCTCCTCTTGATTGTACATTTCATTCACTCTTCTCACACACGCACTTTTTAAAAAAAAAAAAAAAAAAAAAAAAAAAAGCTCTTTTTTTGCACACATTTATATCACTTTTTAGACTGCTCTATTCATTTTTTTCTGTATCAATAAAATCTACTACACTGTGAATGCTTGGCTCACTATGCTGAGCCGTATTGAACTCATCTAGATAGAAACGGCTTTTTTTAGACTTGTAAATAGCATATTTTTTTTTTTTTTTTTTTGAGGTAACACATTGTAAACAATGAGAGTTTTGCTGAATATGTCAATGTAAAAAGTGCTACAGAAATCAACCAAAAAAAAAAAAAAAAAAAAAAAAGTGCTTCAAAGTTCTAAAAATATTACATTTATTTCAAATAAAACAATTTTCTAATAACAAACATACACTTGTATGTATTTGTTCTATTTGATATAAAAAGGGATGTGTGTGTGTGTGTGTGTGTGTGGGGGGGGAGGAGATTTGGGAAAGAAAAATAAAAAAATAGAGATGTATATATTAAAAGAATCTAAGGAGAATTTATTATGAGCTACTGTTCAAAACTTGAGAAGCGTGATTGGCTTGAACAGAGGAGAGACGACGCATTTCCTTAGCATCCATGGACTTGTTCATGCCCATGAGCTTCTTACCAAAGTTCTGGGGTCTTTCCATAGACTTCAAAGAACGAGTACGGTTAGCGTAGTAACGGGCAGAGGAAGTACCAGAGACAGCAGAAGCACGACGACTGGCAGAGGCTCTGGCTTCATCAGGGTTGTTGTGAGTATCCTTGGGTTCAAAGACGTATTGCATGGCAAACTTGATCAAATCCATAGGAGCGAACCAGATAAAGTTCCAGACCCAGGCCACACCAGCATAACCCCAACCACAGCCTTCGATATCAGTGAAGCCCCAGTTAGCGTAGACAGCAATGAAGGTGGCGACGAGCTGAGCAATGATAAAAGAGCAGACCAAGAGAATGGAGGGGCGTTCGGTAAAGAACCATCCACGCGAACGGGTGATGAAGATCAAACCTTGAGAGATGGTAGAGACTTGAAGGTAGACCACCGAGTGAAGGATAGGGTCGTTGGGGTTTGTGAAGGGGTGGAGGCCAAACTTGTCAACAAAGAAGTTGGTCTTTAAGCAGACAGCAACGAAACCGACGGTAGAGGCAGTCAAGTAAAGACCGTAGACGATAGCGTAAGAGAAAATCTCACGCAAGTTCCAGGCATCAGGGTAAGGCGAGGGACGGACACGATCTTTGGAAATTGTCATGATGGTACCATCGTTCAACATGGCGATAATCAAGACCATGAAAGGAGGGAAATCGAATTGGAAAGCCCAGATAAGGATAGAGAAACCGACGACGATACGGATGGTGACGGAACAAGTGTAGATGGAGTAGTTACGCATACGTTGGAAAATCTGGCGAGAACCAATGATGGCTTCAACAATGACAGACAAACCAGGCGAAGTCAAGACAATATCAGCAGCAGAACGGGCAGCATCGGAAGCATCGTCCACAGCTACACCCACGTTGGCCTTGGAAAGAGCAGGGGCATCGTTGACACCGTCACCGGTCATGGCCACCATGTAACCCATGGCTTGCAAACGTTCGACGATTTCGTACTTGTGTTCAGGATAAACGCCAGCAAAACCATCCGCGTGAAGAACCATTTGGTCAACATCGGTATAGCCAGAGCCAGCAGGGGGGCCTTCCTTCAAGGTCTTGGACAAGAACATGTTATCGCCCATACCAAGACGACGACCGGTTTCTTTAGCAATGGCCAATTGATCCCCTGTAATCATCTTGACAGAGACACCGAGAGCAATAGCGCGATCAATGGTTTCCTTGGTATCAGATCTGGGAGGATCGTAGATGGGCAAGAGACCGACAAGCTTATAACCTACACCTTCACCGTCTACTTGACCTGAGGGGACTTCATCAATGGCTACAGCCAAAGCACGAAGACCACGACGGGCGAATTCATCGACATCATCGTTCAAGGCCTTGATCACAGCTTCTGTCTTTTCGCGAGTACAGAGATCGAGGACGGTGTGAGACATACCCTTAGTGACACGGTAGGTTTTACCGTCCGCTTCACTCTTGTAGGTGATTTCAGTACGCTTAATGACGGGGTTGAAAGGCTTGAATTCCAATTCGGTAATTCCGCCACGGGCAAGACTGGGTTCGGGCAAGGAGTTGACGATACAGAAATCGATGGCGTCTTGGTTTTCGGTACGGGCAGCGTAGGCAGACAATTGGATGACGGCATCACCATCGTATTCTTCGGTATAGGTCTTGATGGTAGGCTTATCGACAATCAACTTGTTCAAGGTAAGGGTACCGGTCTTGTCGGAACACAAAATGGTTACAGCGGCCATTTCTTCAATGGCAGTGATACGGGTGACGATAGCCATATGTTCAGCCAATTGCTTGGCACCAATCGCCAGTGTAACGGAGAGCACAGTAGGCATAGCAATCGGGATACCACCAATAAGCAACACAAGAATATTATCAATACCACGACGGTAGTTGTAGTGGAAAGCAGCGTATTCGACAATAATCACAATCACCAAGAAAAGAGTGATTGTAATCAAACAAAAGTTACCAATCTTGGCCAAAATACTTTGCAAGTGACCCACATCGTCTCCAGCTTCACCTACAAGCTTAGCAGCACGACCAAAGAAGGTGTTGGTACCAGTACCGATAACAACAGCTTCAGCTTCACCTTGCTTGACAGTAGAACCAGAGAAAACTTCATCGCCTGCTTCCTTACCTACAGGCAAAGATTCACCTGTAAGAGCGGCTTGATCAATAGAGACATCACCATGAGCCTTAAAAAAAAAAAAAAAAAAAATTGACAGGGAAATTTAGCAAGGGTTGGGGTGGGGAAATGCGGAAATTTAAAAAAAAAAAAATTTTTTTTTTTTTTTTTTTTTTTTTTTAAAAATGTGCTTCTGTCTATTCTATTTTACCTGAAGTAAACGACCATCAGCGGGAATAACATCACCAAGTTTAACACTGATAACATCACCCGGAACAAGTTCAGCAGCTTCAAGTGTCTTCCATTCACCATCACGACGCACCTTACATTCAGGAGCCAACGAGGCCATCAGGGCCTTGACGGCGTTACCAGCTTGACGTTCTTCCATAAAACCAATGACAGCGTTAGCAATCAACAAGAGGACAATACCAATGAAATCAGGGTAATCAGGGGCCTTGTTTTCACCGTTGGAAAGGGCAATGGCGACAATAGCAGCAGCCTCCATTACCCAAGAAAGAGGATTCCACATGAAACCCAAGAATTGAAGAATGGGATTGACTTCCTTGGTTTCAAGCTTGTTACGGCCAAACTTCTCGATACGTCGATTGACTTCTTCGGTAGTTAAACCTTCGGGTTGTGTTCTATAGACAAAAAAAAAAAAAAAAAAATGAGTTAATGTGCCACAATGCTCTATCTATTTTAAAACTACATACTGCAAGAGCTGCATCACATCTTGTTGCTCCATAGTAGAGAGATCATATTTATCTTTATCGTAGAGATCTTCGACGGTGATTTGGTGCAAATCACCAGTGATCTTGGCTTTGGGTTCCTGTTCTGCCATGATCAAAGAATGGGTGTGTGTGTGTGGGGGAGTTTTTTTTTTTTTTTTCTTCTTCTTCTTCTTCTAAAAGGAGATGTAAGGGACTGTTGATATTACTTGACTTGGCGTCAAAATAAATGTATCAAAGAAGGGGGGGGATATAGGGAAGGTAAGGAAAAAAAAAAAAAAAAAAAAAAAAGAGAGATGAAGGGGTGGGGGGAAGAGTAAGCTAGAGCCGAAAAAAAGCTATGAAAAAGAAAAAGGAAAAGAAATCAGATTTGGTTTGTCTTTAAATACTAGGAAAAATTAATTATTTCTGGATCTAAAAGTGTTTTCCAGCTAAAATAAACCTTTTGGCGGTTTCAATTTGGATTTTATAATACTTTTTCTATAGCGCTGTGCAACCTCCACACCATCTTTCACTTTTCCCGAATTTCGTGTCACTTTCAGTCAAGGGTGATGTCACTCTTCTGTGGATCAATGGTTTATGAGAGGAACGCAAACCAATATTAAAAAAAAAAAAAAATTTTTTCTTTTTTTTTTTTTTTGGCTTTCAACTTGTCTTAACCGCGCCTCAGACCCAGCGTCAAATCACTGCACGACATGGATCAAAGTGGTTAAAAGCTTATCTCCAAATGGCATAATTCGCTCTGGAGATAGAAAAATCGTGTCTGCCTGTACCTGTTTATCACGTTCGGATGAAGGTTTTCAACCCTATTCAAAGCGGAGACCCTTCTTTTTTTTGAGCACGCTTTCTCTCATCCTCTTTGTCAGTCACTGCAGAACCGGGCAAATAAGAAAGAGTGCTGTAAAGCTTTGTTATGGCTCTTGATTTTCAAAACAAGCGGGAGAATGATCTCATTCGTTTTTATCTTTATGGTTATCTTGCACACGGTATACTTGCTATACTTCTTTTAAATAGCCGTTTTGGGCTTGCACCTGTCATATATTCCCATAAATGGCAAAATCATCTCTGCTGCAAGTGATCATCAGGTTTGGACCCGATTCTCTTTCGCGTTCTCTCTTCTTCTCTGCCTAAAATAAATATGAGACTTTCTTTTTAGTAACAAAAAAAAAATTTTCTATTTTTTTTTTTTTTTTTTGCTAGCGTAGACTATTTCCGACGACACTGTTAGGAAATATACAACCAAGGAATAAAACAACCAAAAGAACGCAAAGTGAATGACAAAAAAAACCCCAAAAAAAAATAAAAAAAACCGCTATTCGTTTCTGTTTTCTACTTTTATTCTTAAACACGACGATGATGTTACTAGCCCAAACGGAAAATGACGGGTAAACATTTTACAAATAAAGACAGAGTTTACCTCGATGGAGAAAGCGGTATACACACCTGGAACGAGCACCCTTTTAGATCCTAAAACGGTCTTGCCGTCCCACGCTTCTTTCGTCATTTTTTTTTTTTTTTTTTTTTTTTTTTTTTTTTTTTGGCTTGCATCAAAGCTCCTTTTTATTATTATAACAGGCGTATTTAGATGTTGGACCAAGTCAGTCTCATTACGTGATCTGTTTTTCTTTGCGTTGGCTTAATAAATCCTAGGAATTGAAGCTCGGCTACAGAACGAATAAACCTGGCCCTAATTATAATTATCGTCATGAGACAATCGCCCAAACAAACTTGCTTTCAAATCTTTTACTTACTGTGCTTCGTTCTCTTCTCTTGCTTTGATAATGGACGCAAACGCGACAAACAAGTCGTAGAGATTGATGAACCTACCACATTCGAGATACAGCTTGTACAGGATACAGCTATCAGGCTCTTCCCCATAAACCTGATCTGTCCTGTTATCTCTACAACAACTGCAGTTCAAATAATGAACTGGTTGCGTAAGTGCCGTTTGTACCGTCGCTCTAGGTTGGGAAGCAAACGACTTTTCCAGTAATTTTGGATTTGTGTAATATACTATCTCGTGCAGTGCCTGTTTCCTGAACGTCTGTAGGCAGTGGCTATTTGTTTTTTTTTTTTTTTGTAATTTTTTGTAATTTTTTGTAATTTTTTTTTTTTTTTAGTACACTTTCCTACTAAAGGATAGCTCGGTTTTATTTTTACCCCAGATACTCATTGCACCAATCCGCTACTTCAAAAGCCAGTTTCGAACTCTCCGTTCCCAACCTCTTGATATACTCCATCGATTCGGCCTGTGCCTTTTGAGCCGTGGCTGTATGTCGCCCGTGTATGTCTTCTACATTCGAAAGCACCAGCCCTTCCGTGCCATGGCGCTTGCCTTCTTCACTCTTGTTCATTAACCCTATCGCTCGTGCTTCCCATGCTTCTAATTTGGTTAACTCCTCGGTTTCTTCTCCAAACAATAGACTCAGCGCTTTCGTGACTTTTGCCACATGGCTAGCGTCAATCTTTCTTAAAAGGCTAACGAGCACCTTGATCAGCTGACTGCTTTTGGTAAAACTGTCCCTGGACTCCAGCGCTTCCAAAAGAAGCATCCGTTTCGAAAGCTTCAGGCTCGTGAAGGACGGGAACTGTGACTGCAGTATTTGCACGGCTCGAATTCCCAACGTAAACTGGCGTTGATATTGTTTTATCTCAGTCAAGAGTCGAGGTACCTCGTGTCTCAGGAGCTCCTGATCATCTTCTAATAATAAAAGCGCCCTTCTAGGCTCAGTCGTCGCTAGCCTTTCGATGTGCCCCCGAAACGAAGGGAGCAGACGTATCTGCTCAGCATGGTGTCCGTTCAACATTCCCTTTTCCCATTGTTCGCTCTGTCTGCCTTCCATTCTCTCTCGTTCCAGTGTCAGCAGCGGTAAAAACACGGACAGCGGCTGGCCATAATAATGATGCATCAACGCATACTACAGGCATACCACTCAGACTTTTGTCCCTTACCATTTCCACTTACCTTCAGACTCGCTGAAACTTTCGCTATCGAAAAGTCGTACAAATAAAAGTGATCTAACAAGAACTTGTAAGGCAATGGCCCGAACTTTAAACCCTCTGTGTCTTCAAGGAAAATCTATTTATATTTATTTATATACATAGATAAAAACACTCTATCTATCTCTCAACCAACAAGGATCTCTCTCTCTCTCTCTCTCTCTCTCTCTTTACCTTTTCAAACACACGGTTAAACCAAACCTCGCTGTTTTCCAATTTGAACCTTTCAATTCTCAGCAACCCAATTGTGGATTTGCTCAACGATTGGTGTAGAATCTCCGTCGATGTCGCAATTCCCATGATACATATTATAGGCAGCCGGACTTGATACTCACTTTTGGGTGGCAACATACTCAGTTTCTCTTTTGGTCTCTCTCTTGAAAAATCTTACCTGCAGATAGTGAAAAAGTCCTGTAGTACGCTTGGCTCGAATCCTTCAAAGTCTTGGAGAATCACCACAAGATTAGGCCTCAGCTTATTAGGATTCGAATTGTACCACCCTTCTAATAATTGCATATCAAAGGCTAAAGCTTTACTCTCTTTTGCAATCGAGGATCCGACGCGATAGGAAGGCTTACACAAATAATAAAGGTTTAATAACATCTGCTTTTTTTTTTCTTCTTAAAAAAAAAAAATGGGGGATACCTCTTCTTCTTCCTCTGCCATTTCTTTTTCAAGATCTGGATAGCTCGTTTCGTTTGTATTTTCCATAAATCTTTCAATCACTGTTTTGATCATACTCTTGATTGTCGTGCAGTCTTTGGCCTGAATCAATGAAACATAACTTTTCTCCGTTTGTTTCAAGTCCGAAGCAATGTACTTAAATTGGGCACTGTGATCAGGTGTGTTGATGCCTGCAAACACCAGTGCTGTAGGGATCTCGTGGAAGGGTAAAGCTATCGTTCTAATAGACACCGTTTATACCAATGTACGCTTATTGACCTTTGCACACACACACACACACACACACACACACACACACCCCTCTACCTCTCTTTTACTTGATGGGCTCTGTCTACAAAATGCCTTATGTCCTCCAATGTCTTTTGATTCATGTCCCTTAATATCTCCTAAATTTATTATAGGTTTTAATACAAAGCGTGCATAATTTCTAGTTTGACAAGCCGATAAATCCTTTACGTTCATCGTTGCATTCGTCTTTTTCCAAGCTGCCTCAAAAGACTTTTTTCTATACAGCATCGTTTCTCGTGTTTCCCTGCCACTCAAAAGCTGTTGAAACCCACCAAACATGATTTCCTCTTTATCGTTCTGACTACGCTGAGATACTTTCACCTCTATATATACATAGTTCGTCAACAACCTGCCTGTTTCTTGCCCTTTCCCTTTACCTTTTTTTTGTTTTTTGGCTAATGACCTGGGCTGGCCAGCTCCTCTTCTTTTGTTTGGCATGACCAAAAAACATCCCTAAGAACAAAAGCGCCTCATGTCAATCCAATAAAACTTCCTATATACGCTTTGTATATTAACAAACTCTTTATTACTTCAGAAAAAGAATCAAAACTGTCTCGAACAAAAGCTGAATGACCTGACATGGCGTATACTGGAAACGGCTTATATATATATATATAAAAAAAAAAGATGTACAAAAAAAAAAAAAAAAAAAAAAAACATCAAAAGCATACAGGACTGCTTTTTTCTTTACAACAAGAAAAAGGTAAGCTTCGTATGAATAGAGATTAGACACATATTACGTGCGATTATTTTTTATTTTCTTGGATAATGTTTACAAGCCTAAACAAAGTCTATTGAGTAACCGTGCTTTTATATATATATATATATATATGAGCTATCCTTCATCTCTCCCTCTTTTGATAAACATACCAGTCTAATCCCTCTGTCAATCCTTCACCTTTCACTGCGCTTGTTTTATAAATAGAGTACTGTCTATTCTTTAGTGTCGATAGACCGAGTGAGTCTGCCACTTCGGCTGCAGATAGAGCTCCTTCCATATCTTGCTTATTAGCGAATACAAGAAGAGCGGCATCCCTTAATTCATCTTCCTCTAACATGGCGTGTAATTCCTCTTTTGATGTCTGCATACGGTCTTTGTCTACACTATCAACCACATAGATGACAGCATCTGTGTTTGAATAGTAACATCTCCAGTATGGTCTACCCATCATTTACACACGAGTTCATTTCTCACTTGTTTTTTTTCTTCTTGTGAAAAAAAAAAAAAAGAGCTCACCTTATACTCGTCTGTCCACCTAAATCCCATACTTGAAATTTGATGTTTTTATAAGTTACTGTTTCAACATTAAAGCCAATTGCTATTTAAAAAAAAAAAGAAACCACAGATGAGTCTAACACGTCTAGATTTTCTTTTTTGTAATGCTTACTGGGAATAGTTGAAACAACTTCTCCAATCTGCTCTTATATGTATACCATCAACGGTTAGACTATCTGTATAGACATGTGGCGTTTTTCTATGTTTTTTTTTTTTTTTTTTTTTCACCTGAAGTCTGTAAAGGATAGTTGTTTTTCCTGCACCATCAAGACCAAGAATCAATATACGGACTTCCTTTTCTCCCCAAAGTTTGCTAAAAAGACTACTAAAAAGTGCACCTGAATAAACAATAAGTACAAGCGTATACACTTTATTTTTTTTCTTTTTTTTTCAAAAAAAAAAAAAAAAAGCTCCAACTCTTCCTTTTTCAGTTCATTGCAATTACCCATTCTTATGAAATGAAAAAAAAAAAAAAAAAAAAAAAAACTAAATAAAATGAAAAAAAAAAGAGTGGTGAGAGTGAGAGGTAATAATGAAACGCCGCGAGCTATGCGTCATACAACATCTGTTTCAAAATCGACAAGCATTCTTATTTGTCAAAGGTAAGAAGCATCTACTTCCTTTGCTGTTCTTTTTCCTGCTTTTGTTTTTCTTGTCTGCATGTAGAACGAGTGCTTTATATACGATTTGTCATGCTTCACATGAATTGGAAAAAATAAAACACGATTGGGGATGTTTGATTGGCTTAAATATTAAGGAAAAATAACAGTAGTCAGCTTTTATTTTATTTTGATTTTTGATTTTTTTTTTTTTTTCCTTTTTTTTTTTTTTTATTTATTTATCTGAAAAAAGCAAGGGGGGGAAGGAATATCATTTAAAATGTTTACACAGTTTAGAACAGAAGGATTTAATGGATATTCTGTAAGTCTGGTTGAACCCTTTTTTTTTTTTTTTTTTTTTTTTGAAAAAAAAAAAGGTTTTGTGTGTATTAAGAAAAAAAGTAGATAAAATGGAGCCCCTTTTTTGAGCACAAATTAGCTGTGGCGTCCGCTTCCAATTTCGGTTTGGTAGGAAACGGCCGACTGTTTATTATGAATTCTATGCCTGATGGAGTTGCTGTAGAAAGAGTGTAGGTGAAGAGTTTGAAAAAGAGTCCAATAACAGATGTATAGGTACGATACACAAGACGGCTTATTCGACGTGGCATGGAGTGAAATCAATGAGAATCAATTGGTCGTATCCAGTGGCGATGGGTCGATCAAAATGTGGGACACTACCCTGAATGTAAGCCGATAGCTATAGACAACGCCATAACTCAACTTCTTCTCTAGGAATTTCCTATTCAAAACTGGAAAGAGCATCAGCGAGAAGTATTCTCAGTCGACTGGAATTTAATCACAAAAGACGTTTTCTCTAGTGGATCTTGGGATCACACTGTCAAAATTGTAAGTGTCTTTAGTTTGTTTGTTTGTTTGTTTGTTTTTCTATTTAAAAAGCGTAATTTTGTTTAATTTTACAAAAGAAAAACTCTATGTATTAGTGGAATCCGCAAGCACCAAGATCCTTACAGACATTTACAGAGCACACACACTGTGTCTACAGCACCAACTGGTCTCCTTACAACCCTACAGTACTTGCATCTGCTTCTGGTGATCAGACAGTCAAGATTTGGGATACAAAACAACCTCGGTCCATACAAACAATTCGCGCACATCATAACGAGATTCTGTCACTTGACTGGAACAAATACCAAGACCATATGTTGGCTACTGGCTCAGTAGATAAATCGATTAAAGTGTGGGATCTACGTCGAGCAGACCGGGAAGTGGTGTGTCTTTCTGGACATGAGTTTGCCGTCCGTCGGGTGAAGTGGTCTCCCCATCGACCCAACGTACTCGGAAGCGTTGGATATGACATGAGCGCTCGCTTCTGGGATACGGCTGCAATGCCTGGACAAAACCTAATTCACGTCCACGACGCTCACACTGAATTCGTTTTGGGTTTAGACTTTAACCTTTACATGGAAGGCCAAGTGGCTACCTGTGCTTGGGATGAAAAGATAAACGTGTTCACTCCCCCTCCTTTATTGAGACGATAGCCATCATCATAATAAATAAATATTTTATATATATATATATATATATATATATATATACATATATACATACGTACATACATGTTTGATCCTGCAACCATGTAATCATCAAGGTTTTCTCGCTGTAAAAATCACATATTCTGCAAACGACCTTTCGCTGTCCATCTCATTGAGAGCTGCACTCGTCAGTTTGTCATACTCTGACCCTGATAGCTTAAGTTCAGAAACCCACCAGGAGCGTTTAGAATCATAAAATGACTTGACCACCTGTTTGAAAAGAAACCCATTCTCTTTCTCAGCTGTTGCAATAACGTTAGTTTGGTTAAAGCCAAGGCTCTGTATACCTTTGTCCTGATGCCATTCTCCTAAAGGTACTATCTTTAGTTCTTCTTTGACATCCACAAAACCCACCTGAATCAGCAAGTCTTTGATCAGACTCACCTCTTCTGGATTTACACCAAAAGTTCTAGCTGCATTCTCATACCAGGAGTTGATCAGTGTCAATATCGGCCCGGGATTGCCCAAAGCATATTCTAGAAAAGTTTATGTCTAGTGACTCAAGTATAAACGGTCAAAAAAAAAAATATATATATATACTTTACTGCATTCTACAAGTTCTATATAAGCACCTGGTTTAGCCACTCTTTTCAATTCAGACAGGATAGCAGGCCAGGACCCTTCTGGGATAATCAGACTTGCATCTCTTTGATAGATCACATCGACAGAATCAGCTGGCAATTGCAAGTGTGAAGCCAGATCACCTAGTTTATATACAATATTGGGTGCGCCTATCATTGGGTTCTTTGATTCGCTTCTTTCATGAAATGCCTCCAGTCCGATGATTTTAGCTTGAGGATACTCCAGTGCCATATCAAGCGTCCAAACCCCTGCCCCGCAAGCGCTCTCTAAAATAATAATAGGACTATCTTTTGATACTGGCACATGGATATTCCCACCCAGGATATGCTTAAGAACGTAGTGCTATAGAAAAAAAAAATCCGTAGGTATCAACAAGTAAAGCGATCCGTAGATCCCAAAAAAAAAAAAAAAAAAAAAAAATTCTAACCATCTACCTGTCTCAATTGCCTTTCATACTCTTTATCATCTTTTTTGTAGGCAGCAAACGATTTTCTGGGTTCTTTCCATAGTGTGTCATTGCGTAATAAATTATCCAAAGAGATGTTTCTGGATTCCAAAACACTGCTTGAAACTCTCTTTGGCCTTGATTCTTCTGATAGCGCGGACGGTGTATATTCTTCGGAATTAGCAAACGATACAGAACTCGCTGTATCGTTAGGTGTAAGTAAACTCTTTCTCCAAGAGGATTGGCGTGATAGGTTTGGATGATCTAAGCAAGTAGAGTCTCCTTCTCCCAGCTTGCTTTTATGACTTAGTTGTGATCTCAACGACGGTAGTTTGCTTCGATAGATTCTTTCATCTTTACTGGTTGTAGCACCCATCGTCTACCTTTAATTCAATCTGTGCTTGATTTCCCTTTTTCTTGTTTTTTTCCTTTTTTTCTCTTGTATAAAGTTAAAAAGAAAAAAATTTAAAGGGAAAATAAAAAAAAAAAAAAAAAGGCAAAAAATTAAAAACAGTTGACCAAAATTGAAATGACAGATTTTATGCAGAAAGGAGAAATTTTATGCCCGCAATTTTTTTTTTTTTTTTTTTTTTTTTGGTAGAGAATATGTATACTTGTTTATTTATTTTGTAAAGATGCGTAGAAAAAAAAAATATGAAAAAAGAAAGAGAATCAATAACTTAAGGAGCAATCAAGACACGGACAGTGTTGGTGTTACCAAGACCACCCTTCCAGCCTTGGACGATGACAACAGGGTCGTTTGACTTTATAAGACCAGCTTTCTTGCCTTGTTGAATACCCCACTTGATACGACTTTCAACATCTTCGTCCCATTTGGCAGCAACAGGGTCAGCGTAAACAAAGGGAAACACACCACGGTGAAGGTGAGATTGACGAGCCGTTTGTTCTTCACGGGTAACGAGGATAATGGGTTGAGAGGGTCTGTACTTGCTGGCAAGACGAGCAGAATGGCCAGACTTGGAAAGAACCAAAATGGCACCAGCGTTTTGTTCAGCAGCAGCAGAGACAGCAGCACAGGCAACAGTCTCGGTCGTGTCCGTAGGCCAGGGAGTCAAACTACGGAGTTGGTTGAAAAGAGGACTGTAGCAAATGACGGATTCAGCCAATTCACAAGTAGTAGCCATGGTTTGAACAGCCTCAATTGGATAAGAACCCTTGGCAGTTTCACCAGAAAGCATCACAAGATCGGCGCCATCCAACACAGCGTTAGCAACATCAGATACTTCGGCACGGGTAGGGCGAGGGTTGAAGGTCATGGATTCGAGCATTTGGGTAGCACAGATAACAGGCTTACCGACCAAGTTACATTTGGCAGCCATCATCTTTTGGGCTACAAACACACGTTCACAGGGGATTTCGATACCCATATCACCACGAGCAATCATCACACCATCAGTTTCAGCCAAGATTTCATCAAAGTTCATGATGCCCTGGTGGTTTTCAATCTTGGAAATGATCTTGATATTCTTGCCCGCTTCGCCCAAAACACGGCGGATATCCTTGACGTCTTGAGCACGGCGAATGAAAGAAGCAAAGATCATATCAACTCCTTGTTCAACACCAAAGCGCAAATCACTCTTGTCTTTTTCAGAAAGAGCAGGGAGATCGACAGCAGTCTTGGGAAGGTTGACTCCCTTTTTGGAGCAGAGCTTGCCGTTGTTTTGAGCTTGTACACGTACAAAGTCTTCTCCCTTTTCCAACACCTTGAAAGAAAGAACACCATCGTCGACATAAATGTATTTGCCAATATCAATCACGTTGGGCAAGTTTTTGTAGTCAACGTACATGTTTTCACCGTCACAGGCGGTAGCATACTTGTCGTTGGTGCTAAAGTTCATTTCGTGGCCCTTGTTGATAGCCACCTCAACATCGTCAGCCATCATACCAGTACGGATCTCAGGTCCTTTGGTATCGAGAGCGATAGCAATCACCTTATCAGAACGAGCTACACAAACCGCGTAAATCCTACTGTCTTTTCTCGGTTGCCCATCTTATACTTACTGGCAGCTGCTGCACGAGCATTGTCAAGAACAGATTGGTGATACTTGTAGTCACCGTGAGAGAAGTTCATACGAACAATGTTCATACCAGCATCGATCAACTCGGATAACTTTTCAACGTTGTTGGTCTTGGGGCCAATGGTACAAATAATCGATGTTTTACGAGTAGCTTGAGGTTGAACATCAACATCCATATTGGCAACCCATTGCATAGGGAACTGGTTGGCGTTTTGTCTATCAGGATTGAACATTGTTTCTCAAATTGGTTTGAACAAAAGAAAAGAGCGGGGAGAAAAGGGAAAAGTTGGGAGTTGAAAAGAAAAAATTGAAAACAAACACGTTTCCTCCGCTTATTTATATTTGGGGTTTATATCAGTTTTTAATCTCCAATGCGCACGCGTATCTTTTTTTAAAAAAAAAAAAAAAAAAAAACTTGTTTCTGCAAGGCTTTTACTGTTTTACAGCACTTGAACAGTAACCAATACAGGAACAGCGGCTGTGCATAGACAAAAAAAAAAAAAAAAAAAACCAGCTTGTGGCTTTTTCTGTGGCTGTTAAGACAAAGTGGAGATAATATGGATCTCTTATCCGATCATACAATCGATTAACACTATCACATTAGGTCTCCGATATGCACCTTGTGATAGCAGCTTACCACTGACAAATGAAAGTCCAAAAAAAAAAAAAAAAACAACAACTTGTACGATTCCCACAAAAATAAGGTTTGGGCTATTAAAAATATACCATCTTCTTCTATGCTTTAGAAATCCAACATGGCTATAAATCCACCGTATATACATTTGGTTTAGTGTCTGTTCAAAGTAACTTTCAATTTGCTCTCGCTACATTGTCTTTGGCCAGAGCATATCTAGCTAGCCAACTCATTATTAAATAAAAGTAGCATGTATACTTGGTAATGCTTTTTTTCTTTAAATTGCCTGATCTAGTTATCTGAAAGCACAGAGTATTTGCTCTCTTGTACAATAAACCATTCTTTAAACTGGCTGAACAAGTAATATTAAACTAAAATCAACATGTACTCATATGATCCACCGAGATACTATTGTAAAACAAGCACTAGCACATTACTATAGACCATGATTCAATCCTAATGGACTTATTTTAATCGTTAGTCTTACTCTGTACACTATCTGAAAAAGAAAAAAAAATCAGCAGCCTTATCAGTAAAACCTTCTATAGTTATTCTGTATCTCAGCTCGCTCTAGATTTATCCACTCTTACCAAAACATCAAACCAACACTTCCCCAAAAGCTATACACCAAACTCTTAAAAAAATCTTCTCTCTATACTTTTTGTGAAAAGGGTAGAAGGATTTATGGTAGCTTCTGTTTTTTTTTTTTCATTAAACATACGTAAATACAGACCATCACAGTATTAAACCTACAGCTTTACCATATTTGCCTTTATCTATTTATATTTTTTATTAAAACGAAAACTACAAGCGAAACTAGTATCAAGTGGTCTAATAAAACAATGATTTCAGTACGATTTTGTTTAATGTATTAACTTTTAGGTTAACATCAAGAGTATGATTGCTGATCAGCTTCCAGCTAAGGAGCCCAAGTATGAGATCTTTGACGAATAACCTTATACTTATAATTAATGCTTTGCTTTGGTTTATTTCTAAATGAGACAATACGGGCTAAACCTACCTGCGGCATTTTCTACATGTATATATAATATACTTTACTTACACAGTGAAACAAATTCAGTCAACTAACGTTGTTAGTCTACACGTTTGGCTGTTAAACTAGATCTTCAGGTAAACGTACACAAACAGGCTTCATTGCCTCACACTTGAAAAAAAAAAAAAAAAAAAAAAGCAACATTGTATTGTTTTTTTTTTTCGGTCTTGCGTTTAACACAGTATTATCGTTTCACAAGTGAAATGGTTTATTCGTTTCTTTACTTTTTTTGGTAAAAGGTGTTTTTATTACCAACAAAGTTAGTTGTCAGCCTACAAAAAGAAAAAGAGGCCGATGTTAGATAGTTGTAAAGTGACTGCAACCTCATTCTTTGCTACTAAAGCCAAAAATAGTAGTAGCCAACACTACAAATTGCAATGAACTGTATATTTAGTACTGTGTGGTTTCTGAGTGGTTTCAAAGTTACTACAGATAAAATTAAACCCTTAACTTTATATCATTTACATACCCCTATGACTTTATAGCCACCGAAGGCCTACAACAGCTGGAACGTCTACTTTCATTCTAAATTTTCTAGCTACTTTTTTTAAAATTAAAAAGGTTCATATGTAGTCTAAAAAACGATACAGTTTAAATACTAATGTTTCACTGATCAAGCTGATTACATGCTTTTTAAAAAAAAAAGAAAAAAAAGGGAAAGCTGTCCAAACAAAACGCGATCAAGCAAATACAATGGTACTTCTCTCAAAAAGCTAGAAGAGCGTAGTGTAACGCTTGTAAAAGCAGAACTTAGTTTTTTCTCTGGTTTGTTGCTACCAAAACTCATCTATTAGATACTTGATTTTGCCTTCTGGCAACTTGGTGTTTTCTTTTTTAAAAAAGAACCTAATCAACGTTTGCGAGCAATTTGTTGTATGACCCAAATGATTGTCAAGTGTTTGATAAGAAGTTCAAAAAAGAAAAAAAAAAACAATAGAAACAGAGTGCATTTTTTAAAGCAGGTACAATTATTGTATGGATCAACTGATAGATCTTTCAAACATTGCAATAGCATATAGCTTTTACAAACTCAATTGTATATCATTTATTGCAAATCTCAGCATTTCTGCGTCCAATTTTGGATTCTTCGAATAGCTGCTGTATGCTATTGGGCACTACAATAATAATAGTGACCATAGTTTTTATTGGGAAATGAATAGAATAAAAAACGCGATATCCTGAGTTTCAAAAGCGTCGATTCCTCTCAGTTAATAGTTGCTATTGCTGTAGCATTGACAGGGTTTATATAATGGCAGTAAAAGATTTAAAAAAGCGATCCTAGTAATTTTCTTAGATAAGCGCTGGAGTAAACCTTAGAACTGCGCAACTGATGTTATAAAAACTGCAACAACAAAAAAAAAAAAAAAGTTGAAAAGCAATAAACAGCAAGAAACAGAGCTGTTGCTTGAATTATAAACAGTTGTAGTTTGGTGCAACCAGAAGAGCAAACCCCCGCAAAATTATGTTCCTGAGTTTTAGATAGTCCGAAATAAAAATTGCCGAGAGCCAGATATTCCGATCCGCAACACTGGACCGGAACTAGAATCCTTTTCTAAACAAATATCAAGTATCTCAAGTGAACCCTCTGAACCCCCTCTTTCATCATACATCACAATGGTTGCTGCCAAGTCTGGAATTGCTGTTGGTATCAACAAGGGTCACATCACCGCTCGCCGTGAACTCAAGGCCAAGCCCTCTAACAAGATTGGTGTATGTATGGATGGATGCGGATATTGAGGATACAAAAGATATTGTTTACAACCGAGAAAGAAATGAACATGCATCGGGCATGGACGATTGACAATTGAAACAATACTTTTCTTCTCAATATTCGCACAGCACACTAGAAAAAGCTTTCTAAACGTTTGTTTGTTTCTTAGGTCTTGTCCAAGCGTGGTGCTTTCGTCAAGTCCATTGTCCGTGAAGTTGCTGGCTATGCTCCTTATGAACGTCGTCTCATGGAATTGATCAAAAACTCCAAGGATAAGCGTGCCAAGAAGCTTTGCAAAGCCAAGGTAAAAACAAGCAAACATCTACAGCAGCAAACAATACAAGCAAAAATGACAAACTGACTTTTTTTTTTCTAATAACAGGTCGGTACTTTCCTCCGTGCCAAGAAGAAGATTGAAGAACTTCAAGGTGTCATTGCCGCCTCTCGTCGTGCTTAAGTTTTTGAAAAATAAAAACCCTTTATGAATCTTTAATGTGTTTTCTCTTCTTAAACCATATCTGGAAATCGTGACCGTGCACATTAATTTCCCTTGCCCTTTTTCGATAAAATCATTTTTTGGTTATTTTTTCTTTTCCTTTTTATTTTAAATATATCAAGATGAGTGGAATCACACCTGCTGAAAAACAGAAATATGCTGAAATATTCCAAGCTAGAGGCCAAGTGAACGGTTATATGTCCGGTACGCATAAGACTTTAGGCAAAGTCGTAACGCTAAGATGAAAATATTAGGCGCCATTGCTCGAGATGTTCTTCTGAACTCAAACCTGCCTCCCAATCGTCTGGAACGCATTTGGTACAACATACTGCTATCATCAAAAAAAGGATGACGTTTCTAATTTTGTCCCTCAAACTCTTTTAGGGATCTTTCAGACATTGACAAAGATGGCAACCTTGACTTTGAAGAGTTCTGTATCGCTATGCACCTAACATTTGACTGTATCAATGGGGTTGAGCCACCTATGTCTCTCTCTCCTGCTTACATTCCTCCTAGCAAAGCTCATTTGCTGCCTCAACAGTCTTTTGGGTATCAACAATCTCAACCCACTGGATATCAACAACCTCAACCCACTGGATATCAACAACCTCAACCCACTGGATATCAACAACCTCAACCCACTGGATATCAACAACCTCAGCCTACAGGCTACCAACAGCACAGTAACTTTTATCAACAGCAATCAGCCCAACCCACAGGCTACCAACAACCACAACCTACAGGTTACCAACAACCACAACCTACAGGCTATCAACAACCACAACCTACAGGCTATCAACAACCACAGCCTACAGGCTACCAGCAGCAATATGGAGCACCTGAGTTTAGCTGGGATATGACCACTGACGAAATGGACTCTTACCAAAATATATATGCCAAATATGCAAATGATACTGGAAAGGTTAAATGTAAGCAAACATACAAAAAAAAAAAAAAGAGGAAGGGGACCGAAAATAAAGAAAAAGAACTAGGTGACATAGACGTATCTAATACATTGAAACGGAATTAGTTGCTCGAATGGACGACTTTTATACAACTTTAGGGCTTCCGCGTACAGACTTGACCAATGCATGGTAAACTGTCCTTAAAGACGTGAAAAGGCTAATTGTTTTACAGGACATTAGTAGATGTAAACCATGCTAATGCTTTGACACAAGATCAATGCCTCATGTTTTATCATGTTCTCAATCAGCGCACCAAAGGTGTTCGTATTCCCAAGGAACTACCTCCTGATCTTCATGCCGCTTTTGCTGGAGAATATGCTGCAGATTTTGGTGAGCGTCCTGGATCCGGTACCGGTGCACGTAAAGGAAACAGTACATCAATGTCCAGCAGCGCAAAATTGGCAGATAGCTATGTCAGCCGTTTCGGTGCAGCCAGTACGTCTCTGAGTTCCCGAGCAACGTCGTCAGGAAACAGATACGATGAAGAAGAGATGCTAAAAAGAGAACTAGCAGAGCTTAAAGATCGTGTTAGAGAGGCAGAAAGAAAAGCAGCCCAAGCAAAAGAAAGCGAAAGCTATGAATCGTTTGGCTCTCGCCCACTTCGTGATCAGTTCCAAGCTCTTTACGATTACAAACTACGTCAACTCACTGATCAATCAGATATCGAAGACAAAGTACGCAAGCAAGAAAGAGACATCGATGCTGCACGCGACGCAGTACGTCGCCTCAATAGAATCGTTGACGATGTTCGTTCTAAAAAACGTGAATTAGAAACATTGCTAGAAGAACGAAGACTGGAAGTCCAAAAAGTGTTGCGTGCATCTGAATAGATTACAACATAAAACAAACGTATGCTTTTTTTTATGCTTAAATATAATAGCTTTTCAGTGTGTTCGCTCTTTGCCTTTTTTTTTTTGTATTTTGATGTTGTCTGTATTTTTTTTTAAAAAAAATCATTGAGCAACTTTTCCTTTTTTCTTTCTTTCAGTATAGTCTGTTAGGTGTATACATGAGCTCCTATTAAAACCAATTTGATAGTTACCTTTTGTCTGAGGTCTCTCATAAGCTTTTGACGGCTCTATTACTCCCTTTTCTCTCTTGTTACTGTTCAAATTTGAGTCAGCAATTAAGTCATATGTGTTTTTGGAGCTGGTGTTATCAAAATAGAGGACTTGGCCGCAGGATTTGACTGCAACGTAATTTGTGTTTACAGACGTTCGGTGTATAATTTCCAAAGAAAAAGCATCTACTATTAAGCTCCTATAGCTTTCAATTGGCTTATCGCATATAGGACATATCCAGGTAGGGTACTGTAGATTCATTATCAAAAAAGCGGCAGCGTCGAAGCATTGAATATGAGTGCAATTAAATGACCGCACTGGCCATTCGATACGTTGGAGTGTAAGCTGTTTTTTTTTTTTTTTTTTAAAAAAAAAAAGCTTATTAGTTTTTGGCTTTTGTTGTTACTACTTACAGGACATTTTAGCAAAAGATTCTGTTCTTCATGTTCTACTAATCCTCTTTTCACTTGAGGCAGTTGGTTGTATATATTTTACCCATTATCCTTCTTGTTGTTGTAGCGATAAAAAGTAACTTACATTCGTTCAAAATTTTTTTTTTCGGGACTATTTGCTGCTTTATTTCCTTCATTAACTCTGGTATCGGCCTTCTCTTTACAATGCATACCCCAGAGACATAGAAACACAGGGTGTTTGAGCAAAAAAAAGTGACAGTATTTACATCTTTCTTTTTTATCATATATGTTATGTTGGGAGACACTTCTCGTCTTGACTTTTTGATTTTGTATAGAGTCTTTGTAGACAGTGATTAGTAAATATTGAAATCTGTAGTCTCTGTACATTACAGGATCAACTATATTATTATTGACTGATATATTGCAATGCTCTGGAAATCGAACTTCCATCGCACCTTTAAGTTTTTGACTGGCATCAATTGTAGAACAGAAAAACCGTATCTCATATAGCAAAAAACCATCGATGGCCACTTGTGACATCAGTTCTTGCTCAGACTTACTTAATACAAATCTGAATACCCTCGAAAACTTTGAGGCCTCTATAAACACACAAAAAAAAAAAAAAAAAAAAAAAACAAAGAACAGGAACATACATGTTTGATCATAAAAGAGAGTAAAATGTTAGTCTTTATTTTTAGTTATGTCTTTATTTTCTTTTTACTTGGCGTCAGTTTAAGACATGATAATGTTGAGATAACTTCAAAAAAAGAGTCGTCCTTAAATTCTGCTTGCTCAAGATCTATATGAGACCTCATAGCCATGATCGATGTTTGGCTTTTTGGAACAACGTACACCTCGAGTGAGTCAAAATCCATATCCCACTTTGTTCTAAAGTTGGCAAAATTAGGTGAGCCCTTCAACTCTTCAAAAATATTTTTTGCTTTTGGAGTAGCTTACCCATCAAGAATGTATTTACTAATGATATTTATAGTGAACTCTAAAAAGTCTTTGCGTCTCTCGTTTATAAGGCTCATAACAAACTTAGTCAATTGTTCAGCAAGCTCTTCTTTTGTATAATAAAAAACAAGCATTATCTGAAAATACAGAAAATGGTTGATTTCTATAGTAGAGTTGACAATCTCCTGTTGTTCCATGCAACTAACAGATTCTTTAATTATCCGACTCTAAAAAAAGAAAACAGTAAATAAGGAAAAAAAATTGTGAAAACAAAAAAAAAGACCTGTTCGTGGCTCTCCATTGTCTTTATTTTTCTTCAAAAGAAAAGGAAAAGACAACAAGTCTGAGAGGGTTGAGATTATACCAATATGATATATTAAGTAATTGTCCAATAACAATTAATTTTTTAAAATACAATTACTGTTGCTCTATTCAACAGTATGAGGAGAGGAAAAATCTCACCCAGAACTTTTTGCTCTTATGATCAACCGGTATTTTTGAAGAAGCTTACTTTTGTAAATTTTCTACCCCTTTAGTTGAATTGTCATTCAATTTAAGGCTGATACTACTATTAGCATTATTTATGGAGTATTAGGCTGCACAACTATAGTGTATGTGAATGTTTGTATCTTTACAATAGGGCTATCATCTCTTTTTGGAACTTTTCATTTTAAGCTCTGCTTTTTCTTATAGAAAAAGTCTAGCTTCTGTTGACGCTGCTTGGATTTCTCTTTTTAATATGCAGGTGTAATCCGTTGCTTCACACAAGCCTGTATTTATGAATATAAATGTCCTTATAATAAAACATAGTTTTATTTGTAAAGCCAGTATTTTGAGCCAAAAACCAAAACTATAAACGTAATTGTTTAACATCGTTTACATTAATTAGCTACAAATCGTGCCTTTCAATCACTACTAAGCGACTTGAATAACTAATGATTTTCTCAGTCATCCATTTACTTCCGAATATACTTTTTTAAAAGAAAAACTAGGGTACTCATAAGAAAACGATATTACTAATTTTTAGCTACTCCTGCCTTTTTTTACATACTGCTTCTAAATAGCCGTTAAAAGAGGTAATATACTTTAAGACAAACTTAAACACCAGCGAAAGTAGTTTTGGGGTGCTTCAAGGCATCGGTATATACTGTGTGGAAGAATGAAGCAAAGTCATAATACACAAAAAATATGTGCACCCTTCCTGAATTAGTTTTTTGTTGTCATATAAAATAGTAAGTAGATATTCTAAAAAAAAGGGAAGCACAAGCAAAATCTAGGCACTCTCAAACAATATACAAACCAAACTGATGTAAAAAGTATTCCATTAAAACTTTCCTTCAAAACAGCTTTGTCTCTTTTTTCTTGGTGACAGTTACACTGTGCAACACCCATATACGACAGTCCTTGAGAATGCTGGGAAAGCAAGAATAGCTTCTCTTGCTCTGCAAAATTCAATAAAGAAAACACAGACGTTGTTTTATTTCGGTTTTCAAGAAAAAAAACATGGGAATTGATAGGCCTGATAGAAAAAGTACAGCTGTTGTGTTACTTAGTTTCAGAGTAAGTTTCGGTTGATCCATCTACACCAACACGAGACTTTTTTTAATCAAACGAAAACAGCAAGTTTGTGTTAAAAAAACATTTTTTTTTTTTTGGCTTTGTTTGTGTTTGCACGTACGATAAAGATTTTGTACTCTTCTTCTGTTTCCCTGTGCTCTTCAGTTTCTATCATAGAACCTGGGCGATGGTGATTGGAATTCTGATCAGCTCAATATTTTCCCGCGCACTTTTTTTTTTTTTTTTTGGTAGCGTCACGAAAGCTGTCAAAAAAAAAAAAAGAAGCTCCAGTTAAATCGGACATAACATGCTTGCAGATGAAGGTGGGATTATACGCTTTAAGATAAGCGTGTGTCAATCATTTTCCCTAAATAATCTCTTAGAAAAGAGATTGCTCCTCAGCTTTTGTGCGTTGCAGTTTGCTTTGGGTTTCATTTGCCTTTGAAAATTAGACACGTTCTTTTTTCTTTTCCTTTCTTCTTTTTGGAGTTCTATTTTAAAATAGAAACGCACTGTTTTATTAAATAAAATCTGGCGATAAATTTGTTGACAGCTCTTGTCCTACAGATGAAGACTTGGACAAAATATTCCTGTCGAGTCAATCTCAGTCTTTGTACTGTTTAAGCTATACCTTGATTTAAAACTAACAGATATAAAAAACTAATGGTCTAAACACTTAATAGCTGTTCGTTTGGAAAATATTGAATGTGTAAGTTTTAATGGAGTAAGAATAAAATAAAAGGAATGCTCTGAATAACGAAAAGTAAACAACAACGACCAGCGTCATACTATAGCAATTTGGGCATTTCAAGTACATGCTCGGGAGCTACGTGTTTAACCTCGTCGTTATCGTCTTCAAATTGAACACGATAAGTTCTGATGTCCTTGTTCTAAGCATGCCTCAGTATGTTAGCTTTTCTTTCTATTACATAAAATACTAAGTTCTCACCTTGTTGGGAGCAGAGATAACAGTCGCTTTATAAAAGCATGTTGTCCCTGGATACAAAGCTAAAACGTCTTTATGCGAAGGTATTTCTTGTGCAAGTTCAGCTTCTTTGGGAGTTGGAACAGGAATAACGTATTTAGGAGAAAGCATATAGTACCTATAAATATACAAAGGTATACAGAAAAAAGAGGAAATATAGAGGGGGGGGACAAACTGGTTGAGACAATGAAAAAAAATTAGTTGTATTTTACTGTTTGCCGCCATCCTCGTCTACATCTTCAACATGATACTTGTTTCTATCGGGATAATACTGTACAACCACTGCCAATATCCATTCGTCATTTTTTTGAGGTTGTTTGGCAGCAACCTATATGAAGATGAGCAACAGCAACAAAAAAAAAGAGAGCTCAAGCTTACAGTAGTTCCTTTTGCGATGATTGTGCTTGTGTTTCCGTTTGGTCTATAAATAAATACAGAACAATGAATAAAAGAATTGGGTGCTACTTAAATCAGTGTATTACCTTGAGTCAGCTGTTTCTATTTTACGCTTTTTTCTTTTTTGATCTGAGGAGAAAAAAGTAAGTTTCGTATAATAAAAAGAAAACAAAGAGTCACGACCTTGATCATTGTCTCTTAGTGCAATCAGTACAGAAAGTTTCTCAATAATATCTTGAATAAGTCTGTTGAAAAAGATTTTAGCTTCAGTTAGCATTATTTCTCCTTACTTTGACTCATATGACGATAACTCAATACCACGTCTGTAATTGTCTTTTAATTTTTGATGTATCAAGCCTGAGATCCCTTTTTATAGGTGTTTTTTTATTGTTTTTTTTTTTTATTTTTTTAGAAAAGGAATATTATGACCCGTTTGTATACAATGGAAAATTTTATGGGCTTTACCTTTTTCAGAGTGGATAGAATATTGTATTTTATTTATACCGTTCAAAACTGCCTCTTCGTTTTTTTGAACGGCCTCTAATTCTATCAGAGAAGAGCATATCTGTTTCCAGATGTTAACTTCTTCATTCATGTCTTGATGTAAACGAGATGAGCAACGCCAAAGGACGGCTTTTTGAAAAAAGGGCGGCTAATTAAAAAATAAAAGGGTGTTTTTAATTTTTCCAAAAGGCGTTTTGATTCATCCAATGGGCGGTTTGATTTTCCTCAAAGGGCAGTTTCAGTGTCAAACACCTGTCGTTTACAATCTAAGAGAAAGAGCTATACTGATTTCTGATATACACCTTTATCAGGCCTTAAAAATTCAGTGTATTTCTAAGAAAGCTTTTTTCTAAAAAAAAAAATGCAATTGTAATTGTAATGTGATTTTGTAAAGCTCCAATTGACATTCAAAGTTTGGCTTATCAAATGTCGTTTAAAACGTTTATTGCGAGGCACATTTGGCCTTCATATCGCAGCCATACAAATCGAGATGGGCTCTTCCGGTCTTCTTTGTTTTCGAGTACTTAATAAAAGTTTTTTAACAAGCTGCTGCAAACTCTTAGCCCCACTAGCGTTATAATGAAAAATTAGGTCAAAGTGTACTGTCTGGAGCTGGCTGAGCTTCTCTTTTGTAACGAAAGTGTTTTCATGTGTCTTTCTGATGGAGCTAGAATTACTTTTCCTCAACATTCTGTATTGACCACCATATTTATAAATACACCTTATATACCGTTGCTACACGACTTACAGGACAGATACAAATACAAACAACTTGGACTTTTAGACAAGCAGTTCAGTTGCTCCTAGTTTGTATCCCTTTACAGCACAAAGTTTTTAAAATTGTTTACATTTCTTTGCCAAGCTTGCCAGTTTAGCTAACAAAACGTAGTTGTATGTTTGTAGTCAACTTAAGGATGATTGTGAAGGATGTATTAGCTTAAAAAATGAGATACGGGTACTTACCACATGTGTTTCGTTCCAGCTAGTTACTAGTTCTAGCAATGTACAGGTGGTCTAAACAATTTGTTTGGATCTAACTTCTCGTCTGTTTAAACATCAAGAACAATACGAAGAATAAAAAATTTAATTGCTTTTCTTATTACTCAATATATACTATTAGTGTGTTTATACTATTATGTAGTATTATTTCTTAAAACAAGCGATTTATTGGTTTCTAAACATGTCTCGTGTTTTCATAACTGTATATACCTTAAGATGTGCAATAAAAACTTTATGAAATTATAAGCAGCTTATAAACGAAAGAGAGCTTGTTAAGAAACTAATTCTTCATCGTCGTCATTCCTGTTTGACATCGTTTTGTATAGTACATACTAAACGGTTTGAAAACCTGGTATCAAGCCTCTGTAAATAGACCTTAAATCTAGTATCCTTAACTCTTTAGATTTACTTCTGACTTCTAGAGCATCATAAGAAGGGCTCAATCCAAGTTCTCAAGTAGGCAAAATATAATACTGACCCAAAAGTTGCTCCTGGAAAACATTGTGTTTTAACTAATTAAAACAGGCTACCGTTCAAGGCAAACTAAAAGTATCATATGGTCACTGAGAAAAGATTTGAGCAAAAGTTTTTCTTTTCGTCGAAATGCACTATTTCACAAAAGTCGACCTATGCTCAGCGGAAGACGCTTTTAAAGACACAAAAAAAAAACGAGTCTCTAACCACTTTTTATTTATTTGTTTTAATCTGTAAAGCTTGAACTGAAGAAAGCATTAGAAGGAGATATTAAAAACGCTCTGATCAAACAAAAACAAAAAAGCTGTTAAATTGCAAGGCAGCTAACTCTATTCGATATGATACACTTAAATCATTTGTTTATATATTATGATGGAATACAAAAAAGTTCAACAGTGAAAAAGCCTGCCAAAAGAAAGCAGATAGAAAACACCCTAAAAGCAGACCAAAAATCATAAAATATACGCTAAAAACAACAATATAATTGCCAATATGTGTTATTGTGATAAAACAATTTCAAAGCCAGGTAAATTACAAACTGATAAACGTTTCTCTGTTAAGAACAACGGTAAAACACTGCTGGATTTTTTTGTTGGATTTATCGTCAAAGTGGGGTAGAACCCACACAAGTAGCTACTATTACAAATCGGATGTTGGGAACGAAGGCAATAGTAAGCTATGGGATTTCATATAGAAAGAGTCAAGTAAAATGTTTAAAGTGATATTTAGTCTGCCCTTTACTGAGCGGAAAACGTTTCCCTTCCTATATAATTTTACAATTCATTGCATTTAATACATTTGCTTTAGTTGAGACTCTCTATTTTTCATCTAGCACCATCGTTTTTAAGCTGCTTCTTTATCCTTATATTAAAATCATCTCTCAGCTTTTTAGGTTCACAATAGCCTAGTCAGTGCTGATTTTTTTTTTAGCTCTTTAGAAGCTACGTGTTAGTTTTAATATATATTCCTTACTGTAAAAATATACCCAGAGGTTTTTAAATGATCACCTTGGTTTTTTTTTATTGAAAAAAAGCATAGCCTTATCGTTGGTTTTTCAGAAAACCTAAAAAGTAACTGCGAAATAAGTACAGGAATCCTCTGTTGCTTTGTTCAACAGACTGAACATTTTCAAGGAAACTGTCAAAATACTACTTTTCTTGACTTATTTGGGAAAAAAAAGCGAAAGCAAAAACTACATAAATCATCTATGGTCGTAATTTGGGTCAAATGGACTATGAAAAACATGAGACTTGACAAGATATATAGAGCATACTCCACCAGATTCGCTGCTAGTACCAGAGAAAACAATACTCAATTGAGAAAGCAAAACAGTGTAAAAATTGGAGCCAAAAAGAGAAAGGGTTTAAAGAACATCGTCATAAACCAGCTTCTCAGTAAGTCTTTAGTACAAATGTTGCGAACTTTTTGATCTTACAGAGGACCAACAATTGTAAAATAGCGTGATTAAACTTCCGAATTGTGTACAACACAGCAGGCCTCAAAGTTTTTATGAAAAAGGCATGGTCATTCTTCTTTGTTCATGTAATTAATGGGCCCTTAAGACTCAAACCGAAATAGCTCAAATAGCTTAGTTGCTAAGTGTAAAACTCTAAAAATACTCAAGTATTTAGCGAAAAGGAAAAGCTTTTCTCGCTTTGGTTATTTCTACCAAATCGATCATTTCAAGCAATTTACAAGGTGTGTTTTTTGTATTTTTGATTCTTAACATAGTTTATCCTTTCTATTAAAAACCACTGAAATGATTTGTCGTTTATTGCATTGGCCAGTTTACGGCATTCAAAATTTTAGATAGTAGTGGCAAACACAAAGTGTATTATAAGCTACATTTCAACCCGCTGTTCTATGTGAACAGATAAAATCTTAAAATACATCTAGACATTGTTAATTGGAATTCAAGAAGCAGGGATGTATAATGAGAGGGAAATTGTAACATAGCTCCCATAAAACGTCGTCTGAGAAGCGCTGGGGCCAGATACCCATTGCACTAATTTGTTGATGAGTTTTGTTTGTACTGTTTGATGATATATTAGAATCTTACATAAATACAATTTATGCAAGATCGCTTAACAGTGGCCGATCTACATCAATACTGTTTCTGTGCTATTGAAAATAAACGCTTTTGTAGAATTCTTTCGAATTGTATATTCCCCTTCTGTCAATATATGCTAGTATACCCAATTAATGAATTAAAATATAATATGGCTATAATAATTAATAAAAGGCCCCTTGATTTTTTTTCCTACTGACGTTTTTGCGCTAGAAAGCAGCAATTAAAGAGCGATGGCTGCTTCGTTTTAAGCTCTATGGTTCAAATGTAGTTAGATCTTAATTGTTGTTAACTGTTGCAAGTGTTTGAAGGCAAACAAAGGTTTTACTGTATATACTTGTTTGAGCCCTGAAATTTTTTTTAGGAACTATGATCGTAAGCGTTGGTGTGCCAAGTGTTTCTTTAGTACCTTCAAACATTAAATTCAAAATGTGTTTTTCTGATCACACACATTTCAGCTTTTGTTTCTAATAGCTTTGGTACTACACTACCTATTTGGGCTATATACAAAAGCATGTCTTGGTGTATTGAATAAAATAAAGGGTCTATTTTTGCTAAGGGTTTTTTCCCCCTCTTTTATGTACATTCCCCTTTCTTTTTACTTTTATTTATTTTTTTACTACCATTGATTTTTGTTCTCAAGTTGTGATTTGTGTTGTTGCTATATGGCCGAAAAAATCAGTTAGTGGCACATTAATAGCTTGGAGCTAATTCGGATAAATGTTTGTGTTACTGTTGCTTTGTCTAATTTTTTCATTTTAAATGCCATTAAAAAACGCTACAGTTTACGGGCTTTTAGCTTTTGTAAACGGAGAGAAAAGAAAACATCAGATACATGCGAGATATTGCTCAGACTACTGATAAAAAAAAGCGGATTTGGTACGATCATTAAAAAAAAAAGATGTGGTTTTCAATAAACAGGTCTTTAAAGTATTGGACTGGTTTGTAATGGGTTGTGCCACCGAAATTAGAGAGAATTCAAATCTCTCAAATAGAAGTCTTGAACTTCAAGCCACTATGGTCATAACCTACAAAAAAGGGGATGTCTTTACTTTGTCACATGAGACTCTTTTTGTATGTGTAAGCATGTGCAGTAAAAAAAAAAGAAGTAACTGGTATTTTAGGAAGAATCTACAAAATAAGGTTGATTGCTTCTCAGTGTTTATTTCTGTATCCACAATACTTCAAATGACATAATATAGTTTTTTCTTTCAAGCTGCACATATGCTTGGCTTTCCAAGTCTTAAATTGAAGCTGATGTGGGAGGAAATAAGGTCTAGAAGGTCTTGAGAAAAAATCGATGATCGTCAGAAATTATAGTGGGGTTAAAAATACACCACAATTGTTCAAACTAGGGTGGTATTGGCTAGGTAGCAAACCAGAATAGACCCTCTTTGATACTAAATATAGATGGGTGTACTCGAACTTGATTGTTGCGAAATCTGGAAAGCAAGTGTGTTTGAAAATAAATATGTCCTGATCTTAGTACGTCTACAGAACAAAGCTCTGATTCTTTGAACGTGATTCGTTACGAAGAAAGAAAGTTTATTGTTTGGTCACCGAAAGAAACGATTGGTTCATCTGAAAAGGAAAAGGGATTTTCTTGCCCGATCGTAGTTGGGCTTCTCGGGCTTTCTTACTTAATTTTGTTGTCTGGCTCCATTTCTAAATCCCCTTTTATATCTAAGCGGTTACACACATTTCGAGCTCCATCCAGCTCCTTTTTTTTTTTTTGCTCTCTTGTAACATCACTCCTATAATTAGCAACTAGTATTTAAGGCAAGTGATTTTCTCTCATTTTTCCAGGTTACTTTCCTTCTTCTTTCCTTTCCCTCTTTTTTTTTTTCCTTTTTTTTTTTTGTGTGTGTGTGTGTGTGTCTACCTATTTAAACATCAACATGAAATTATCTCTTGCTGTCATATCCTCTTCATTCTTAATTGCTATTTCACAGGCTGCTAACATTCACTTCAATGTTATTGCCCCTGGTGCCACAGATGTCAAAGTATCCGTGAACGGTCAACAGGTAGCTTTGACTGCATCTGATCCTAACGTACCTTATTTTACTGGTGCTGCCGAAGCTGGCTCTGCTACATCATACAAGGTAAATTACTATTTTTTGTATTTATATAGATTCTTATATTTCTTTGTTGTAGTACGTTGTTGGTGGAACCCAGGAAAGCTTCGACCGTTCTCTCAATGGAATCAAAAACTCAACACTTAACGATTTCTATAATCGACCTGTTACCTACGCAAACATACCTCAATTGCCCAACCCAATTCAAACAAACGTAAGACAGCAGATTCAATAAATCCAACCTAACTCCTGTTTTCATTTTTAGCCTCAATGGACTCGTTCAGGAAAGAAATCTGAAATCTTTGATGACAATTACGTTCCCAGTGTCTTTTTTCACGCTGATGATTCTCAAGTTCAAAACTTGGTAAAGAACGTACCTGCTGATAAAGTGACTGGTACCTTGACCTTCATTGGTTCAAACTACGTCTATACTTACCAAAACGTCGCTTTCGGTATTCATGGTGCTGGAAAGAAACACAACAACGCAAAACAATCTTGGAACTGGTCTTTGTCTGGATCAGATACGATGGGCAACCGTAACTTTTTCAAACTTCGCCATATGGAAGAAGACCCTACACAAATTCGTGAACGTCTTTATGCTGATATTTTACATGCCATGGGTACCTATGCCAACGATGCCACTATGGTTCGTTTGTTCCTTAACGGACAAGGTTTTGGTACTTTCAACATGTTGGACGATATTACCCAATTCTCCTATATCAATGCCATGTTCTACGGAGGTAAACCTCCTGCTACTTTAGGCCCCTTATACGATGGTGCTTCGGGCGCAGACTTCCAATACCACCCTGGTAACATGGACGGATATTCTTCTTGGGTTGCCAACCCTAACAACCCCAACGCTGAGACCTATGCTGCTCTTGATCCTCTCTGTAAGGCTTGGAACGAAACCAACTATGCCGATAACACCGCTATGGCTAACTTTGAAAAGTTGTTTGATATGGACCACTTCTTGCGTTTCATGGTAATTGAATACCTGACTGCTCACTGGGATGGTTACTGGATGGGCCAAACAAATGACGGTGCCTACCGTGACCCTGCCGATAACAACAAGTGGTACTTTTTGGATCAAGATTTTGATGGCACCTTTGGTGTTAACTTGGCTGTACCTGAAGCCAGAGCCTTCTTGGACGTTTCTTACAAGGACTTCCCTAACCGTTATCCCGCTGCTGTCATGGCCAACAATGTCCTCCAAAACGCTGATAAGAAGGCCACTTTCGAAAAATACTTGACCGAAACCGTCAGAGTGTTGTTCAACAATGTCACCTTGACCAACCGTGTTCTTGCCCTCCACGATTTCCTTTTGCCTGATCTTGAATGGGATCGTTCTATCACCCAACAATCGCCTGGTATCAACTTTGGCTGGACAATGCAACAAGTAAACCAAAATCTCTGGGAAGGCGTTGGTGCTCCCAATAATAATGGTGGTGGTGCCGCTTGGGGTTTGGTTGAATACATTGCTGCCAAGGCTCAAGCCATGGCTAAAGAATTTAGTATTACCATCGTTTCTCAGCCTGTCGGTCCTTCCGGTAACTCAAGTACTGCCAGCAGTAACGGTAATAGCTCTGTCGTTCCTGGCGGTCAATCCATCTCCAGCAATGCTTCTCAAGATTCTTCTGCTAAACACACATCAGCTGCCTCTTATTCAGCCCTTCCTGCTGCCCTCTTGACCTTCTCTGCTGTTGTGGCTGCCACTGTATTTTAAATTACTTAATCCTGACCTCACGCGACCTCACACTTGTTCTATTTATAATTCATGTACACTACTTTTTAGTCTCAAGGATGAGGAAATATTAAAATCAAAACATAAAAGTACTTAAAAATAAATCCAGGCTTTTGTTTTTCGTAAAGAAATCACTATTAAAGACAAAAGAGAAAGATGTGCTCAAAACGGATCTGTATCAAAACTTTTTTTTTTTGTTTTTTTTTAGTAAACCCTTGCAGGTGATGATGACAGGTGTATTTGTCCAAAAACTTCAAGGGGGCTTTTTTTTGTAGCATCTTAAAATACAATCTAGACTAAAGCAATCTATGTACAATCAGCAAATGCAGGATTTTCTTTGTCTTGAGCGTACAAGCAGAAAAATCGGGTTTACCTTTGAAGCAAACGGAAGAGTGGCGTCGCCTGGCTTTATTTTTAGGTTTTGATTGACATAAGGCCGATAAGTCATTACATACAAATCTAAGTAGACTGACGTGGTTTCCCATTTGCTCTCGTCTCTAAGGTGCCTTTTCTTTTTTAAACGGACTAGGAGACCTCACAAAACAAGCATGACGTTGTGTAGTAGAAATACGCCTATATCGAGCGAAAACAAAAGCCCCTATTTGTAATCTAACTCTAGCCAGCTCAAGAAGCCCAAACGTTCTTTGAGCTTATCGGTGCCAAAAAGTTTGAAAAAAAAGTTTGACTTTCAAAGCAACATCAAAGGCTTTGTGCTGACATTATCCCTCTTTCTCTCCTTTTCTGACTATACCAAGATGTGCATATCCGTGCCATAATTTTCTTTTTTGACTAGTTTATTGCATATCAGAAAAATACAGTGACAACTGTTCACATGACGCTTACCGCCTTTTTTCTGACAGAAGTTGGCTGAGAAGTAGCAGAGCTTTAGAATTCCAGAGGATTAAATAAATGACATCATGGTGCTTTGAATGATCCTGAAATACAGCACAGAAAGCATTTTAAGCACATTTGATGTCGGACGGCTTTGTAAGTTTCTAGCAGCAGGGTTTTTGATCAATAGGGCTCACCTGTTGTAAGCCTTTTTTTCTACGTTGATAAAGCTGATGTAACGTTTTCTTTTTTCAAGAGCAAAATCTATGCTCATAACACTATTTCGTTTATTTAGTCGCCCTCAGATAGTTTACAATATACCAGTTTGTCGTGAGTAAACAAGAAAGCAGTATGTGATCAGAAGCTTTTTGGTGTAGTTTGGAGCCTCTAGCTTTTTTGTTCATTTATACAAATATTGTACAACATTAATACGCTACATAAAGCTCATGTAGATCCGTGTCTGAATGTGCGATCTACGCAGCTTAGAGAGGTGGTTTCGTCTATCACATATACCGTAATAAGTTAGGTTTAACTATTATATTTCACTCAGTAATTGTTTCTTCCCATATTCAGAATGTTACACACATGCCCGCCTGTTTTGCTTTTATAAAAGGAATACTGACACAAGGAGATCTCCCGATATTTCCTTGAGCTTTATTTAGACTGTTTGAAAAAAAAAAAGCTAAATTTATTCCTAGTGACCATATGGAGTAAATGCAGTACTGAATGAAAATATATAAAGTGACAAAAAGGCTTATATACGTGTTTACATTACGGAGTTAGGTTCTAAAACCTTTTTTTTCATTATTTGGCTTTATTTTGCGATAATCAATTAAGCGTAGTATTCTATTTTAGTTGAACTATTACTCCTATAATAGCGAAGAAACCTGTAATATAAGCATCTTTTTCATAAAGGGGCTATATATTTCTTCGCGAGTCAAGAACTATTATATTCAAAGTTTTTTCGCAACTCAGCCAATCTAAAGGTAGCTCCTGTTAGCGTATCCTGTTTATTAACTCTTCACAGTATAAATAAACAGACCCTAACACATTTTGTCTGTAGCAGTACTCAACGGCATTTATAATCAAACGGAGCACTATGTATACGAAGATGCAAGACTGTTGCTTGTAACAAAACGCTCCGAACCACGGTATAGGCACGGTCGATAGTATTCCTTTTTTTTTTTTTTTAGAATATTAAAACTGAAGCGCATGGCAATAATCACAAAAAAGAAAAAATTCTAATATTAGACAAAAACTATTCCAGTAAAAGAACTGTTTTAAACTATTCTCAATTGATTTTTGTATACATTAAAAAAAAGAAATATCCTTCAAAAAAATGTTCGTGACTGTGTACTGCCCATTCTGGAACTGAGACACTAAAGCTAATAGAGGTGACATGAACAGTTGATCTACACTATGCAAAACCAGAAAGTAGCAGATAGCATGTATTCTGTTTAACAGCTTCTCAGCTGATTTCTTGAAAAATGTCAATACAAGAAACCTCATGATTAGTTTATTACAGGATATATCAGTTGAAAATCATATTAAGCAATGTACAATAAAACTTAGATCTTGTAGATTACTGTATCTATATGCTACTCATAAACGTATCTTTGCTTTAATTTCAATAAAGTAGCTAAGTTGTTCGAATATATCTTTTTTAAGATAGAGAATCTATTGTACATGTCTGTGATCCTGGGTTGATAGACTGAAACAGAGTAGTATAACACACCTTAAGAAAAACGGCTGTTTCAGCTATAGATTAACAGGCTGGCTCAATTTGACTCAAAAAAAGCGTTGTCTTAAATTCTAGCCTAAAGGATCGAAACATGGGCGTGCTCATAATCAAATCGACAACTTTACGTTGGCTGAAGCTTGACGTTTATTATTGGTTTTAAAAGTCAATGATATATGGTAAGGAGGATAGCGAAGCGGTTTGATTTTTATAGAAATAGACATATTTACAATTCGTTGTCTATTCCCAGTCACTGTCTTCGTCCTCTTGCTCTTTGTCCTTTTCTGGTTCTTTGTCTTCGTGTTGATCCTCATCTTTTTTTTTCTTTTCAGTCTTTACCCAGTCATCTTCTGCAGTCTGCTGTTGTGGGGTGGAAGAGGTTCCGGATATGTGACTGAAATCGTCTGTATCTTCTGAACTACGCTTTGCTTCTGTTATCGTATTCTCTTCATCGTCTGAGTCCCACTTGAAGTCATTCTCATCGTCTTCTTTTACACCCTGAACAATTAATTGCCTCTTTTGTTCGTCTTGTTCAATTTTTTCGGCATGATAAAAGTATCTCTGCCAAAATACAGGATAACTCACTTGCACAGGAACTGAACATTTATATAATGGGTTATAATGGTATTAAATACATATTTACATTTTTTCTTCTTTACCAATGCTTTCCATTGTTTTTTGTAGATCTGGATACGTTTTCAATAGTTCACTAACTTTATCGGTATATTCTTCAATTTTAAAGTCATTTTCAAACGTTTCAAACGTCTTTTTTTCTTCCTCTTCGATGTCCTTCAAATAAGTATCCTCATCGACTTGCATTTTAGCTAGCAGTGCTTCTTTACGAGTTGCACTGTTGTTTGAGTAATGGATTTCATCAGTTTAGAAGCTTTTTAAATTCTTTTCCTTTTTATCTTTACTATATGCGAGGATTGCTTGCTACTTCTTGTTGCTCTTCAGGAGCAATGACAGTTACCGTGTTTCTAAGAGCTGAAATAACATCTCCGCCAAAAGTTTGAAGGTAATGTTCAGCTGACTGAGTTCCTTTTACTAAGCCCTCCTTTAAGTGAGCTAGATTCATGTTTTCGGGAAGTCGAACTGATTGAACTTGGGCCGGCAATTGCTGCTCAAGTGCGTTGAGCAAACCGTCTTTTAAGCTGAGAAAGTTTACAGTATTGATACTTGCAAGACTTTCTCTAATTATTTCCAAACTATGATCTTCCTCTTCTGTCTCTTCTTCAGCATCTTCAGTCAGAACTTGGGCAAATTCTTTCAAATCGTTTTTTGTTCCTTCTACAAACGCTTCGCTCTTTTGCAGACAGGTTTAATCTCTTGTCAAATTCCTTTGTTCAGTCAAAGGGAAAAGCTACCTGTTTTTTTACAGTGTCGACTAAGCTTGTCCATTTTTTTCCCCAACCCATGTTAGTGAAAGCTTTTAAAATTACATCGTCTTGTTCACTGTTGTTGCTGTTGTCATTGACACCGGTAGTGTATTGATAAATGTCGTCCATTGTTTAAACAACAAAAATAAAAACAAAAAAAAAAAAAAGCGTAAAAAGGAGACTGTGTGACTAGAATTCCATTCTTTATGTATAAAGGTTATGTGTGATAAATAAATTAATCGTTTTCTCTGGCAGATTTTCTTGGTATGGGAGCGAACTCTTGAATATCTTTTGTCCAGGTTAAATCCTCTTCCTCTTTATAACCTTCAGAGAACAAGATTGTGTTGATGTCTTTTATAGCAGCTCGAGTTTCTGCTGTGTGATCTTCTGTGGTACTCATCTCGTATTTCCTAATTTCCTTCTTCTTTCCCTTTACTGTTTCAGGCCTACACTCTTCGTAGCTCATATTTGGCATCAGGTGTTTCGATACACATATATATTCGGTTTTTCCTTTCGAGTCTTTTGTTTGTAGGTATTTGTCGCGATTTTCCATAAACCGTTGTACCAGTCGTCCGTCAATTAAATCCTCTACTCGTCGTTTTCTAATAGCGGCTGGTTCTGATGGCGGAGGTGGAGGCAGAGGAGGCGTTTGGTTTATAGGTGTACTGGATTGATCTTCTGGGTCTGGGTCTTGATATACTGTGAACTTTGTGAAATTCTGAATAGGGGCACGAGGTTGTCCTCTTCTAGGCAAAGTTGCACCTGCAAACTGTTCTTTCACCATTTCATTTTCTGTTTTGTTGAATGTAGGTAAACCAGGCGTTGGTATTTGTGATGTAGATTCACCGGTATATACTTCAAAGCTCGGTGTGGATCGACTGTTTCTCAGACCTCCACCGAGTCCTAAAGAGCTGCTTTGACTTCTTGATTGTCCGGCAATTTTTTCCCCAAGCATAGTACGGTTACCCGAAGCAAGTGCTTCCATTTGTAATTTGAAATTTGGTGCTTTAGTGATTAACCCTCTCTCATTTCTCTCTTTCATTCTAACTTTGAACATTTTATAGTTCTTCTCCAATCGAGTTAAAGGTGCAGCTTGTCGTTCTAATCCTTGTATGTAAATCTTTTCTGCATCTTTGTATCTATTTTGGTTGATGAATCGCCTGAACGGTCAAAAAAAAAAAAAAGCTTTTTTTTAAGTATTTACTTTTGATCTCCTTCAAGAAGAGCGGCATATTCCTCATAGAACAAAGCTAAGGATTGACCAATGTCCATGCTCATTAGGTATGAAAATATACTGATTGGCGCATCTACCAGAGTTGCGTATTCTAACCACATTTTGAGATAGCGAGGATCGTGTTTGTACCGTAGTTCATTAACAAACTTCGATGTCGCCGTTTTTATTAGATTTAAAAGTTGGGTGTCGTCACTAGGATACATTTCAATTGTCCATTTGATATATTCAAGGTGAACTGCTAACGGATCGTCTTGTTCATCTGACGTTTTCAGTCTTTCTTGAAAATCCGCATTTCCTGCTTTTAAAATCTTTAGTTTTTCTATAGGATCAACAAGGAGTGCTGCAGCGTATCGGCCTTGTGGGCGAGGTTTTATGTTTTCTTTATGACAATCAATATCTGCTACTTCTGGTATTGAATCTATTAAAAGCTTTCTAATCCTTTCTTCTTCGTCCGACATTAAAAGAAACTCCAAGAAAATAAAAATATGTAAAAATGTGACGTTTTGAGAGTGCCTGTTTGAAACGCGAGTCTATTTGACAGTGTTTTGTGTTTGAAAATGCAAAAATTAAAAATTTTGGGTCACAAATACAAGCATTCTGAAGGTTAGCACTTTTTTGTCTGTTAGTGAAATTTATAGTTAAGCTGCAAAGGTTTAAGATTATTCAGTGAACCACTTTTGTTGCTTATGCAAGCGTTTTGAAGATATATCCCAAAAATGCAAAATTTTTTTGTAGCACTGTTATAAAAGTATTAAAACTACGCTTTTCAGAAGCTATGTCAATTTTCGGATCAGACTTCTTCAACATTCTTTACTATGGGGATATCAAGAAACCAAGCAATACATAGCTTTTTTTTTTGTTACATGATTGGTATAAAGAAAAAACTCTTGGTTTAAAGTTTTATACAAGCAGCCAAACTTATAAATGTGTTTTGAGTGGTGACTTTTGGATTTGGTTGTTTATAGTAAGAATTCGACCAGCGAGGGGTTTTTGGTTGTTTTAGGCTGCCTCGAATCGAATTCGTTACTGTCTTTGGTGGACAGCATATACGTTCTTGAAATGATCAAACAAATGTGCTATTTGATATTTTAACTTTTAGCTGAGATCATGCCATATCAAGTGTTGTATTGCTCAAGGGGATTTATGGCGTATCGCATATGTTAAGGGGTATTACTAATAGAGGCCTTTGATCTGTAAGTTTTTGTTTTTTGCAATAATCTTTGTACAAGACAGATAATCAGCTAGCCTTTTTTTTCTCAAGATATATTTTACTGTTTATTTTATACAAGCAATTAAATAGCTAGACGCTTTTGTAAACAGCTTTACCAGTGAGTTTCTGTACTTCTTCTGATCCTATAGCTCTTAGAGAGTGGGTGTATAAGTTACATAGGATATTTGGAGTATATTTGATGTACTATTTGAGTGAGCCCCTTGGAGTAAACTGGATGTACAGAGGTAATGTACAAGTTTATGCAAAATTTCAAGAAAAAAAAAAACTTGGATTTGATGAAAAAAGAAGTGAATAATAGTTTTTGTTTTATTGAACGGTTATTGTTTGAAAAACCCCACAAGGCACATATATTGCATACTCTGTACCAATTGATTAACTTATTTTGACATCTGCAAAAGAAAATAAAAGTAAGGTCTCAGTATGTTTTAGGTGATATTTTACCATCATTTTGACAAATTCTTCGTAGTTAATTTGACCATCACCATCTACATCTGCTTCACGGATCATTTCGTCAACCTCTTCTTCTGTCAACTTCTCACCAAGAGAGGTCATTACATGGCGCAACTCTGCAGCAGAGATATACCCGTTTCCGTCCTTATCAAACACTTTGAATGCTTCCTGAATTTCTTCTTGAGAATCTGTATCTTTCAGTTTTCTATTCAAGAATGTATCAGGACATGCACAAGTTGAGTCACTGGTTTTACTACCTTGCTAACATAGCCAAGAACTCGCTAAAATCAACACGTCCGTTTCCATCACTATCGATTTCGTTGATCTATATCCAGTTATATACTTTTCTCTATAGCGCATGTCTTTAGAAAAAAAAAAAATACTTACCATATCTTGAAGTTCTGCTTCAGTAGGATTTAAGTTTAAAGAACGCATGACAGTACCAAGCTCCTTGGTTGTAATGGCACCATCACCGTCTTTGTCAAATAGTTTGAAAGCTTCACGAAATTCGGCGATTTGTTCTTCAGTAAGTTGATCAGCCTATGTATTTATTTATTTTTTTTTTTAAAAAAAAGACCCATTGCTATGTCTTTTGTGCCATCGCGCTCTATATTACCATTATAGTTTTTTTCGACAAAAGAAAAAGAAAACTATAAGAAAAAATTTAATTTCGAGGTTGCACAACCTGGGACCGTATCATTATTCTCCTTTTTTTTTTAAGCCAGGAGGCGGGGCAAAAGGGTTAAAAACAATAAGGAGCCGCAAAAAAAAAAAGAGAAAAGCCAGACAAGGCCGTTGTCTGCACCAAAAGTCTAAATTCATCAATACAAACTACGAGACCTATTCGGCGTTTGAATGTCCACGTTGTAGATTCTGTATTGCAAAGCTGGACACAGCGACTACAACGTGAAGAGTAGCTTATATCGGTTTTAAAAGTTAGCTAATGTACAGTACTCATTGCTAAAGGAGTTGGGAAAAAATCTGTTTGTTCCACGGGTTGTTATATAACACGTTTGTTTTACTGTGCATATCGAAGAATCCTATTGCTTTCATTTTTGTCTCGGTAGCTTTGTTGTATATTTCCAAAACAGTTCTATGAGGGAATTTCCTTGCGAGAAATAAAAAGTGCGCAGATGAACAGATTCTGCGTACCAAAGGCAATAATGAGCCCTTTCCCCATACTTTTTTCCTTTTCCTTCTTTTACAGAAACTTGGGATTTAAAAATGCGCGTTATTAACCGTATACTCTGCTGTGCTTTGTTTTTTTTTTTTTTGTATTTGAAAGAGGACTTTGAGTTGTTTATTTATAAGAAGCGTAAATGCTTCTTTTGCAATTCACTAAAACTAGGGGTAAAAAAGAGCTCAACCTGATGTACCTACACCAGTTTCAGTATTTAGGCTTGTAATGTAACATGGGCAGGTCGTATATTAATTTGAGGTTCAACAACAAAATGCCTCGGTTTAAAGTTTTGTAATCACAAAGTCAGCTACTACACATCTTACATGTACGTCTTGTTACAGAAGCAAAAGAAAAAAGAACTCTCAAAAACTCTTTTTGTTATCGGGTTCTCCTTAATTTGGTTTTTACCAGTTGCTAGCTTTTGTGAGTGTATGTCCTAAGAATCAATGACGATACTGTGCAAAAAAAAAAAAAAAAAAAAAAGGTTATGGATCTATTGTGATTGAACTCATCTAGACCTCAAATGATTTTCGCCTAAAAAAACACACTACAGTATGAAGACTAGCTTATCTTTGATTTCAGACGCTTTTTTGGCTTGGTGAGCTGTTTTTGCTAAAATACCCTCTGAGGTTTTTTAGCTAATATGCGTGACAACAACAGCAAGAGAAAAATAAAAAAGCGTCATCCTATATCGGACAGATCAAACAGTAAGTTTAAGTTTATGTGTTTCTCCTTCATCTTTTTTTCTTTTTTCACTCTTGGAGTGTTCAGTGTTTGTTTGTTTTTTTTTCCAGCGAAAGTAAATGGTAGGGTAAATAGAAAGAAGGTTGACAGCTAATTACAACTGCCCATTCGAACCCAGAATAACCTGGCAAGCGTGACTTGCAAAAAAAAACTACTTTTCAAGGCCTCTGCCCTTTTTTTTTTTCAAATATTGATATATTGAGAAGACATGTTCAGAACTGCAGCATCTCAAACTTCTAAACTTCCTCTTTGGAAGGTTTCTGCACCGTGCTATAGTACTGAAGCAGGAAAAGGACTTGCTGATCGTCTTGGGGCTGGTCGTGGAAAAGTTGCATCCGATACTGCTTCTGATCCCTTTGCCTCTTTTTTTGCCAGAAAAGACAGAAACGAACGCCGACCTAGACAAGACAAACCAAGAGGCAATGGCATCATGTCTTTCAAAGACAAAGATAACCAACAAAAAAACAACAGAATGCCCGTTGCTGGCCAATTTGATGATCACTCTGAAGACAATACTACACGGGTAGCGCAAAAAGCCGAAAACAGCTTTGATAGAGCCAAAAGGTCATTCAATAGACCAAGAGATAATGAACGCAAACCTATGAATAGAAAACCCAACGTTCGACATGAAGCTATTCGTACCAACCGTGCTACTTCTTTCATCGATCGAGACATTGACTGGAATTCCCTTGATGTGATGCCTGTCAAAGAAGTAGTGACAGTGGAGGGTCAACAGGTTGAAGTGGAAGACGATGATTACATGGCTTACTTTTCTGCTGGTGCAGAGCTCAAGTGGTCGGATATTGTAAGAGCTGACAGCGTCCGTACATTGTTGGCCACAAATCCTAGTTTGGATCTTCAACAGAAAACATTATTCTTAGGCGCTGTGGCCAACGTCACTTCCTCTCAAAGAGTTGTAGCCAACAGACAATAAACCCTTTCTTTTTGTAGATTAATTAAAGTTGAGTTTGACCAGAATATGAAGTATGTTTATTGTGTTTTGAATGTAGAAAAAAAAAAGAAAAAAAAAGTGGGGGAAGGGGGGGGAGAAAAGATACTGGATGTATATTTATTTGTAGACATTGAAGTTACTAAGTCTTCTTTGCTGTTGTGGTAAATGATGATGATGACTGGATCTAGTTTGTTGTTGCATCATGGGTGGCATTAAATAAGGTTGCGGTTGTTGATAGATGGGAGTTGATATACTGGCTGTAGGTATGGGTGAACTTTCACTACGCATCATGGACATTCTAGGATCATAGTACATCATTGTGCTAGAAGGTCGGTTGGCATGGCTAGTATTACGAGGTCTTCTCTCTTGATTCAAGTTAAAATCGCTTTTGCTGGCTCTTGTCAACTGCTGTTGCTGCTGAGCCATTTGTTGAAAATTGATGTTGTGATGCTTTTGCGTGTTGACCTGGCTCATTAAACCATCAGCCAGATTTGCTTTGGATGGATCTGGCATCTTTTTCTTGTTTTTGCGTAAGGATGCCTTTTCCTCTTCTAATTGCATCATGAGATCCATAGCAGATACACTCTTTCGGTTTTTTGTCTTTTGTTGTTGCTGTTGCTGCATCTGCATAGCTTGTTGGTACTGTTGGATTTGAACCATTTGCTGTGCTTGCACCATCTGCTGCATCTGCATCATTTGTTGCATCTGCATGTTATAAGCCACTTGTTGTTGCTGTTGCTGTTGCTGCTGTTGGTAATAGCTGTTATACAAATCAAGCTCGCTTGTTGACCTAGCATAACTGCCCATGTGTGGAGGATTGGATACACGTAGAATGGGCTCTTCTATTAAATCCTCTGAAGGGGTAATACTGCTGATGGTGGATCTTGGTGTTTCAGGACCTTCGGACATCCGCCATTGATTGATATGAGAGAGTTGAGGAGGTACTGGTTGGATGTCGTTGATGACATCGCCAGTACTTCTAGCCCTTCTATGTAAGCTGGGGCCACGTTCAAGCTGTCTTAATGTAGACATTCTCCGAGCATTCAATGGTGGCTCATTTTCTATCAAAAATGAATTAATATCTATCACGTGTTGAATGTGGTATTTGGTTTACCTTCAGTCTCTTCTTCGTCGGATTCTTCCTCTGACTCTTGGTCAGACTCTTCATCGTCACTTGGCTGAGGGGTGCGTTTGGGTGCTTTTCCTTTGTTCTTGTTCTGCAGGGTTACATCCTGTTTGGGAACAAGTGCCGGTTTGGGGCTGGTAATATCCAGTTTGGGTAAAGTGAAGTCACCCGTTTCCAATTTTGGCAGCGTGAAGTCAGAGTTAAACTTTGCAAACTCTTTTTTAGCAGAAAGTGCCTCTTCTTGATCCTCCTCGTCCTCTTCATCATCGTCATCGTCATCCTCCTCCTCCTCCTTTTCCTCTTCTTCATCATCGCTCGGCACAAAACGACGGTTATTTTTGGTTACGGCAGTTTTGTGGTCTAAAATAACAAACCATATGAATTAAAGGGGCTAGTGAGGGGGGGGGAAACAAAGGGAGGATTGAAATGCTTACTAGGGTTTTGAAGGGAAGACATAGAAGAGCTTGTAGGCATTTGATTTCTGTCGTCTGATCTTGTGCGAACCATGGGGGTTTTCTGGGGGTAGTTATTCATTCTTGGTGCTGGCATAGGTTTTTGGCGTCCTTTCATTCTTGGTTGGCCATTGGACTGAGGGTTAACAATAGAGTTCCTCATATCTTGGTTAATATGCGCTTGGTGGAAAATCACACTCTTTGACCAAGGCTCTTCATCATCGCCATCCGCTGTTTTAATAGCCTTGGCTAAAGCAAGACGAGAGAGACTGACAGTTACGTCTTCTAAGGGCATCTTTCAAAGACTGTTTTTTTTTATTTTTTATTTTTTTTTCTTTGGTTGAAAAAGAAAGAAATAATAAAAAAAGTATAAAAATAAATTGAAATAAATATTAAAGGAAATGTCTGAGATTGTAATATGCGAGTGATGAACAACTAAAAAAAGCCATAGTTTATTATTATGATTATTATGATTATTGTGATTATTCTTGCCAGCCATAGTTTTTCATCACTTCCTCTAGGTAGTTTATCCTTCTTTTGTATTCCATTTCTTTTGCATTTAAGCTCTTTTTCTCTGACTCTAGAACAGCATTACTTAAAACCAGTTTGGCATTTTCTGCCTGTAGTTCGGCTACTTGCGTTTCTAGCTGATCCACTTTTAACAGCTTCTTTAGTCGTGACCTTCTGGCAGCATCGGTGTTCTATTTTTAAAAAAAAAAAATTAAAAAAAAAAGGGAAAACAAATCCAGGGTGACTTCCATATTCTAACCTTTCGACGTTTGAGTACATCTTCATCAATTGTTCCATCCTCTGAAGGCTCAGGCTCAGGAAGTTTTCTTATGCCACGTGGCTTAGGTAGCGGTCTCGACAGCTTGGGCTCAGGTTCTTCTTTCACCTCTGAATGAAGTTCGCACAGTGGTGTGTCGTTCCCTCCCCAAGATATGTTGAAAACAGAGTTATCAGAAACCGGTGGATCCTGAAGGTTTTGGGTATTGCATATTCCGTCTATTTTTTTTTCCTTGTTGTAGGCTAGTGTAGACAGAGAAGGGGAGTGGGCTGTTGCTTCTTCTTCTGTGCCTGGGATAGAAAGCGTGTTTACATTGTCCCAGAGTAAGGCGTAGTTGTTGGAAGATTCTATAGGTGGAAATGGTAGGGCTCGGTTTTCGACGTTTTCACTTTCCATATTTTATATCAAAATCATTATCTTGTAAAAAGAGAGAGAAGCGAGAAAAAAAAATGCAGACAGTCTGAGGCTCTCTTTCAAAAAATGCGTGTCACAAAAATGCGTGATCCCTGCAGTTTCTTATTTGTTCGTAGTGTGTAGAGAGCCTAATACTACATTAGACCTGTCTGCCGAATCATCTTGACAGTACCAATGCAATGGCCACAAAAAAAAAAAAAAAAAAATTGGATATTGACTATATTTGGTAATCATTAATGGCAAAATGGGCGCTCCCTAACTCTATGAGCTATTTTTCTTTTGCACGATCAATATTTTATTGCATAAAAACCCACTCACATCCCAATTTGCTCTCTTTTCTCTCTTTTATATTTTTCTTCTACATACTAAATCATGATTGTCATTAATAACATAAAATATGCTTGCGAAGGTAAACATGGCAAACCACAGTCACTCTGTCTGCTCGAACCTCCAGAATATTAACATTGTCTTTGTAGCGTGTATACAGGTAATCGCTTGAAAACAAAAAATAGCTGCATTTGTAAATTAACACTCAATTTTCAGGGCCATCGCTCCTCTCGCTGTAATCACAAGGATAGAGACCTAATAATGGTTCGAAAAAAAGGACGGCCTGTCAGTCAATGCGAAAACTGCAGAGAAAAGAGAAAAGCAAACAGAGTTCATAAAAAATGCGAATGTCCAACAAAAAAAAATTCCCTCACAAACAAAAATATGCCCTATTTTTCTCACCGTTCCGTCATGTCAATAGAAGCGCTATTAATATAATCAAAATAAACCACTCTTTGTAATCATCACCAAAATACATCTCTTTGAGTCTATTCTCATATAGAAATGCACAATTTTTTTAGAATTGTCTTCGGAACTGGATAGACATTCTAAACGCTCCATTGTTCGCTATATTCTTTTTTTTTTTTTTTTTTTTTTTCATAATTCCTAGAAAGCTTCTTTCTATTGGCTTTCCCACCTTATAGCTCTCCGTAAGCCACTCGTTGGATTCTATTCTTTTCTGTAGTGTATAGCACAGTTCAGTAAGAAATTTTAAGAAGGGGCGTCGGTACAGCATAATAATGAGTGAATATCATTGAGTCCTTTTTTTAAGCGCTAACTTCAAATTGAGCGGTTTAACAGAATTTGTTGTAACAACACAGAATAAAATGCCGATTTTTGATTTGTGTTCACGTCTGTTCAGGCTGTTTATTTTTTTTTTTTATTTTTTTTTTTTTTGGCTGATTTTAGTTTCTGTTTTTAGGGGAGAGAACAATGTACGCTTGCTCCTTCTTTACTGTTACAGATAAAATAACCTGCCGCTATTAATTAGCGCATTGGAAATAGAACAATTGAAATAAATATCGAGTCACAGCCAACGTCACATTGCAAATAAAAAAAAAATACGCGTTTTGCCAAAGGCTGGCATTCAATCAACCTTTTTTTTTTTTATACCAAAAAAAAAAAAAAAAAACTAATTCTTTGTTTGAAGAAAAATGTGTACGGATTCATTATAAAAAAACTCTGAAAATACAGAAAGGCAGAATTTGATTTAATTGTTCATCTAGCTTTCAATTTTGGAAACAATAACAACAATAACAATAATGCAAACCAACCTGCCAGTACTGGTTTTGGATTTGGCGCCAGTAATTATTAGATGTTTTTTTTTTTAAAAAAAAACAAAGGGCGATTTTAAGAATCTTAACTGTAATGTTAGGTAATAACAATGCTGGAGTAACCAATACTGGTTTTAGCTTTGGAAGCTCGACTACTCCTTCAGCAGGCTCCACTTCCACGCCTTCATTAGGTGGTTTTGGCAACACTATGCCAGCAACAGGTAGCTTCGCAGGCTTTGGAGCTGCTGCTTCTACTACTCCCGGCTCTACAGGTTTTGGAACTTCAACTTTCGGCGCTGCTGCTTCTACAGCTCCTGCTACATCCACAGCTGCTACCAGCGGGTTCGGATTTGGAAACACAACTCCTGCTACTGGTGGTTTTGGAGGATTTGGTGCCTCTGCTGCCTCTAAGCCTGCTACAGGTTTAGGCACCTCTACTCCTGCTACTGGTTTTGGAGGGTTTGGTACCTCTGGTGCCTCTACTACACCCGCCGCAACCACTCCTGCTACTGGCTTTGGGGGATTCGGTACCTCTGGTGCCTCTACTACACCTGCCGCAACCACTCCTGCTACTGGCTTTGGTGGATTCGGTACCTCTGGTGCCTCTACTACATCTGCTGCAACCACTCCTGCTACTGGCTTTGGGGGATTCGGCGCTTCTAGTGCATCCACTACTCCTGCCACCAGCGCTCCTGCCACTGGCTTTGGTTTTGGTGCCTCCAGTACCCCTGCTGCGGCTCCTGCCACCAGCACTCCCGCCACTGGTTTTGGCTTTTGCGCTCCTACTTCTACACCAGCAACCAGCGCTGCTTCTGCAGGCTTTGGTTTTGGTGCTGCTACAAGTACACCGGCAACAAGCACCACTTCCACCACAAACAAATTTGGATTCGGTACACCAACAGCAAATACTACATCAACACCTGCCGCATCAACCACACCTGCATCAGCTACAACTGTAGGATTTGGAGGATTTGGTCAAAAAGCTGATGGTAAAAAAAAAAAAAAGTTAGAGAACAGAGATATACTCTGTTTTTTTTTTTTCAAAGAGACTAATTATGATTTTCAGCTGCTAAACCTCCTGCCGGACAACAACCCGCTCTTACAACACAGCCTACAGTCTCTAAACCAGTTAGTGTGCCTACACCATCCACATTGAAAAACAAGACTATGGAAGAAATTCTTAATTATTGGACGAGAGAGTTGGAGAAGCAAACTAAAGACTTCCACACCCAAGCTGGTCAGGTAGCTCAATGGGATCAACAACTGATTGAAAACGGAAATAAGGTAGGTGTGATTTTTAAATGGCAAGTAGACTGATTATATTTTCTATAAGATTGCTACTTTATATGATGATGTTTCTAAAGTCGAGGTGGTTCAGCAAGAGGTCGATGAAACTTTGGGCTATATCAACACTCAGCAGGAAGAACTAAGCTCGCTTCTTGATCAGTTTGAAAAGCAATTTAAAGACGTATACAACGAAAGTAACCTTGAGCAACCAATGCAACCTGCCGATTTCCAAAGAGAAAAGGCTTACGGTTTGGCAGAGACTCTCAATAGTCAGTTGGATGATGTAAACAGAAATTTGAACATCATGGTAGACGAAATCAATAACATGGGAGGTTCAAAGCAAACCTCAGGTGACGATGATAATGCGGTAAGATATACTGTAAAAGTAGAAGTGGTTGCATTTTGTATTTATGCCCATATAGGTTGTACAAATTGTTCAAATCTTGAATGCTCATTTATCGTCTTTGCAATGGATCGACGCTCAATCTACCAAATTAGAAGCAAAAATTCAAGAAGTTGGTAAATACCATGGTAGCATTGCCTCCAATGTTCAATTCAATTAAAAAAAAAACTGTTTTTATCCCCTTCCCTTTTATCATGAATAAACTTATGTCCAAAACAAAAGCCAAACAAAAGCCAAACAAACACTGATTTATTAGATTTCAGCTAGGGCCTTTTTAAGCTCTTCACTATCGTGATCGAATCGTAATCCAGTCAAAAATGCCTCCGAGGCTTCGTTTTGTCGACCCAAACCAATAAGAGCTTTTCCCTTTCTGAACCAACCCTTGCTCCACTCGCGCTTTAAGCGTGTCACAGATTCAGCGTCAACATAAGCTTCTACATGGTTATTTAAAGACAAATGGGCAGCAGAGCGGTTGCTTAAAATAGGGGCTAATTCTTCACGAACGTATTGGAAAGCAAGAGGCTCCCACAGAGGACGAGACATAGAGAGGTCCACAGCCATTCCGTAAAATCGAATAGCCTCTGTAAAATTATTCTGTTTAAAAAACTTGTTTCCTTCCTCTTTAAGACGAGTGACCTGAGCATTGCGTGTAGGATTGGGTGCGTTCGGTGGTGGCAAATCTTTTACAAGTTTCAAAGATGCTGCTAATGCGTTATGTTCTGTCCAATCAACTTGGCATCGTGTACACTTTTCTAAAGCGTGCTCTTTGCACAAAATCCTATCGCCATCATTGCTTGTAACTACTTCAGGTTGTAAGTAAAGAGTGGCTGCCATGTTGTAAAGATGATGAAAAAAAAAAAACGCAAGAAAAAAAATAGTAGAGCAAATATATTTTTCCTTGCCCGCTTAGGAAACGTCACTATAACACTGTGTTTTCCAACACAAATGTATGTTGGTGTATTAAAACATTGGGTTCTTCTTCAAAATAACCTAACCTCGTTGAGCAATCTATATAACTCATCTGCTTCGTTTATATCAGCATTGGCAGCAGCTCTTTTTTTTTTTTTTTTTTTGTATAGCAAAGGCTTGTAATGATTTGACTGGCTTATAATGCTTTTGCATTTACATGCTGTGTTTAAAAATATAGGTAGAGATGGCCCCTGATTCTTGAAAATCACTAGTTAGTTATCAAGAAACAGGATGCTTTTGTTGAGGATGTTCCAATATTCAATCAATAAAAGGTTTCAAGTAAAAGCTCTAGTTGGCTTTTTAAAATATCATGTATATTTAATGAGGAATCTTGGGATCAAGTTCAAAAAAGGTCAGTTGCTCCGTAATGTTACCTTTACGCTCTGAAGGGAATACTAAACATCCTTAATTGGAGACATAAGCACCTGTTTTAAATATTACTGTTTAACATTTGATCAGTATATTTAAAGTAGTGGGTTCGGTAGCACATCCCATGTTTTTTTTTATTCATCTAGACTTATTCAATGTATATAATGCTGATGCGTATCCAAACATTCAAAAGGTATGTTTTTTTTTCGTACCTAATATGTTTTGATGAACGCTGGGCTTACAGCAGAAAAAAAAAAGCAGTCAGCATAAAAGGCTCCTATTTTCAGAGTACTGTTTTTTGTGCTTTACAGTATGCCCACTTCAAATGTAACTCGAAAATAAATCCTTGGCTTCTTTTTCTAAGCTTGTTGAGTAATAGTTTGATCCAGATAGTCTAATTGCAAAAGTGAACAAAGTAATACATCTTCATTTCGCTTTTCAATGAAAACCAATTGAGCCTCATTTTCTCAGGAACATTGCCTCGTACAGTTTTTTGAAGAGCCTTTAGGTTACCAAAAGTAATACATACATGAATGCAAGCATGCGTTTTCGATAGTGTTGGTTTACAATCTTGCTTTTTTCTGTAAAAATTAGACACCATTTGGATGTTGTTCTTGATTACTACACTGTTGACGATCTACCACCTCACCTACGTGTTTGGACTTTTGAATTAGTAAAATCAAATCTCTATGACATGTAAGGTTTTTTTTTTGGCAGAAAAAGAGAACATACATCCCATCTCAGTAATAGGTATGTAAACTCTAACGAAGGTTGGGACGAAGAAGGAAAAAAGAAAGAAATGCTTGCTCCTGAAGCTAGATATCTTATAGCCAGGTCTCGAACAGATGTCAATGAAATAAAAGGATTTTTGCTATTTCAAATGGTTCAAGAAGAAACTATGGATGACGATATTATGGCTAATTGTGCTTATTGGTAAAAACTGAATTGTAGTTACTCGAATTTAGCCTCTTACCAATAAAGGATTGATGATAGCTATGAAATACAGCTGGCCTGCGACGCCAGAGGCCAAGGACTTGGCGAGTATATGATGAGCACTTTATGGAAAATAGGAAAACATTGGAAAATGGATAAGGTTATGCTCACTGTGTTCAAGGGTAAGAACACTTCTCCACAGACTGTATTCATAAGTTTTCTTTGACAGCTAACAAGGCAGCATTCAGGTTTTATATAGAAAAACTAGGGTTTGTGCGGTATACATACTGCTTTGAAACATGAATAACATTTTTATCGTAGTTTTGAGCTAGATGAGGTATCTCCTGGGGCGTGTTTACCTAAGTATAAGGCAAAGCGGTTTGACTACGAGCTTTTGAGCAAAAAATGCTCATAAAAAAAACACTACCTGCATTTTAGAACTAAAGAATAAACTGTCCAATATTTGGTTTCCCCCCCCCCTTTTTTTTTTTTTTTTTTGGCTGAAAACAAATCTGAATATACTTGTTTTCTTTAATTTGCTACTAAGAGACATTCTTTAGAGAGCGTTTACTTGAATCCTGATCATTACCAAGCTTAATAATTTTTTTTAAAAAAAATCAATCAATAACACATATGTATGAGCCCTTAGTTTATGAGTTTCGCCGTATCAAACACAGGCAAACAAAAACTCTTCTATTGTGACTGAAGCTCTACCAAAAAATTGTTTATACAATTTTGTATCAATTAGAGTTTTAAAAGGAGTGGCATTACAGTAAAGTATAACACTACTTATTTTTCACATGGGATTGGAAAAACAATTAAGATATTAAATTGTGTTTATTTGTGTATTTCTGTCTAATTTGTAGCTATTCTATCCGAATCTTTAGGACAGTATATGGTTTGATTTGCTTCAAAGTTAAAGACACTTGGTTTAAGAGATTGCGGCGAGAACATCTGGTTCCATACAACTTTTGATACCCATTCATGACCAACAATCCCAGGATGGAAACAATCAATATTGCTAACAAAAGTAATTAGAAAGCAAAGTGGTGTACAGGTCATACCTAAAAAAGTTTATAGGGAAAGTCGTCATGTTCAAGTTGCTGTGTTGATAAACGACAGCAAAAGAGTCGCTTTTGTTTTGCTGATATTTGTCGTAAATATTGAGTAATCTTTTATTATACTCTTTTCAGTAACCATGTTGTCAGTATACTTTTTGAATAACAACAAGGTTTTTTTTTTTTTTTTTTTTTTTTTTACCAATAACAAGATTGTCCATCTTTTCTAGTCCTCCTGGGGCTGAGCCGCAGGTGCACTCACGCCTGTTACCAATTGTACTACTGTCATTGTTTTTGGGACGACAATAAGCCTGCCCAGCTGTAACAGGGAATATTTGAGATACACGAAAGGTGCCGATAAGATTGATAAGCACTTTTGGAACATTGGCTATGATTCTCTCAACGGCATTTTCAACGTTTTTTCCAAACGATTCGGGGCTAGTAACATCTTCATATCCATCGGAACAAGAGCTACACATATCGTTACTTCCAATTTGAATATTGATCATCTTCCAATCGTTCTGCATATCGACACCTTGTATGGCTTGCATTTCTAAATTGTAGATACTGTAAGCTAAAACAGAAAAGCATCTTTTTGTACCGTACCAGGAATCAAATAGTTAAGTTGATGTTGCAAATTCACTGACAACGAACCACTCAGTGCTGCACTGAGCTGATCTTTTTCAGGAATATCTAACAAATCGTAAAAGTTTTAGTTTTTTTTTTTTTTTTTTCGGATAAAGCGATTTCCCGATTTTATGACGTACATTTTCCTGGGCAGCTATTGACTGAAAAGATATTAGCAATGTCTTTATTCTACTGATAGTTACTATTTACCACTACAAAAAAGACCAATATGGTCCCCAGAAGCCTGTCCTTTTAATTCTGGTTGATAATGCTTAAGATAATTGGGGACAGTAAATGCGTTTTCGTCTCCACCAATACTATAGCTCAGTCCACGATATTCGTTAAAGGTATTGAACCCTACAATGAGTGGTGGCTGTGAAAAATTCAGACCGAGTATTCCAAACCCTGCAGTAATACTTTATAATATCTAAGTATACAATTGTATGGCGACCTTTGTATACTTTTTTTTTTTTTTTACCTATCGCCCAAAGCTCCTATCACTTTGATATCGTCCGGGCGAAGATCGTGTACTGTGGTAGGAGCTGCCCGAGAAGCGAGAGCAGGGCATTCTGAAATACGTGTAACATTTAAGGTGTATGCTACAGACGCATAAAAAGCAGTAACAATAAACAATGCTGGTAGTAAGCCCATTTCTGTTTTCTTTTTCTTAATTTTTCAGCGAGAATAAAGTTTTGCCTTTTAAAGAAGAAAAAAAGAGAAAGAGAGGGAGAAAAAGAGCACTAGAAATAAATTAATAATTGAGCAGCTGAATTGTTTTCTTATTTTTCTGGGCTCCAATATACCTGCACCAGGGTCTTCTGTCGTTGTTGTATTGTAATCAAAAAGGTAGCCCTTTTAGCTTTGCTCTCTTCTTTCTTTTCATACTTTCTTTAAATTGCTTCGAAGGGCTAGAATTAATATAGTTTACTTACAAACGTTGTTTTTGTAAATGGCGTCATGATGCAACACAATCATCGTGTAACTAAAGACTACAAACCTGAGTTTCAACGTTCAAACTAAAGCTATGTTATCTGAGATTTCTTAGCATAGATAACGCAACATTTATAGCTCTTCACAACCTATCTACTTCCTAAACACAGATTTACAGTAATGCAAAATTGTGCTAAACATATAAATTAGTGCCCTTCATCCAGCTCTGTATACGACTAGTTTCAAGACGTATCAGTATCTAAGCTATAAAGGAGGTGGAGTTTGTATTTATATCTTGATACCAGTCACCAGCCAACTAGCATGAGTGGTAGTTCGTCACGTATTCAAGCACCTCTGTTGTTCTGTGAATAAACACTCGTAGCAGTATGTACTACATAAAACTAGATGCATTCAAGTGCTATGGAACCAGTATTTAACACATATTTATATTTTAAAAACAGGAAGTAAATACTAAAAGTTTATCTCTAAAAACAGTCAGCTATAGCTATTTGACCAAAAGTGGAGCAATTTTTTTCTTATACAGAAGCACTGTCTCCGCTTACTGTATCTGCTTTCTTTTGTTCATTTGTCAAAGGGGGCATGTATGAAACAACATTGATTGGCCAAAAAAAAAAAAGCTCCATTTAAGTACGAACTAAAAGGAGATGTAGGACAAAAAGTTCTGTAATTGGGTAATCTTCTGGACAACGTGGTATGGCACATGATGCTGTTTATAGTCTTTGATGGCTAGAAAGAGTGCTTTCGGAGTCTCCGGTGTAAATCCGTTGGCTACATGTTAGGAAGACGGTGTGGGCTATTAGTTGTCTGAGTTTCAGATAAGCCCCACGGCTCGACAAATAGAGTCTATGTGAGTCTAGGTCAATTTTTTGAGAGTATATAAACATTTATCTGTGCTATCTGTTTTATCTATAGGCTACTATTGTAGGTTAGCTATTAACAGGTTCCTTATCTTGATGTTGTTGCTCTTTGGATGTAGATAACCACCTAGCGACTCAACGATTGTTATATTTAAGAATTTTAGCAATAAGACGAGTGCATACAGTTGGTTGACGATATAAATACTGCCTTGCTTTTTAAGCATAAGAGCTTTCATAAATTCATTTTTACACGCCCTTCAAGAGTACGAAACATCAACCACATAAAGAATCCACAAAATTCTGTCTTTTTCCATTATAAACCAAATAGAGAAAGGACGATTCTCAAGCTGTAAAAACAAACCAAGAAAAAACTAGAGTTTATGTTCTTTGAAAAAGTGTATAAATCCCCATAAGCAAGTTCTGTCGACGCCCATTTGAGGAGAAGATAATCTCAAGTACGTTTACAACTAGAAAAAAAGCTGTACTGCTTTTATAGCAAGTAGCTAGTATGTGTTCACTCATTATTTCTTCAGTACTTTAGAATACAAGCATTGTCTGCCTAACGTTGTGACTTTTTTTTAAAAAATTCCGCAAATCACTGTCTTTTTTTTTGTAAGCGAAAGATAGTCACTAATTAAGCATTATCATAATTTTTCGAGTTATTTTTTTTAACTTTCCTTTTTCTTCGATCTCGAAAAATGGTATGATGCTGACTTGATTTGTACGGTTTTAATGATTACTCATTACTTTTTTTTTAGCCCCAAAACGAGCATATTGAAGAACACATTAAGCGTCATGGTCGTCGTCTCGATTATGAAGAGCGCAAGTAAGATCAGAGGTTTTTTTTTTTTTTTAAAAAAAAAAAACGTTATTTCAGTTTCTTATTGCTTCTTGCTTACTAGGCGTAAGAAGGAAGCCCGTATGGTTCACAAAAACTCTAAAATAGCCCAGAAACTTCACGGTCTTAAGGCCAAGATTCACAACAAGAAACGTCACGCTGAAAAGATTCAGATGAAGAAGGCTATTAAACAACATGAAGAAAAGAATGCCAAGCAAAAGTCAGCCGATGCAATTCCTGAAGGAGCAGTTCCTACTTATCTTTTGGATCGTGAAGGCGAAGATCGTGCAAAGATTTTGAGTAACATGGTTAAGCAAAAGAGAAAGGAAAAAGCTGGTAAATGGTCTGTACCATTGCCTACTGTTCGAGGTATTGCTGAAGAAGAAATGTTCAAGGTGATGAAATCCGGTAAAAACAAATCGAAGCAATGGAAGCGTTTGGTCACAAAGGCAACATTTGTTGGAGAAGGCTTTACTCGTAAGCCCCCGAAATACGAACGATTTGTTCGTCCTATGGCTATGCGTTATAAAAAGGCACATGTTACACATCCTGAATTGAAAGCAACCTTCTGTTTACCTATCATTGGTGTAAAGAAGAACCCTCAATCCCCCTTATATACCCAACTTGGTGTTATTACCAAAGGTACTGTTCTTGAAGTCAACGTATCTGAATTGGGTTTGGTAACAACCGGTGGCAAAGTTGTTTGGGGTAAGTATGCCCAGGTCACTAACAATCCTGAAAACGACGGCTGCATCAATGCTGTCTTGCTGGTCTAAATTATTCTTCTTTTTGTATTTTCCTCTTCATCCTTTTGTTTTCATTTTATAAGAAAAAAATATATAAATAATGCATTTGTCTTTCTGTACAATCTCTTTTTGTGTTTTCTGTTGACTTTTGTATTGTAAGATCAAGACTGCGGTGTCTGCCTCAGCAGCTTTTTTAAGGCATGCATGACTAACAACACTCAGCATCAGCACTCTACTACGTGCATCGAGTTTATCTGGAGAGTATCCGGGCCGGACTAGGAAAGAAAGCAAGAGCTAGCGGAGAGCCAATAATAGGGTATTGGTACCTTCTGACAGTGTGTCTAGCTAATCTCTCTCTTTCCTCACTCACAGGTAATCCGTACGTATATCCAAGTCATTAGAGAAGCAATCCATCGATGTAAGAACGTGGACGTTATGAACATCAACGGATTGCAAAACTCTTAATCATTTACGAAAGAAAAAGAAAAAAAAAAAAGACGGGATTCTATCAACACATACTTACTATCAATTTTTTTCTTACACACACATCTACAACTTTCGACCATTTAAAATTCAACATTCACACAGACAATGGTTTTGAAGCACAACAACCAATTGCCTAACCAGCACTTCCGTAAACAATGGGACCGCCGTGTTAAGACCTGGTTCGACCAAGCCGGTCGCAAGAAGTCTAGAAGACTTGCGCGTGTGGCCAAGGCTGCCGCCATTGCTCCCAGACCTATTGACGGTCTCCTTCGCCCTGCCGTCCGTTGCCCTACTGTCCGTTACAACATGAAGTTGAGAGCCGGTCGTGGTTTCACGCTCGAAGAACTTAAGGTAAATTGATTGCTAGAAAAAGAAATGGGGCTAAAAGAGGAAGGGGAGAATGAAGACTGACACGAAAGAAAACCCTTTAGGAAGCTGGTATTCGCCGTAAGGAAGCCCGTACGGTTGGTATTGCTGTCGACCACCGTCGTCGCAACCGATCCAACGAATCGCTTGAATTGAACGTTCAACGTTTGAAGGCCTACAAGTCCAAGTTGATCGTCTTCCCTCGTAAGGCTACCAGCCCCAAGAAGGCTGACTCTGACGCTACTGAAGTTGCTACCGCCGTTCAATACCGTGAAGCTTTGTTCCCTGTTGAACAAATCGCTGCTGCTCCTGAAGCCCGTGCTATCACTGCTGAAGAAAAGAAGGCTAACGCTTACATGACTCTCCGTTATGCTCGTTCTGCTGCCCGTACTCTCGGTGCTCGTGAAAAGCGTGCTCGTGATAAGGCTGAAGAGGAAGCCAACAAGGTAAGAAAGACATCAAAAAGAAAATAGCGTTGTCGTGTATCTAATTCTTTATTTGTTTTATAGAAGAAATAAATTTCTTTTTAACAATAAACGTTTTATCCAAAAGAATTATTTTACAAGTAGTTGTGTGTTTCTCTCTCCATGCGAGAGAAAAGTTTGGTTGATTTATTTTTGTTTTTATTTGACTGGTGTTTGTCTCTAAAAGGGTGTATAGGGGAGGAGGTCAGAGGTGTATGTACAAGGTAGGCTTCTATAGGTTAAAGGATGTGATGGGATCCAGCCTGAACTTTAGTTCTTTGAGCTTATTACTGACGGGATTCCAGCGATGGAATAGGCTCAAGAGTTTAGTTAGCTCACCCTTCAAGGATTCGTTCGAGGTGATGGCCGTATCGCCACAGATACCGCGCATGATCCAAGGAATATAATAAGGATTATGGTTTTGCTTTGTCTGAAATGGCTCTATCACCGGCTGTTGTGATGTAGGCGGTAGGACCGTGTGACGATCAAAGACGCCAAAAGGTGAGGATTCAAACATATATTTCACAGCTGTCATATACACCCCGAGTTCCTCGTAGATGGTGGAGTGGCCACCCTCTATCACATAAATATTGCCTGCGAGTACCTCACTAAGATGAACCAAGAGGCCATGATCGGACAAACCCAAGTTTCGTAGCTGAAGTGCAAAAACCACGAGTTGCACCAAGAAGTCGTCTGAAGAATAAAAGTGGCCATCGATGTAAATGTACCTCAGGATACTCGGGTGATTTAAGTTTGACATGACTGCAGAATGCAAAGGAACCACCTGGTCTTGCATTGAGCCTGTCATGACCATCTTGACTTTTGAATTCAAAATGTAAATGAGAGCTTCATGATATTTTTTTGAAATGGCACTTTCTGAATCCATAAATTCAAACAGTTCCCGTGCAGCATCTGCTTCAAAATACTAATAACGACGTTTTTTTTTATAAGAAAAAGATAGAAAGGATAGGCTAAGCTTACCTTAACAATCAAACTCCCTTTCAGAGCAGGAAAAGGCCCTTGTGATATACCAGCCATTGCTAACAAGCAAACGGATTGTCGGCGAGTGTGAATATGTCCCCTCTCGAGTAACATTTTCAACAGCATGACGGATACCGGCGTACCTTGAGAATGGGTTGCCCAGAAGATGATATCGGCCGAGGAGACAGCCTCTAGCCATTGATAATTAGCCACTAGTTTTCCATAGAGTTCTTGCACTCTATCCTGAACTTTGCCTTCCCCCTCCAGGGGTACTCGAGTGATAGCGTGATTGGGCATGGTGACCTGATGCTCAGTTTTAAAATAGTGTTGGATAGCAGCAGCTGTTTGTTCACAAAATTTGATGGAAGTGCCGGTGGGTTCACCAATCATGCTACGCACGAGCTAGACATACCCGGTTGAATACACGCGTCTTTTTTTTTTTTTTTTTTCTGACGGGACTTACCTTCATTGGAAACCAACCGTGTACGCCAATGATAACAATCCGTTTCTCCAGCAGGCGCTTGTCCTGATCCAATGATTTGAGGTCTTGAACAAACTGCGAGCATTTGTCCCTCATCTTTTTTGCAAGCCAATGTGAGGTGGCCACATCTTGCCTGGGTGGTACCAAGATGGCATTGATGGTATTGATAGATTTGATGATCAGATTGGTCTCTTGTTGGATCTGCTTGGGTTGCTGAATAAACAGAGAGCGAAAGGGGGGCAAGACTTGATTCTCTTGTTTTTTTAGAGACACATTCGAAGGGGATAAGCGAATGGTATCTGTTTTGGGGTTGATTAAAGAGGGTGGCGAGATCTCGATACTCGAGTCTGCCCGCTCCAGTTGGCTGCCATCCAAGGATTCTTGGCTGCCTCGTTTTTTTAACCAGGTCAAGATATCACGCAGGCTGTGAGGAACGAGCGCTTCCTGCTGACAAGGACGGTCGTCGATCGGCTGATACGTCGCCACGTCGTTTTCCAATCGACTTTTTTCTTTGGTTAGATACCCAATGGCCGTATGCTCTTCTCCAAATAACTTGACATTCCCATTCGCCGAAACGCTGGTAGAGAATGTAACAGGGGCCACCTTGGATACGTTGAATACTAAAGATTTTCGATGGCTGGGCGTATCGGGTTTCTGTAGCTTTTCAGCCTTGGTCGTTCCAGGTTTGTTTAATTCAAAAGAGAGCGAGAGAGAGGCGGCCGAGCGGATATCTTCTTTTTCATAAACTAAGTGATCGTCAATCGTCACATTCACCGTCGTAGGTTTGACACTGGCCGGTACTTTGGATAACAACAGCGACTTTTCGCTTTCTTTTTGGTTGAAGCCTTTGTAGTAGAACGAGTTTTTTCTGTGTAATTTGTTGGTCATGAAACAAGCTAGCATCAGTCGCAGTAAAAAACGAAAAAAGAAGAAGAAAAAAAAAGGACAGAAAAGACACTTTTATGATTTAATGATTTCCCCCCCCTTTTTTTTTTTTTTTCTTAGATTCTGTGTTTCACGCTACTCTCAACCTATGGACTTTCACATTAGGTGTGACATGTTTGCATAGCGACGGACTCGAACTCCGCCCATTGTCTATTGTTTTTTTTTTTTTTTAAGCGATGGATGATCATGATGGGTAGCATTTTCTATTGTAAAAAAAAAAAAAAAAAAAAAAAAAAAAGGTTCTTTCATTGTTCCTTTTTTATTTATTGGATACATTTAAAGAATATTTTCTAGGGTAAGCATATGACTTTTAAGAGTCACCCAGTGGGCAGCGTCCGCTCGTTAGATGGTAGCTGTGGTCTGCTTATCTCACTGCTGTTAGACGCATACAGTCTTGTCTTGCTGTTTGGGATGCATGGAGATAAGTGACCACCTGATGGTCTTTTAAGCAGGTTTTCGAAATGGAAAGCTCTTTGGCTATGCTAGCGGTGAAGGGTAAATGAGGCAGACTTGGAAAGAGTGGGTTGATTTTTGGTAGAGGAGAGAGTCTTTTGTCGTATGAATTGATAAATAGAACATATAAAAGTGGGTTCCTTTCCATAGTCTATTTCTTTTCGACGGGTGTGAAGAATAATCTTTTCGTCGATTGGCATTCGGGTTGCTTCCGTCAGCGGTAATGACAGAGTCCATGATAAATTCTTTAGCACAAGAGGCTGCACCCTAAGACAATCTTGCTACAAGATCACAAACGTAGCGATTGATGTACTCTTTGTATTTCTCGCACAGATCCAACGACGCACACGCCACGGGTGCATAACCATAGCAACGGACTTGAAAGTTTGGGTTGCACGAAAGCGCTCGAAGGTTGTCCAGGTGGTCTACAACCATCATGGTCAAAACCGCCGCACCCAGGGAATGACCTGTGATAATGAAGGAAAACACCGGCCGTGATTTTTTGCTCACGGATAGAGAGAAAGATGTGTGGTATAATCTGTGTGAAAAACCATTGGGCAGAGGCCAAGAGTCCCGAGTGCACAAACCCCCCATGGTCTGTACTCGCAAACGAGGTCCGTAATACAAGTTGGAAAACTGCCCCTTTTCGTAAACCATATTCATAGCCAAGTAGATCTTCTAAAGGTATCTTTAAATACCGGACAATGGCTTCTTTTTTTTTTTTTGTTTTGATGACATCTAACGTTCCTTAGAATACATTCAAAAAAAAAAAGTAGGTTTGCCTTTCAGATATTTTTGCATAATCACCTACGTAGGATATCCCACCCTACAATTTTTTTTTTTTTTTTTTTTTGTCTTTGGTACTTTTGTTAAAACCGATGGAATGTTCCCATAAGCAATAATAGCATGACTCAAAAAGTAGTAGGACTCGTCAAGGAATTTTAAATCTTGAATTTGTTCTGCTGGTGGTTTCCTAAGCCAAAAAAAAAAAAAAAAAAAAAAAAAAAAACAGTCCTACCTTGGAATGTCGGCATAAAGATTTTGTAATAAAGTCAGAGAAGACAAGAGTTGTAAGAAAGCCTTGTCTCTAACCCCAACAAAAAATAAAAAAAATTAAAAAAATTAAAAAAATTAAAAAAATTAAAAGAAAATTGAAAAAATTAAAAAGTTAAGAGTTACAAAGGCGTTCAACATCTTGACGACTGCGCGTAACAGGGTATGACCAAGCCAAAACGATGACTTTTCATAGATCTTGTCACCAAAATGATGACTTTTGAGTTTAAAAAAAGGTAGTTTGCGTATGGGTTTCCCTCTCCTTTGTTGAGATGCAGGCGCTAGGGAAAGACAATGGGTGGGGGGGATTTTTTTATTTCTGGTAGAAAAAAAAATAGAAGCCAAGGAAATATAAAAGAAGATTGGTTTTATTTTATTTACAAAACGTTCTTGTTATCCAACCAATCCAAAGATTCAACAACTCTGTCAATCATGGTTTGTTCAGAAGCACGGACAAAGACACGAGGATCGTAAAACTTCTTGTTAGGCTTGTTGGGGCCTTGAGGGTTACCGATTTGGGTTTGAAGGTAATCCTTGTTTTTCTCATAGAATTCTTTGAGACCCTTCCAGTAGGCCCATTGGGTATCGGTATCAATGTTCATTTTAATCACACCGTTTTGGAGAGCGGTGTTGACTTCCTCACGGGTAGAGCCAGAACCACCGTGGAAGACAAAGAAGACGGGCTTATCGTCTTCTGACTTGGCTTGTTCCTTTACATAGGCTTGGTGCTTACCCAAAAGTTCGGGGTGCAATTTCACGTTACCGGGGGCATAGACACCGTGTACGTTACCAAAAGCGGCGGCAATCGAAAACAAGTCGGTGATTTCAGAGAATTGGCTGTAGATTTCCCAAATGTCTTCGGGTTGGGTATAGAGCGCAGCGTTATCCACATCCGAGTTATCCACGCCATCTTCTTCACCCCCTGTAATACCGATTTCCATTTCCAACATACATCCCATGGGCGCCATACGCTTGAGGTATTTGAGGCAGATCTCAATGTTTTCTTCCTTGGGGTCTTCAGAGAGATCCAACATGTGGGAAGAGAACAAAGGTTCTCCGTGTGCCTTGAAGTAAGCTTCGTCAGCAGCGATCATTCCGTCAAACCAGGGAAGCAACTTTTTGGCACAATGGTCAGAGTGGATCACCACAGGAATACCGTAAGCGCGAGCCACAGAGCGAACATATTGGGCACCGGCAATAGCACCCAAAATAGAGGCTTCTTGGCTCTTGTTATCAATCGCCTTACCAACAAAGAAAGCAGCTCCACCGTTGGAGAATTGAATGATGATAGGGGATTGGTTCTTCTTGGCCGCTTCAAGAGCAGCGTTTACGGTGCTACAAGTCGTGTGAGTCTACATGAACTTTCGGGGTTTTGAGGCTTCGTGCACACGCGCGCGCGCGCCCCCCCCCTAGTCGTTCCCATCATTTTGACTTACCTGGATGAACTACAGTTGATAGCAGGAATAGCAAACTTGTGTTCCTTTGCTATAGATAGAATAAGTAAATATATATACATATATACATATATAAACCCTTCTTTGACTTACCATAGTTGAAAAGCTTTCTAAGGTTATCACCAGTCACAACGCCAGCAGGAACAATATCGAGGAGACCCATGTTTAATATATATTTTTATTTTTGAATAGAAAAAGAAAAAAAAATTTCTCTTGAGGAAAAAAAAAAACAGTGCTTCTTTTTATACTTTTATGATCGACTTAACACGTCATATTTTTTTTCAATGTAAAACAAAAGGTCCGGTTTAGATCCATTTTTTTTTTTTGTTTACACTCTGCATTGAGGATTGCTTTTTCCCACCCACCCCTGTTTTCTACTAGACTTGAACTATTTTAGTATGAATCACTATTTAAGATAGGGGACAGTAGCAAGTAATGCTAGTAGACGTGAACGCGTAATGATTAAACAATAGTTGGGTTTGAAACTGCAAGAACTAGCCATAGATTGAAATGATTGATGGCAGCACTGATTATGACAAATGATTTAATAGCCGCATGCATAGAGAACAGCAGACCAACGTAGCCCCTCCGTTTTGAAAGTATGCAGAATTTTTTAAGTTTTATTTTTAAAAAAGAAATGAAAGTGAAAACAAAAAGCATCTCTTAAAAGGTTGTAAAAAAGAAAATAAGAGTTGAGTAAACCATGAAAAAGGGTGAAGCACACGTAAAAAAAAAAAAAAAAAAAAAAAAACTAACAAGCATATCTGTTGCCAACGATATTAGAAGAGTTTCAATAATAATAATAATAATAATAATAAAAGCCATCACGCTTACCTTTTTGTCCATTCGCGTGCGGTGCTATCATGCTCTTCACGGTTAGTCAAGTATTCTTGGGCAATGGAGCCTACCAAAGGGTCATCTGTAACACAAAGCTATGAGTGACACTGATAACGCTCTTTGTTTTCTTACGTGGATTCGCGTCTGTTAGTAAAGAACAGATCGAAAGTAGGACTTTGGAAATCGTCAATGCAGGGGACCAGTTGTCTTTAAGAATGTCAAGACAAATCGCACCTTGGCTGTTGATGTTACAATGATAAATACGCGTTCTGAATACCACCTAAAATTAAATTGTAGGCGCGAATTAAAATCCTTCTCTCTTTTTCTTTCTATTTTTTTTTTTTTTTTTTTTTTTTTTTAAAAAAAAAATGGTACCTTTGGAGGCTTAAAGGGATAGTCTTGAGGAAAGTGAACATCTAAAAAGAAAATGCCACCAGCATAAGGAGAGTCGGCAGGACCAGCAATGGTGGACACCCATTCATACAGATTGTCTCCTTTAGGTCCAGCGCTATTATATAAAAAAAAAAAAAAAAAAAAAAAAAAACGCATATACAAATTGTATGAGTACACCTTTTTTATATTTTTTTTTTTTTTTTTTTTTTCAAACAGAATAGGATAAAAGATACTATACCTGCAGTTGGAAGGAGGATCCAGAGAAATCTCTGCTAGTTCCTTTGTGATTCTAAACATCTAGGTTAGATCTATAACATAGCCTTCGTAAAATAGCAAAAAAAAAACAAAAAAACAAAAAAAACGCATGGAAAACTACCTTTTGGCACTACTGGTCATTGACTTTTCAGCTGTTTTCTTTTTCAAAACCTTTTTCATAACAGGAGGAGCAGCAACAACGTTTTCGGAGCTGCTTGGAACCTCTTCTGTGGTGGGAGCTGTTTTGCTGCGAGTTGTGCGTGTGTTACTCATTTTTCTAAAGTAGTGAGGTTTCGTAGGCTATTCCTTAGTATTTAGAGTATAGAAATCACTTGATCTTGACTGAATGGATTTTCTTTTTTTTTTTTCAAGATGAAATGAAAGAAAATTCAATGAGACTGAATGCAAAGAAAAATTTTTTTAGCCCTCCACGCCTTTCTCCCACTACAATAATAATAAAAAAAAAAAAAAAAAAATAAAAAAATAAAAAAAAAAAATTTGGATCCGTGTAAAGCCATTTGATTGGTTGCATTTTCATAGCAGAAGGTTAGTGCCGTTCTCTTTTTGAAAGGTTGCTATTTCAATAGACATAGCCTATACCCTGTACTTGATTTTTCCAATCTCTTTAGATGTTTCTTTTTTCTTCATCAGTCCATGCTTTGTCGTCTATAGTCAATCGTCAGTGCAGGAAATGTTGGATGACGTCGGAAATTGAATAGGGTGGATTCTTTATTTCTCCTGTATTCTCAGAGTTGTTCCTTTTCTCCATTGCTTACTAAAATGCAAAGAGATGCCTCACAAATACCGTTTTCTTTATAAGTATCTAGAGATGTTTTTACATATTATTTCTTTACTTTTGAGCAGGTGTTCTTGGCTAACTTTTTCGTGTCAATACAGGCCATGAACGGTTTGTTGTAGAATTGGATCCCAGTCAAAGGTTTATCAAAGTAAGAACATAGCTGTTGGCTACAGTGACGCTCACGCCAATTGTATAGGGATGGGTGGAAATGACAATTTACCCGCTGACAAGCAATCTAGAAAAAGCAAACATTAACTCTCGGCATTGCAGTAAATAAAGAAAGACAAATAAATAACGACTCAATGCTTCTTATAGATATCGAAAAAGTGCATGTAAACGACCTGCCTGCCGAATTTAAACTGACAGACATAGCAGACGGCTTGAGCTTAGGAAAAAACACAAACATCGCTCAACATCAAGTATACAAGAGTAAATACTTGAATGCTTTAAAAGAGACGGACCAAGGCGAGCTCTCTATTCAGATTCCCAAAAGTTGTATTAAACAAGTAAGCATCCTACAGTACTTTTATTGTTTCCCCCCTCTCCTTCTTTTTTTTTTTTAAAAAAAAAAAAAAAACCAACCGGATTTTAGTTAAAAACACAGGTCAAAACAACCAATATACCATCAAAAAACGAAATAGTACCCAAGAGTGAGCCCATGTTTGCACCTATTGTTATAAAAATCGAATACTCAGTTCGAGACCCTCAGAACGGTGTTGTGTTTGTACAAAAAGATGAAGAAATGACACCCCATGTAACCTAAGGCCAAACGCGAATCACGAAAATGAAACTAACATAGTGTAGGGGTTTGATCATGTTTATACCGTACACCAGCCATTTCCAGGCTCAACACGTTCTTGGTTACCGTGTATCGATAGTGTATCAGACAGATGCACTTGGGATATGGAGTTTGTTGTTCCCAGAAAGGAGACGTTTCTAACAGAATACGAAAACGAAGGAGCCTTTGATGAAGAAGGCGGAATGATGGTAGTGTGTAGTGGTGATATGATCGAGCAAGTACTACATCCTCAAGACAGTACGAAAAAAATCGTTCGGTACAACCTTTCAGTTCCCACCTCGGCTCCTTTTATTGGTTTTGCTATCGGTTCCTTTGAAATGATCAAGCTATCACCCCAACAGCTTCAAGAAGAAGTTCTTACCGCAACGGATCTGGATGAAAACCAACAACAGAGTTTAATGGCCGAGATCAACATGATGTGCAATATCTACGCTTTTGGTTTACCTGGTTTTGAGGAAGAATTGAACATCAGCTGTAGCTTTCTGATGCACGTAAAATATTGGTTTCTTACCCAACGTTTTATTCTTTAACTTTTTTTTTTTAAAAAAAAAGGCAATGCACTTTTACACTCAAGAATATGGTGCCTACCCTTTCTCGGATTTTAAACTAGTATTTGTTCAAGATGCATGGTCAAACATTGCCTCAAGTGCCTCTCTAGCCATCTGTAGCTCACACTTATTACACTCAACAGATGTGGTTGATCAGGTCTATCAAATCCGTCGTGAATTGAGTCAAGAACTAGCAAGACAATGGTTTGGAATCTATATCGGCCAAAAAACATGGGCAGACACTTGGCTTGTACGAGGAATAGCAAACTATATGGGTTCACTTTTCGTGCGACGTCATTTGGGTAATAACGAATACAGATTGAGACTGAAGAAGGTAAGAAAAACACCCTCCTCCCCGCCCTCTCTCTCTCTCTCTCTCTCCTTTTCTCAAATCACACAGGCTGTTTAGAGTACCTTCTCGTCATCTTTTTTTCTGTTTTTATTTTTTTTTTTACTTATTTTTAGGATATGGAACTTTGCTGTAGACTCGATATCAACAGACTTCCGGTGTATCATCCAGCATTGCCGTGTCCTCTTGATTCTCAAGATTTTCAATTCATGGAGCTAAAATCACCATTGATTGTTTATATGCTTGACAAGAGAATGTGTAAAGGAGGCGGAACCTTGGGATTATCGCGCGTATTGCCTAAAGTACTTGTCTCAGCTATGAGCGGCGAACTAGCCCAGAACGCAATCGGTACTCACGCTTTCCTCAGATTGTGTCGAAAAGTGAGTGGGTATGACACACGTACGTTTGCAGAACAGTGGATTTATCGAAGCGGGTGTCCTAAATTTTCATTTTCTTTTCGATTCAACCGAAAGAAAATGGTTGTAGAAATCTTCATGCGACAGGACAATATGGATCAAACGAGTGATTACATCACACCTCTCTTTACAGGCAACCTAACCGTAAGGATTCATGAAGCAGATGGTACACCCTATGAGCATGTGCTTGATATCCAAACGGAAGAACAGAAATTCGAAGTCCAGTTCAATACAAAATACAAAAGAATCAGAAGGAACACAAAAAGGTTTCAGGCTAAACAAGCAGCGGCTGCTGCCGCTGTGGCTGAAGAGGAGCAAGAACATGAAGAAAACAATGACCAGACAACGGTGTTGGGTATCATTCCTAGTTTGGGTTTGGGACTACCTCTTTTTGAAGACCCTATACAAAAAAAAGAATGGAGGGTGATAGAGTGGGGCCAGGATGAGGATGCGAGTGGTGCATCAAGCGCTATGTTTGACTGGATTCGCTTAGATGCAGAGCTAGAATGGGTCTGCACAGTCGACTTTAAACAACCAGACTACATGTGGGCAGCTCAGCTTACAAAAGATCGTGATGTAGTAGCTCAGCATGAAGCCATTCATAGGCTCAAACATATGCCCTCGGAAGCTACCTCTACCAGTTTATTACGTGCCATTATAGATTCAAAATGTTTTTACAAAATTCGGATGGAGGCCATCTATGGTATTGCCAGCTGCGGCATTGCCAGTTTGAACTGGATTGGGTTGTATCAGCTCAGTAAAATGTTTTGCAGGGACTATTGTTTTCCTCCAAAACATCACTTTTCGGATCATAGCCCAGATGGCTTGCCGTTTGTATGTTCTATACCCAAACCAAATAACTTTTCAGACCTTTCTGCTTATTTTCTTCAAAAAGCTTCGGTTGTTGCCTTCTCCCAGATACGAGATGATCAAGGATTGGTGCCTATTAAAATTAAGCAATTTCTACTCGACCTTTTACGGTACAACGATAATGTCGGGAACGAGTTTTCAGATTGCTATTACGTTGCCGCACTTATATCTGCCTTAGGTGACGCAACTATACCTAGTTTTGAAAACAAAAGTTTAGAGAGTACCGAAGACTCGAAAATTAATGCAATAGCCAGAGCAGAAATTGAACGATTTCGAACTTTGGATTATGTCGTTCCTAGTTACCACAATGTTATCACTATTGCCTGCTTAAAGGTAATATATACATTGATATGTGTATTAAAAAAACTAACAAGCTGACGGCTGATTAGACTATCACCAAATTCATGCTTAAAAGAATTATACCAGTAAATTTGCCCATGTTTGTTCAGTATACTCGTTACGGAAACTACCAAGAAGTTCGATTGGCTGCATTTGATAGTATCTATATGATATGTGGGCTGTCACACTCAATCTTGAACAAATACCTATTGAATGTTATGGCACGAGATCCATCGATCTATGTATCTCATTATGTTGCGCGCGCCATGCTGGCATGGTTAGGGTTAGCTTTGAAGGAAAGCGAGGATACAAACAATACTGGTAATGTAGTAGAAGAGTTTGCAGAAGAGGAAGGTAAAGTTGCAGTTAAAGATCTCGATTTCTCCGAACAGAAAACGCCTTTTCAAATTGCACAACAAAGCATCGAAAACGTGCGTAAACGATTTGAGGCCAATAAGGAACTGGAACATCTCATTTGGAGCATGTTGAAGTAATTAATAACACCTAACGCAGTTTTATGTCTACTAAACTCTCGATAGCTCAACCAAAAAGGGAAAAATAGATCACTGCGTTCATAAATGTTTACTTCAATTTTGCGAATTTGTTTACAAACCTGCCGATATGGGGTTGAAAGTTACTATTCGTGTTCCTCCGACACCAGTAAGTATCCCTGTAAAAAACCAAAAACCATTTGCAATCATATGCTCATTTTTTTTTTTCTTCTTAGATTGATAGGAATCAAGAAGATACTCCAGAGCCTTCACCATGTACACAAAAACTTGACATACCTTCTGTACGTACAAAAGTGCCTTCAGATGAAAGTAAGTATATGCAATACATTGTTTTATTGCTCTTAAATTGACAATTGACTTTAGGGAAAAAGAAAAAACCAAAGCACAAGTCCATGCATCCCAAAGAGGAGACTCTTTCTGAACCTACTCAGTTTTCAGGCGGCTCGGATTCAAATTCCATCACCCCAACTTCTTCGCCGATACCTGTGAATGAGTCTTCAAACCATACCACATTTTGCGAAAAGCCCAGGCCCAAGCCAGAGCCTATTTCAACTGAAAAGATACCTACTAATCCAAAAGACAATATACCTGTTGCTGAGCAACACTCTAAAGGTTTAAATAGACAACCTTCTGGATCTTGTACACCCTTGCCACTGATGCCGTCAATACCCGTAAATCTTAAAACTCCTGAAATATCACATGCAGACACAAACAAACCCAAAAAACTCCAAAGTTTATCAGAAGAATTAAAAAAATGTAGATGTGTGCTGAATAGATTGAACAAATACAATTGTGCCCTTCCTTTTGTCCAGCCTGTTGATGAAAAGCTAGATGGTGCTCCAAACTACTACACTATTATAAAGTAACTTTAAAATGATGATATTCTTGTATATATATATATACTAAAAGTTACTAGTGAGCCTATGGATTTAAGCATGATCAAAAGCAAGGTTGAAAACAGAGAATATCGTACATTTAAACAAATGGAGGATGACATTTTTTTGATGCTTAATAACTGTTTCACCTACAACTTGCCGGACGGCTATGTATACCGTGAAGGGTTAGCCCTACAAGCAGCTTTCAAGAAAGAAGTAAGCAACCTACCAAACGATGAACCCACAAAAAACCCAAAACCTACAGCTTTGAAAAAGTCTGATACAGTGCCAGAGACACCTAAAAATGAAATGCTGAAGCAGCCTACCGCTTCCCTTTCTGGTAATGCAGCACCCGGTGTTCACGTGACGCAACCTGTGCACGAACAGAAAAATGACACTGCTACCAACATACATCGTTTAAATGAAAAGAATATGAAACAGACTACAGACTATGAAAAAATGGAAAAAATAGTTACCCATGCTATGACTAGCCCTCATGCCTTTGAATTTTTACGACCTGTCGATCCTATTCGACAAGGAGTACCAGAGTATTTTACAATTATTAAGAAGCCGATGGATTTAAGCACAATTCAGTCTAAGCTGAGAGATGATGTATACAAAAGCCCATTCGATATGGACAAAGACATGAGGCTTATTTTTCAAAACTGTTATGCATTCAATCCTCCTGATACGTATGTATACAACGAAGCCAAGCAATTAGAAGAGCTATACAAACGGGACTGGAAGCGCTATTTTGGTAGCTATGTACGTCCATTGCTCACCAAGAACGCAAAGACTGTTACTGAAGTACAAAAGAAAACTATAGATAAACATACAAGTCAACCTGTTGGAGCGCTACCGAAAGTAGAGCCTAATTACGCTATGGACTCTAGTAATGCCAAAAAATGCGAGCGCATTATCAAGAAACTATGGGCACATCAAGCGTCGGCTGCATTTCATAAACCTGTAGATGCTATCGCTTCAGGCGTACCAAACTACTATGAAATAGTCAAAAAGCCAATGGACCTAACTACCCTTCAAAGCAATTTTGATAAAGAAGAATTCCAGACTATATGGGAGCTTGAGAGCGAAATCCGACAGATATTCTGGAACTGTTATGGATTCAACCATCATGAGTCGTGGGTGGTTAAACAATGCGAAGCCCTTGAGTCATTTTTCAACCAGATATGGTCTACTGAGTTCGCCGAGCCTGACTGTCTAAAGGGAGAGGATAAAAGAATAGCTCAAAAAGTGATGAACAAGCTTACATATCACAATTGTGCTGCTTTGTTTAACGTTCCGGTAGACTTGGTAGCTTTACCAGACTATACAAAGACTATCAAAAAGCCAATGGACTTAAGAACGGTATGGGAAGCTCTCGAAAGTGGAAAATATACTAGTCTAAAAGCCTTAGATCAAGATATCTGTCTTGTATTCAAAAATTGCTTTACATACAATGCACCTGGCACTTTTGGGTACGACCAAGGAAAAATCCTAGAAAAGCATTATCAGAAAGTCAATAAAGGTCTACGCTCTCGTATAAACGGAACACCTTCAGATACACCAACAACAACAAAGAGGCCCAATTCGTTTACAGAAGAGTCCGAGCCATCTACAAAAATCCGGAAGAAAGAAGCTTTTCCTTTGTGAAAGTAATTCAGACAGACCATTCATATTTCAGAAAACCAAAGCTCCATTTTAGAAATTGATACTGACCAAAGATAAAAAAAAAAAAAAAAAAAAAGTTTATCAGACAATAACAATCATAATAATAAAAAAGATTGCAGTCATTAAGTGTGAGTTTTGACCGCAGATCTTCTGAGTTGATGCTTTCTATTGCTTTGTTAAAGTGCCAGTGTTTCAAGTAGCTTTAGCAAGTACATTGAGACTTTTGAGAGTCTATTAGATACTTTTGTTTTTATACGAGTTAATTTAATATAAACTTCTTCTGAGTAACCATTGCCTGAATACATCAGCCTGGAAGTTGCTCTGTTGTTTTACATGTGCTCTATTTGAAAAATTAATGTATACATACTCTTTTGGTCACGTCAAAATCTCTCAAGCTGGTACTCAGGTTTTTTAAATAAATAATTTATGTACTAGTGATTAAGCTTATCGAAAAAAAAAAGTTTCTTTGTAATAAGCATGTTTGCCGAAATTTTAGTTTGTCTCCATTGCTTTTCTTTTTTCGGCTATCAAGTCACAAATAAAAATTGCTGCTGAATACGGGATCTACAGCTATAGTGTTTCATGTTCAAGGGTTCATGTTGCTATGTGGTCTACAACTGACAAATTTAGAGCTTTTGTCCTCTACTTTATAGCAAAATGTAGACGTTGAAAAAAAAAAACAAGTGACAATAGCTATAAAGTTGAATCTATCGATTTTCTTTTCTTTAAAAAGGGAAAGGAATAGCCCAATATAAGGGGTTATGCGAAAATAAGAAGCCAGAAACAAACAGACCGCATGTGTCTTTATAGATTGAGACCTTTAGCCAGCATGGTTTAGCTTGAAAATAATTTGCTTAAAAACAGAGGATAAGAATATTTTATAGCAAAAAAAAAAAAATCAATAGACCAGTGGCTATACTATATCCTTCTTTTTCAATGCCAGTGAGAATCTATAAATTTAAATTTAATTTCATATTATTTGTAAATGTATGAGCGACTTTTGCTTATATATAGGCGTAGTAATAATCCACTCAAACATTGATTTAAATATTGGCAGGTATAGCCTCCATGTAAATCAGGTACTAAAAGAGCGAAATTATAAATAAAAGCAATCGAAAGTTTGAATGCACAAAAAAAAAAAAAAAAAAAAAAAAAAAACGGGAAACACTACGACCCATTCCATTAATTAAAAATACAAACCATATCCCTGAATTACAAGGCCGCCGCAATTTTATGTATCAACAGCAGTTAAAATAAATGACTTTAAACAATAAAAGATGCATTGGTCATATCGTTCCATTTCAAGTCTTTTGCTTGTTTTTTTTTTTAATATGTGCTCTAATATAACAAATTTTTTTATATATTCTTTCTTTTTTTTTTTTTTTTTTTTTTTTTTTGGTTTATTTGTTTTTCTGCTTTTTTATAAAGTCTTGCTCCTTCCTTTTTTTTTTTTCTTTTTTTTTTTTAATTTTTTTAATTTTTTCAGAATGTCAGCAGCCGACGATCATAGCAACTGGAGAAAAAAAAGATCCCAAACAGATTATACCGATTACTGGAAAAATCCTCCCAAGGTAGTAAACAACAGGTTTGGCCACTCTAGTTGGAAACCCCTTCCTTACGATAAACATGAAAGAGACCAAAGTGGTTGGGGTATGAAGAGGAACCATACAAACTATTCTATGGGGGATGCTACATCCATTATACACCACTCTGGAGAGCAGCATAAACCGCAGAAAGACCCTACAGAGTATGCTACAAGTGACTGGGTCAATTTCTCTTTAAAAAACTCGGAAAATATACCTGTCACTTCCAATATAGAATGGGGGTATGAAAGTGACAGAAGACATAATAAAAACAGAACAAACGACAACGATTTTAACACAAGTAAACTGAATTGATAGAGAGCCAATATATATTTATGTTTTTTATTTATTTTTGTTTTTCAAACAGATCGGTACAGTCATCCTGATGACAGAGTCAAAAACGATAAAAGGCCGGTATTCAATCCGTATATATCGCCTCAAGACGTAGATTCTGGCCTAAGGGAAGGCAGTTTGTATCAAGGAGAGATCAGAATAGCAAAAAACAGACAAGATGCCTATGTTAGCTGTGAAGAGCTTGAAGGTGAAATATATATAGGCGGCGTTAAAGATCGGAATAGGGCTTTCCAAAATGACTGGGTGGCTGTCAAGTTGTTGGACGCGGAATCTGTCTGGGATCAGCGAAAAATACGTAAAGCTGAACATGCTGAAAAACGTAGACTACAGGTAAAAAATGATAATCCAGAACTTGCGGAGGAAGAAGAAAATGCTGAAGACGACGAAGACGATGAAGAAGAAAACAAACCAGCATTTTGTGGTGAAGTTGTTTTTATTATTAAACGTCCTGAAAAGATAGTGTATACAGGGTAGGAAAATAGCAACAAAATATGTCATCTTGGTTCATAACATATATATCGTGTTAGAACCATAATGACTCCTAAGCCTAGAGAAAACTCCACTGAAAACAATACAGATCACGACGCAGATCACGATGCGCAACTAAAAAAGGCCCCACGGTCGACTCCTCGACTTGTATGGTTTAAACCTATAGATAAAAGAGCACCTTTAGTAGCACTCTTTGGTCGCGAGATTCCAAACGATATTGCAGACAAAGAAGATTATTATAGAGCAAACTTATTTTCTGTAAGTACTTTATTTTGCTTGAAAAAAAAAAATGTAACTGGTCCTTTTTTTAGTGCGAAATTAATCGCTGGTTGATTACGGATGGTAATCCAGCGGGTAAGTTAATCAAAGAGATTGGACCCATTGGCTCTTTGCTTGCAGAAAAAGAGTCTGTAATTACAGCAAATAACATTAACGATTCGGAGTTCAGCCCTCTTGCACTACAAGGGCTACCTGAACTTCCCTGGAGTATACCTGATGTGGAATACCGAAAGCGACTTGATCTGAGAAATGAATGCGTTTTTAGTATCGATCCTTTAACTGCAAAAGATCTAGATGACGCATTGCATATACGGCCATTGGAGAATGGTTCTTTTGAAGTGGGGGTTCATATCGCAGACGTGTCTTATTTTATCAGAAAAGGAATACCTTTGGATACAGAGGCAGAAAACCGCGGAACTAGTACCTATTTGGCTGATAGAGTTATTCCTATGCTTCCAAGTGTACTGTGTGAGCAACTATGTAGTTTGAATCCTGGTGTAGACAGGTAAAAGTAAGAGTTTCATTTTGTTTTTTTTTTTAAAAAAAAAAGAAAAACGGGAATTGTAGATTAGCATTTTCAGTGCTATGGATCATGGACGGAAAGGGCAATATAATGAAAACATGGCATGGAAGAACAATTATCAGGTAAGCCATGCTTTTTCTCTAGCACCAATGTAAAATCCTCTTTAGATCGTGTGCCAAGTTGGCCTATGAACACGCTCAAGAAGTCATTGAAGGAAGAGCTCTTCCGGACGACGTTTTGATTTTTGGCGATCAAGACGCAGACGGTATTTCGTCTGATATACTAATGCTACATAATTTGTCGCTGCATATGCGTCAAAGAAGAAAAGACGGTGGCTCGTTATCTTTACATTCAGTAAAGTTGTTTTTTGAACTTGATCCACTTGGCAATCCAGTCTCTTTTGCCGAAGCAAACTCCAAAGAAGCGAATAAATTAATTGAAGAGTTTATGCTTTGTGCTAACATATCAGTAGCCGAAAAGATCAGATCTTCTTTTCCTACTGAAGCTTTACTACGTCGTCACGAAAAGCCAATTGAAAGGCGCATTGTAAGGACACTGATATTCTCTATTCAGTTGATTTACCTAGTAATTTCTTTATTTTTTTTTAAAAAAAAAACGAAGAGCTCTTTTCTTAGATTGACAGAAGCTCTGGGACTTGATTTTGATGGCAGTACTGCTGGGACCCTTCAAGAGTCGTTCAATAAGATAGATAACGAAAACATCAAAAACATCTTGCTTGTTGTATGTATACGTACAATGCGAAAAGCAAAGTATTTTTGCTCTGGAGCTGTTGGTTTCGAAAAACAAATTCATTATGCTTTGAACGAGCCTGTATATACGCATTTTACCTCACCTATTAGAAGATACCCAGATGTGATAGTTCATAGAATGCTCCAAGCAGCAATTGACAAACGCCGTAACCATTATTATTTTTTTTTTTGTACGTATCTATATGAATCTAACCAATTCCGATGTATTATATACATATAAAGCCTCTGGATATTCGCGAGACGTTGTACAAAAAACTGCTGCCCTGTGCAATCTCAGAAAACAAAGCGCAAAATCAGCACAAGATAGCGATACTCGACTCTATCTAGCCATCCACCTGAACAACCAAGAAAAAGAGCATGGCCCTATTTACAAAAAAGGGATAATAATTATGACAGGAAAAAACGCGTTTGAAATTTACATCCCTGAATATGGTATTGAAAGCAGAATTCATATTGAAAGTCTACCTGTGAGAAAATTCGTTTTTGACAAGTTCGCATTGAAACTTACCATATACTGGAAAAAAGACGCTCCTGTGACAATGCTTAATGAGGAAAAACTCTATTCTCAAGCAAGGGCAAGAGATGAGGAAAAAAGCGACACAGAAGACGAAAACAACGAAAATTTTGATGACGATATGGAAAACCTTCTTTCTGAAGGAGTCGAACATATGATGCTTTCCAAAAAACGCAAAAAAATAGAGAGCGCAACCGACTTGATACCGCCTGTTATGATTGATGAGTCTGAGATTACTCAATGTATACAGATGTTTTCTGAAATTGAAGTCCGTCTTCAAGTAAATATGGAAGTATCGCCTCCATACATTAATGTCTATCCATTGAACCCTTTTGCTGAAAAAGAATTATAAACAACGCGAAAAAATAGAGAAAACGAATAGCCGAAAAAAAATATGACAATAAAAGTTATTTTTGAAAATCTATTGGACCTTATAGAACTTGCTTTATAAAACAAGAAATGTCCAACTAAAAATTTGACAGGTGTAATAGATGAGTCATTTTATATTACATCACTAAGCTGGTACGTGTTGGAATATCCTGAAAAGTAGTAAAAAAATAGCGCATCCAATAGGATAATTTAGCGTCTGTCTTGACCTCACAACAAACAACGGAACTCTAAAAAAAAACTTAACACTTTCCCAAAAAGCGTTATTTTAACAGCCAATACTCTAAATAAATCTCTGCCTGTTGCAAAAATCCTGACAACTCCCAAAAAAAAAGCATTAAAACTTCCTCCTTTCCCTTTTTTTTTTTTTTTGCAACAACCATTATGACAAACAGAACACTAAAATCCAAGGCCTTTGTTTTTGATTTAGATGGTACTTTAATTGATACAACGCCACATGTGATCAAATTTTGGACAAACCTCGCTATTGAAAACAACCTAGATCCTGAGAAGGTAATGAGAAAAAAAAAAGCAGTGTTGTTTGTGTTTGTGAAACGAATATCAATACAATAGATTCTCGAAACTTCGCACGGAAGAAGAACAATTGAGACCTTGGAACGCTGGATACCTAGCTTAGCAACAAAAGAAAAAGTAATGGAGCTGGAAAGTCGGTTATCATTGGAAAAAGACGGTGTCACTGTTTTGCCTGGTGTTCGTGAAATTCTGTCTAGCATTTTAGCTGACGACTGGACTATTTTTACAGCATGCACAAGCACTATGGCTTCCGCTCGATTGGAACAATTCAGTATAGTGCCTGCTCATGATATAGCTACTGGCGACAAGGTATGTTTTGAACGTTTTAGTGTTGAGAGAAAACTAATTGATATATCCAACTAAAAAAAAAAAAGGTCAACAATGGCAAGCCTCATCCAGAAGGCTATCTATTAGCCGCCAAAATGATCAACAGAAATCCGAAAGACTGTATAGTATTCGAAGATGCACCAGCTGGTGTTCGGGCGGCCATTGCTGCAGGAATGCAATGTATCGCTTGCACAACTACACACACTGCCGAACAACTAAGAGAAGCAGGAGCAACAGTCATTGTTGACTATTTAACACACGTTGGTATAGAGAGACAGTCTGACGATACTTATAATGTAACTGTAGATAATGTCATTGAATAAAATACAGGAAGACGTTCTCAACCAATAAAAATTAATCTTTTAGTATATATATAGTCTGTTTTTCAAACGACGGACATTATTCTTATTTTGGATAACTTTTGTGGTTTTAAGGGAATAAGGGATGAAAGACTGAAATGACTGGACTAGATAACATTTGATCTAAAAACTAATATAAATTCTAACTTCTTTTAGAAATTTGAAAGGAAAAAAAACTTTTAGTTATTTTTTTGTATTTTTAAATTCCCCAATATAGAAACGTCTTCCACAATCGAGCTTTATTTTTTCTATAGCCTTCCATTTCTAATTTAGGCTTGCCCTTGCCAAGCGCATAACTTTCCGTCTTCACCACCTGTTAGTATACTCTGAGTTGGATGGTTCCAAAACAACGAACGTACAACATCACTATGACCTGTTTTTAATTGCTGACAGTGCTGGAGTTGTCCAACATTGACATGAAAGAAGTCTACAGTGCCTGTGTTGCTTCCTGTGATTAGATAGAATCGACTGGTAGTTGGATCGTAGCTACAGTCAATAGCATAATCGGCTTGAGTCAATCCAATATTTCTAATATCCCCATAATCGCAAATGACATCCCCTTCTAACGTATAAAGCGAAAATGTTTCAATACTTGTTATACAATAAAGGTATTCAGCACTAGGCCCAAAGTAGCCCGCTTTGTTTACAGATGACCCAGAGTTCACGACAGATATCAATGCCTCTTCCTCATCAAATTCTGTCACATCATAATTGTTGATCAGTCCATCTACTGAGCTGGATATAAATTGGGCTGGCAAAGTGGGATGTGACTTGATCTAACAGCGTGCGCATAGATTAGCTTTGGACCACACTTTCACTTTACAAATCCAAAGCACTTACTTCAGTTATGTCTTCGCTATGAGATTCGTTGAACACATGCAATATGGAGGTTTGCCGTGTATCGTAGAAAACAAGGTCAGTTGCATGATCATCAAAGGTAAGTTCTGTGCCGGCAATGGCCATACTGTCGTTGCAATTTAAATCAAACGCTGTAATTGGCTTCTTATCTATGAATTGTCTTAGTGAAAATTGAACCATTTTCTGAACCAATCAACCTACACTTGAAGCATTGAACTGGTGTGGCACCAGAACGTAAATCCCAACGCTTCAAAGTACCGTCTTCACTTGAAGAAAATAAGAACTGTTCATTTTTCAGTTTTAGCTGATGTATCTTGCTGTCATGAGCTGCTATAGTATGAGCTAATTGCAAGGTATTGAGATCGTATAAACGTATCATGTTATCCGAAGCAGAGGTAATTCCGTACTGGCTATTGGCTGTGACATCAAAAACATACTGATCATTATATCCAAGGTCGATACCTTTGACTAATTGAAAGGGTGGTAAAATGTTGGTACATGTTTGAATATCGATCGATGTCATTTTTTTTTCTATTCTATACGACAGAAAAAAAAAAGTAAAGGTAGTCAAACTTTTGCAGTTCAGTCGGGGTTTGTACAAGCAGACATAGTATGTTTTAGGTTGTCAGGACTAATTCGGTAGCCCTTTATTTCAAAAAGGCATATTCTGATTCTAATACCAGTAAACACAAAAGAAAAGCACGTGCTCAAATATAAAAACCTTCAATAAAAAATCAATGAAAGCAAAAAAAAAATCCAAAAAGTTTGAATTGGCCCCCCCTTTTTTTTTGTATAGATAAATGCATACATACGTTTTTGAGGTATGAAAGATATTTACAAGATGATATATAGTTGAAGAATATTTCTAGTTTGATAACATCTCTAAAAGATTGTCTTCTCCAATTAAGCTAACTAACTCTTCTATAGCCCTGTACTTCTTTTCTTCTGGGTTTGGCTTTTCGGGAGTTTGGCCTTCAATCTGTTGTAGAAACAATTAAAAAAAATCGCAGGATTAGAAACCTTACCTCTAGTGCAGCATCCAAGAGCATCTGAAGCCCATCAGATTTTGGGTTGATGTCTTGACCGTTAATTGCCTGTATTTAAATATGCTTTAGTTTACAATGCTTAAGCGTTTGATACAATTTTTTTTTTTCACGTACGTTAGCTATAGGTCTTGCTAACTTGTTTTGGTCATCAACATAAAATGCACTTTGACTAGAATAGCGTCGAAACCTAAACCGATATCAGGATGAAAAAGAAAAAAGCTTTTTGTATCCACAATACCTTCTGCTGTATTTTAAAAAATTGTCTTCAATGGACTTAGCTGGCACACTATACGTAATACCTCCATATTTCATAATTTCGTCTGCTGTTTCGTAAGTTGTTATTTCTTCTTGTAGCTTCAGGTCCTCTTCATTTCTGCTACGCGAGCTCTATAAAATTGGTTTTTTTAATTGGAATTGCTTTACGAATGTAACTTTAATCGACATTTACTAACAAGTGATCATGATGTTTAGGGCATATCCATTCTCTTTCGTATACAAGATTAAAAGGATGAGCTAAGCAGCGTTTATGCCACAAAAGAGAGCAATAAGTGCACTCATAAAGTTGCTTTTTGCTTTCAGGTGGACCTTTTCTGCATCGATAACAAAACTCTAAAGCTGAATCACTATCTGACATTATACTCTAAAGAAAATAAGAAAGTATCTCAAGGCAGCTCTTTTTTTTTTTTAGAAATTTCGTGTCACGTTTTTTTTCAAGTATTAGTAAAAAAAAACACAGTTTTTTCTGAAAGCCAACACTAGCAAAAATATCAAAACAAAAAAAAGGATAATGATAACTTTGCGTTTGCAAGCAACACAAAAAAACTGAATGTAAAAATTGGTAGTTCACTCTTTAGAAAACAATCAAAATGAATAAATAAAAGGAGTGAAAACAGTAGATTCTTTTGTTCGAAACTAAATCACGGCTGTGTATCTAATTGATCAACCATTTTAGACCTGTGTTGAGTAAAAAATACAAAAAAGCAAGAATCCGGAAATCACAAAAAAAAACAGTAAACAGCACTACAAATCATAGTCTGAAAAGTAAAAAGCAGCTTTTAGGCCAGAAAATTGAGAGAAAGCATACAAAAAGGTCTTGTTTCATTGATATTTGTGTACCTGCCTAGTTTCATTTTCGAATTCCGTTCAAAATCATGCAGATTTTACGATAATCCTTAGCAACGAACATTTGCTGTGTGATAAAACAATCAAATGATTATGCTTGGCGTTTTTTTTTTTCTTTTCAGTTGGGTATAGTCAATTAACAATACTCTCTATATTTTGGCAGTACTTACCTCTGCTCGTTTTAAAGAATTCGTAGCCCTTCTAAGCTATCAAGTCTTCAGGAGTATTGCACAAAACATATCATATAGCACAAAAGACCCGTAATTGTTTTTTTTTTTTTTTATAAAATGTCGTCTACAAGCCTTTGAATTGAAAGGACCTAATTGTGTGATAAAAGCCTCCAATAACTGCAAATGTCAAAAACCGATACTTGTTGGTTTACAAGCGCTTTGAAACAAGTTATTTTATACTTCCAATCAAATTTGAGGTTTGTGACGGCAATAACTGGAGCACTATAACTTTGTAGGGCAGTTAACTTTGACTGTAACAGCCATTTTTTGAGCCTACTGGCTAAACATATCTTTCTTTCAAGTATCGATAGGCCTTCAAGCACGAATTAGGCATGTGTGTGTGACATTATATTTTGAAAGATGGACGCCAAAAAGCTATCTATTTTTGGGCTGTGCATGTTTTAAATCTGATCCAGATGGACTTGTTTATATCAAGTTCTTAAAAGCTTGGGTTTTTGGTAGACTTTTTGAAAACGATAGGTTTGTGGAAGCGACAAACGGGTGATGGCTTTTAACGAACACACCGTAGCACATAATACAATCGACTTTGGAAGTTTTAGTAGCCACATTTCTGTCCTATGTATTTATTTCACCCTATTTAAACTCTGTATATACTTTGGTTTCCTAGCGGAAAACTTGATATATCATAAAATCTATTGTTGATTGTTCGTAAATCTTTTAAACTCTATAGCCAAGGGGTAATATGCACACTTGAATACCTCGCATTTTTAATTTGAAAACCAAAAGCTGGGACTTTCAAATTGAATTGCAGAATCTGCATTTAAAAGCTTTGACCTGTTTTATTTATTTATTTTTTCCTTTCTTTTATTCTTTATCCATATAAACAGCCAAAGTTTATCTATGAGCAATATTGAAGAGTCTGCAATTTTAGTTGAAAACCCTCTTGAAGTGTTTGCGGCAGCTGAAGATAGCACTAAAGTAGATGAAAGGGTGTTGCTTGACGATCAAAACCAGCCAAATCTAAGCCGAGCCGCATCGGCCACAACTACAGAGCAGATACTGGATAGTGACATTTCTCATATCAAGGTACGATTTTTTTTTTTTTGGTACTTTTTGATAAAAGAAAAAAAAACTAAAACAGCAGAAATTGTGCGATTATAGGGATTCAGTAGCACTTCAGATTCCAATCAAGTTGTTGACTTGAATGTAGAAGGCCAACTACCAGAATGGTTGGTGAGTGAACACTACACTATAGGCCCTGGTGTATATGATGTGAAATACAGTAGAAAAATAGAAATCGACGGCGTTCTTCAAAGTGCAACATCAACTTTTACTTTGGGGCACTGGTTCGATGCGTAAGCTCCCTTAACCCCTTTGTTTATTTATCTCTTTTTTTTTAGTTCTTTTTGGGTTTTATTAATTTTAACTTGAAAAAAACAGACTTCCTTTAGTCAACCGATTTGACATTAACGGGGAAAGAAACACCATCACCTATCGCCACCATTTAACGACCAAACGTCTAGTTGAAAAGATCCGAGGGCATCACGGCTATGCCCCAAACTATCCAGGCGGGTTATTCAAGACGAACCCTAACCAGACCATGCTGATCAAGCTTCTTAACAATGGGAAGAAATTGAAAGCGGATCGTGTGCCATGTAACCAGCGTATTTTGACACAGATACCTGGATTGGACGGCCGACTTTTTACTCAGAACTTTGCAAACCATGTAATGTTTGGGCCAATTAACTTGTAACAATCTCTCATGCTCTTATAGATTCAAGAATTGGATCCGTTTGATTTGAATCCCACACAACTTCAAACATGGGATGAGGTCAATCCTGACTTTAGGGGATATACGTCGTGTCCCAACGGCCAAGTCGACCACGAGACGGGCGAATATATCAGCTTCACGATGGAAGTCGGCTACCGTACCACAAGATATCATTTCTTTTCGATTTCTGAACAAGAGCCCAAAGGCCACCTTGTCACCAGTATTTGGAATGCACCTACTGGGTGGGTCAACGGATTTTCTTTGACCTCCAACTATATTATCATGGTGGTCCATCCCATGCTGGCTCATTCGAGTGCTGTCCACTTTGCCTGGAACGAAAGCATCCTAGACTCTTTCAGCTTCTATCCTTCAGAGCCGACTTTATTTTATGTCATTTCACGTACTGAGAAGCAAGTCATTGCTTGCTACCGAGCTGCTGCCTGCTTTTCTTTAAATCAAGTCAATGCCTATGAAGATGTTCATGGCAACATTGTTCTTGATATGGTCTGTTATGAAGACGATGCCATCGTTCATTGTTTTGCTACGGAAGCAATGCGAGATCCTGAAATGAAGCGTTTGCCTCCTTCCGAAGCTCGAAGATATGTATTATCCAACCCTCGTCAGGAAGCCAGCCAGATCTACCTGAACAACAACTCTTATATACCGTCCACCATAAGCATCACCTCACGTGTAGGCACTGTCTGGAACTACGTTACTGGACAAGCCAACCATCCCGAAAACGCTGTGGGCGCGAGCGGTTGGCATGCATGGATGCCAACAGTAAAGCACGAAAGACTTTCAGACGCTGTGATAGAATTGCCTCAAATCAATCCATTTTACAGAATGCAGAAACATTCATTTGTTTATGGCATTGGAAATACCAAGGGCAACAAAATCTGGGATTCGATCATTAAACTGGTAAGCAATCCTCCCCTCCTTTTTTTTTTCTTTCAAGAAAAGACTGGCTCATCTCTGGAGAATGTTTATAGGACGTCAACAACAACGTTATAGTCTCTACGTGGCATGAAGAACACTGCTACCCGAGCGAAGCTCAGTTTGTTCCCAAACCCACAACAGAAAAAGGCAAAGATGAAGACACAGGCGTATTGATCAGTGTCGTAATGAACTCGGCCAGAAACACGTCTTTCTTGCTTATCTTGGATGCCAAAGATTTATCAGTGATAGCTAAATCTGATCTGAACAAGCTAGTCCCTCTCAGTTTGGGGCGTGGCTGTTATCGCTCAAGAGTATAAAAATAAACACTGTTTTAGCCCAAATTCGAAATCGTCTTTAGAAAAAAAAAAAAGGCAAGCTAAAGCAGTCGTAGGTGAGGAATTGGGAGAGGAAAAAGGAAAAAAGCAGACTTTGTATTTATATCATGTCATAAAAAAAAGCGAGAGGGGGGAAGTGAGGGTAAGGAGAAAGGGGGAGAAGAGATAAAAAAAAAAAAATAGTGTATTAAGGAGTTAATGAACAGATTGCTTCATCTTCCAATAAATCATCAGGAATTGCACCTCTAAGTCTGCGTTCTTTTTCGTTCTCAAGCTGTCCATAGAGCAAATAAAGAGCTCTTTCGTTTGCTTCGGTTGTTCCTTGGATGGTGAACATTCGCTCGCCTGTTTCATCATGAGGCATCTTTGCAATAGAGATTCTAGAGCCTGATAGTCTACGTATTTCTGCTATTTTTGTGCCGCCTTTTCCTATAATACAGCCTACCATGTCAGCAGGAATGGATATGTTTTGGGTGCGCATTGTAGGATCATCCAATCTTATCGGTTGATGCTTTGGCGTAAGGGTACTTGTAGTGGATATGTCTGCCTCGCTTGCTTTTATCGGATTATAGAGTATTGTTCCATAAGCTCTTTCTTTATCTTCCATCAGACAACGCCCCATGTCCAAAACAGCGCTGTAGATGCCATCCATAGTTCCTTTCATTTCTATGACGCGCTCTGTGCTCTGGGGTAACAATGTTTTTGATGCGACCATGCGTACTCCCCAAGTATCTTGAATCTGCTTAATTTTAGCGCCTTGTCGCCCAATGACAGAGCCCATTAGATTATGGGATACGAGCAAACGAAGATGTATCATATGTTTGTTATTAGGTAAAGTTTCAGAAAGTGTCTTTGCAATGAGAGAATACGCCTTGGCCACTCCTTGTAGCGTACCACTAATTGTCAACACTCGATCGGGTATACCTTGCACTGATTTAGAAACGCCAGCTTTCACGCCTGTTGACTCTCTTATTTGAGCTACATTACTTCCGCCTAAAACAACAACAAACAGTGTCAGCCACAAACCCACGCCAAACTTTTTTTTCATTCATGAATACCTTTGCCAATGATTACGCCAGCTTCTTTTGTAGAAACAAGAGCTCGAAGAGTTAAATCGTCATTCTTTATTTTACCCAGTATTTCTTGATCTCCCATAATGTCATTTTTTAAGTCAGGGAATGAGTCAACGGATGCCATTCTATATTTTTATTTCCTCAATACAAAAACAAGGAAAAAAAGAAAAGAAAGGGAGAAGAGTTAAAGAGGGAAAGATAAAAGGAACAAAAAAGAAATAAAATAGAGGCAAAAGAAAGAAAAAGAAAAAGAAAAAGAGAAAAAAGCGAGATAGAAAAGGGAAAAAGGGAATAAAAGAAAAAATAATGTTAAATGTTATTCTTTAGAAACTTTTTTTTGACTCGAAAAAAAAAAGAAGCCAAATTTGATTTTCAGCTCAGGGTTTGTTTTGTAGGCGAGTTTAAAAAATGAAGAGTGACACTGTTGAGGTTGCTGTGCGTAGTTCAGTTTCGATAAGAACAGCCTCGATGTAATTGGCTTTTTGATCATTTCCTTACGGACTGTCCTCTGCATCCTGCTTTGATTTATTAAAAGTCTAGCAAAACTCTACAAACAGAGTATCCAAATAAGGTAATCAATGCAACTTTATGCAACCCTTTATACCACCTCTCAAGCTTAACGTGTCCTTTGCTTCTATGCGTGCCTTTTAGTTTGATGTAAACGTTTTGCTTGCTGAGATTTTGATGCGCTTATTTTTTTTTTTTTTTTTTTTTTTTCTTGAAAAAAAAAAAATGCTGACGCACAATTGAACAAGTCTCGCAGCTTTCCTTTTATGTTGAAAATGAACTGAAGCGCAAATTCAACGTCCGAAAATAGTGCTTTATATTTGTATCGTCTTGTTTTTATTTTAGACTACTTTTCTTTTTTTCCATCAATTTACAAAAGACCTACACAATGACCGATCAAAATAAAGCAAATGAAGACGATCAGGACACTACGCTTTTACCACCCCAAGTGCCAACACCCCCTCCCCCTTCGTCTGAAGACAAAGCCTCGTTATTATCGCCTTGGTGGTCTGAAAAACCCACTACAACAAACGAAGAAGACACACCCGAGCAGCCCAAAACGAACACACTCTTCTTGTTTGGCATCAACCGAAGCTTAGTTAATGAAAAGGACAAGGACCTGGTGTGGGACGAGAAGTGCTACCTAGTTACCAATTCCGGCTTGCCAGCACCTCCACATGCAAAAGATAAGGAGATGGTGGAAAGAATGTTTCAGCGTTGCAAGCAATGCACTATGGTGTGCTTTTTGAAAGAAAGCCGAAAGCTAACCAGGCAAAGAGCCTTGGCAGAGTCCGGAAAAGATAAAGGTATGCAGAACCCTTTTCACGGCATATGGATAACAGTAGCCAAAACGCCTAAAAGATGCAAAGAACATATCCTTCAAGGTAGTGAATGAGATATCTGAGCAAAGCCAACTTACCGGTCTCTTTAGTAGACACTAAAATAATACAACCGGAAAACTCCCCAGACTATTACAACATAGACTTAGGGAAGGAGATAGATCGTTCTGGCGAGCATGGTAAATCAACAGCTTCAGTGCGTACATATACTAGTCTTTATTGATCTGTCTTTTCGAAACAGCAACTAAGCTTATACACAAAACCCTTAGACCTTTGCAAAACATGTCACAACTGTACATAGACTCATGGAAAGATGGTACACAACAGGCTTTTTTTTCGAAATTTTGGACAAGACTACAAAGAGGTGATGCGTTTTATTTGGTGAAGGATTGTACAAAGAGGTTGCTTGAGAACGTCTTGGAGGATAAGAAACCAAGCGATAAAAAGTAACAGACCACTACTTCCAATATATCGAAATCGTGCCAATGTCCGACAAAGACTGGAAAAAAACAACAAACAAAATCACTCCTATTGGAAAACATGCCACAGTGACTATCATATATTATACCTTCTATTAGCTCTCACATATAAACAATCATTTGGCCTTTCATTTTCTGGCTGTTTTTTTTTTTTTTTTTTTTTTTTTTTTTTCACCTCTCTTGGGGATCTCATTTTGATCTTGTATCCTACTAAAATCCGGAAAACCCATGATATTACAGAACGAATGACACAACACAGAAGGCCACAGACTACCGGTCTTCAAAAACAGATAGCTTACATACCAACCAAAAACACTCGTGTAGGCAAACTGGAACAATGATCCACATAAAGCTTGTCTTAAAGCTTTTTTAGTTTTGCCCAAAGCATGGTAATTTTCCCATACATGGTGTAAATGCGCTAATAAAAACAAAGCGGGAACCAGAAGTGAGCAAACTTGTGAAAAAAAAACCCCTCTCATTTTTACCAAGACCAAAATAGAGTGGAGATGCAAATATCAAGTAGTTTCTAGAATAATCAGCTTGATGTAATGTGGCAATCATACATGCTCTAAAAACGAATTCTTCCGTTAAGGGAGCCTATAAAATCCAAGCTAAATACAAATTCTGTTTTCTTTTTTTTTTTTTTAGATATTACCACAATGTAGTTGCGTTGGCCCAACGGCTGTGTAAAACTTTCAACTAAATCTCTTTTGAAATCGAAATTACTCTGAAAGAATAACTCACGATCAAAATACATTATCGACAATGGACCAAGAAAGAGCAGCATAGTCAAAATAACAGGCTTTAAAACAGCTAGAGAAGGCATCAGGCCTAATGCAACTAGTAGATTGTCGTCAGTGAGCTGATATACGATGCACATAGATATGAAGGAAGCAACGGCCACTGCCTTCATTCGTGCCCGGATGACCCGCGGATCGTTTCGCGATCCAGTTGTCTTAAACAGATAGAATCCAGCAACGTAAATAACTGTGAATCCCACGCAAGTCAAATTAGCTAAACCCGTTGAGATGGCCATCATACACACACACACACACACACACAAAAAAAAAAAAAGGAGTAAATAAACAATGATAGAATGCTCGCTAAAAATCCAGCCCGTTTAGCTCTTGATTGAGAGCCCAAAAAAAAAAAAGACACTTTGAATGCCCAATCTGCATTGCGCTTAAGTAGTGTATATAAATCAACAAATAAAGAGGCAGCCTACTAAAACGTACATCTTGTATTGACTATTAAGTAAATGATTGAACCTTAAAGGTATCTTATGTTGAAAAGAAAAACAAAGAGATCGATGTAAAATCGATTAGAGGCAATAGTAACAGTATACATCTAATTCCATACAGTACAGGAAAAAAGAAGTTTGTCAGGATATTATATCGGTTTACATTAAGTGGACAATGTAATAGCAAAGGGGCCTTTGTGTACAGGCGAGGTTAACTCCATCTGAATTACGTCATTTATGCTTTGTTTGAATTGATATTGAACCTGCTGTTGTAAAGGACTTTTTATAGGTGTACTAGTTAACAAGACAAACCCCCACTTGTCTTTCAAAGCCCTGATTTCGTCCCAACACACTATTGAGCCTGCATTATCGATCATCATCCAAAGGACATCCAATTCTACATGCTCCTCTAGCCAGCGTTCAAGCAACTTGCTTAAACTGCTTGTATCTTTCAGGTGAAAAAGATGGAATCTATCATCCATAATTGGTTCTGTACGCTGATCGAAATCAATATATAGAATGTGTTCTGAGCGCTCATACAGGCTGTGCTTTGCCAGATCCATCATCACCACTGTCTTTCCGCTCCCTGAAGGGCCGTGCAGATCGATCCAATCTCCTCTTTTCAAGACGCCTATACTGGCCTGCATTTCTTCATAGGGGACTTTGACAGTTTCACTATCTCTTTGACCTCGAGCAAATGTCTATTTGGGAAAAAGATAGAGGAAACCCTCTTTTGACTTGCTGATATAAAAAAGAGGTCCGTTTACTAGCAATGACTTACTTCAAATGCCGATTCATGATGGATTTTAGATATAAAGTTTAGCAAAAAAGGCATTTTGGTTTTTTCTAAAGACAAAAAGAAAAAGAAAAAAGAAAAACACAAAACCCCGAGGTGTGGATTTCTTTTTTAAAAATCTGTACATGAAAAAGTCTTCTGAGTTTGTGCACACCAATAGAACTTTGCTCTTTTTATATTCATCAAGTGTTGCTCTAACTGTATGTATACCAATGATCTTAAGCTTAGTTTACTAGGAACCGATTTTTGATTGAAACAGATGTGTATTCAGATAGTGGATATATGAAGCCTTTGTGTTTATTCGCTTTGTTTAGCATGAATGATATGTCCAGAACTAATGCATTCTATGACAATCTTTGAAGGTAGCCTAAAGCTACCTTGCCCTATATTATATCTAAGGAGATACACTAATATATATTTATGCGTCATTAAAAAGTAGCTTCCGAAAACTGATAGATACCTGGACTGTACTATGTAAAGAACTATTAAAGGAGAATAAGGAGGCACTGTACTTTTTTAATAGTATCAAATATTATAACCTTCTGCTTCCAATATCTCCCTTATTGGTTTATTTCATCCTTATTATAAATAGCATCTTTTTTTTTTTTTGTATATTTGCTTTTTTTTTTTTTTATCTTTTGTTTTTGTTTTTATCTGGCCCTATTTTGTTTGGCTTTTGGAATGATAGCTCATCACAGCGAACAAGTCAAGCCTATTCTCGTTAATAGCGCTTTAAAAAATCGATCCAATAGCCTAAAGTTATCTACGCACAACTTCTCTATAGATGCCAACCATTATCCAGCCTCGCCTCAGCCTGTTTGGAACATGGAAGATTTTGAAATAAACCAACCTATTGGTAAATTTAAGAACAGTACAGGATATATGGCTTAAACTCAAAATTAGGCTATGGGTCTTCCGCTACGGTCTACAGTGCTATTTACAAACCTCATCATAAAAAAGTTGCTATCAAAGTTATTAACCTGGACAGGTTTGAAAGAAATCAAATTGATGAGTTGAGAGTAAGATGTAAGTAGAAACAAACGTTTTATTTATGCATTGTAGAGAGAAACCACTTTGATGGCTCTTTCAAAACATTCGAATATATTACAAGTATACGGTTCGTTTGTTCATGGATCGAAACTTTATATTGTTACGCCTTATATGTCAGTGGGAAAGTATTTGAAAAAAGTCTTTATTTTATTTGTTAATAACATTGACTAGGCTCCTGTCTGGACATCATCAAAACCACCTTTCCCGACGGTTTAGATGAGGCCAGCATTGCCACTATTTTAAAACAAGTATTGGAAGGATTGGCTTATTTGCACAAAAACGGCCATATCCATCGCGACGTTAAAGCGGGTAATTTGTTAATGGACCAAGATGGAACAGTTCGACTGGCTGACTTTGGTGTGTCTAGCTCTTTAATGGAAACTGGTGTTCGTAGAACTTTTGTTGGCACAGTAAAAGACATGTTCATTAAATTATCCATAAACTCATTGTACTTTTGTATAGCCCTGTTGGATGGCGCCCGAAGTGATGGAGCAGGAAGAATACGATTACAAAGCAGATATATGGAGTTTCGGCATTACTGCCATTGAGTTAGCAACAGGAAGAGCGCCTTTTGCCAAACTTCCCCCTTTAAAAGTAAAAAAAAAAAGTTTCGGTCATTTTGATGTACTTATGACTTATTTATAGGTTCTAATGCTTACTTTATCTCGCGAACCGCCTACGTTATGTCGCGAATCATCTGTTAATAAATATTCTAAATCGTTTAAAGAAATGATAGATATGTGTATGAACAAAACTCCTTCAAAACGGTAAATACCGCTTTATGCATACTCAAAATTAATATCTATTAAAAAGCCTTTCTTCCGAAAAACTGTTACAACACCCGTTCTTTAAACAGGCAAAAAAGCCAGAATGGCTGGTCAAAAATCTAATTCCTGACTTGCCAACTATTGACCAAAGGCCAGTAAAGTGTTTAACAGAAAAAACTATAAATGATCCTACGACAGACGAATGGGACTTTGGAGACAGTCAGCCAAAAAAGCATATTTCTTTTGGTCAAGCTATAGTTAAAGGTCATGCTGGTTCCAAAAGAGCCCTGAGTGTCGATTTTAGAGTATCAAGGCAGGGTAGGCATCAGCATCAGGCTTCAGCACCTTCAGTCTTTCCTATTTTTCAAGATGTAAAAACGAAAAAAAAAAAAAAAAAAAAAAAAAAAAGACAAAAAGGAAAAGCTGATAAATCTGTTCTACTATGATAGCCCGCTCCAAAGACTTCGTCAGAAAAGCCAAGCCTGGTTACTTTCTCCGAAGAAAAGGCTATTGACAGAAAAACGTTGTATAGGACTATGAGCCAAGAGAAGCTTAAAAAACCTGTACACGACACGAAGTGTGCAGAGTTTAAAAAAGCTGGATTGGAAACTAAACAGCAAGTCCCTCTTTTTCAAATCAATCAGTTACTGTCTCAAAACGATGCGCAAAGACAACTCTTATTAAACCTTTATAGTCAAATTAATACAAAAGATTCATCCTCAACAGACTCTGTGGTTGTAAGTATAAGCCTACAAATAGTTGGATGTCTTACTTCCTTTTTGTAGGAGGCTCTTGAGCATCAGCTTCAAGCATACCAGAGAGAAAACCACCTGTTGCAGCGAGAAAATCAGGTCATGAGAAAGCAGATAGATCAGCTTTTGAAAAAGTAAATAAATATCTCTTTTTTTCATTTAATAGTTGAATAATGTTTGCTGCTCTTTGCTCAAGAACAACTGCGTAACAAAAAATTTGGGTTAACTTCTTTAGTGTCCCGCATCCACGGAAATCTTTAGTAAAAGGCGAAAGATTTATCCGAAATGAGCACAAGACAGAAGCACAAAGAAAAATTTAAAAACGTTGAAATTAAGGGTTTTATAGTTTAGGAATTGCAGCTGCCAGTCACATGTATGAAAATAAATTTTTTAATTTTGACCCGGGGATGCCTTATCCAAATAGCTGAGATACACTGGGTCGTTTCAACTCCTGTTGAGCTAGCAGCCAATTCAGAACTACGCTAGTTTCACAAAAAAAACCATAACTTTTTACAACAAAGTAGACTACCACTGGGCAACCTGTAATCTGATTTAAGTGTCACTTCTCTGTTGAAACTGTATAGAGTATCCGTACTCTAAAGGCAGCGTGTGTAGCATAAAAGCAAAACTTAACAAGCTCTTTGCCACATCGACCAAAAATAGATGATAACTATAAGATAAAAGAAGAAAAACAGTGTAGCGTCTATAAAGGCTTGTTGTTTTGCCTACTCACCTTTCTTCTAAAAAAAGAAAGAGGGAAATTAAGCGAAGTCGAAAACCAAAGTATGCTGTGGAATAACACAGAATTTTAGCAACTAATCTAGTAGCGTGTATAAATATAGCGCTGAACCCTACAGTCAGCTTCAAACAAAACTTCGTCATCTTTTTACATGCATGTATCTTTTTCGCTACTTAACGATCTTAGAAACATTCTTTGATCAAAAGTAAAAGTTTTTTTATGGTATTTTTAATTGTTCAGTTAACGATTTTTGTTGATAAAAATAGCCGTGATAAGTAACCCTTTATTTATACAAGTTGTAAACTTAAAAAGTACGAGTAGATAGAATAGATGCGCGATAAGCGTTTGGTATATGGAAAAGCCGCTTCAAGGTATTATATTTTGCTTTGCTTCTGCCTTATCTACTGTGCTGTAGCCTATTGAGCCTCTGGTTTGAAATTAAAAGCCAAGTAAGAAGTGGAGCGAAGCATGCGGATGGGATAGTTCTATTTTCAAAAGAGATAACAGTAGGTGGAATCGAACTGTTGAAAACATATGCAAACTAATTGTATGAAACTACAAAATTTAGGACTGGTAAAAACTTGCAAACAGCCATGAACACCTCAAGGGAAAGTCAGCCAAACACGTTACCGGAAAAAACAGCATAATTTGATAAAAGATATTATTTCCTTTTCCTGTTTGACAAATCCCAAAGCAGAGTTTGATTCGCATATATAGAGATTTAACAGAAAGAAGAAAAGGGGACGACTTGGTTTATTTCGTTCCTTTATTCAAGCAGACTCAAATGCTAAAGGCTCTGCTCTATCATAGCTGTTTTGTACTGTTTTATTTGTTTGAATTTAACAAAAACTCCAATTTTTCATAAATATTTTGGATACTGCAATCGCCAGCTGCAAAGAAAAAATGTTGTATTTCTGTTCTTCTAAGCACTCTGCTCTAATACTATTCAAATAGACAAATGCCAATGAGATATATTTTCTTGATTATGTCGACATCTTTTCGAACTAAACGATTAAATATTCTAAGTTTCTTATTGATAACATTCTTTAAAACATGCAAACATAGTTACATACTCAATATACAGCTTGATTTAAACTCTTAAAAAAAAAATTAGCACATAGTGTTGATTTAGTTAGAAGCGATTCTAGAGTACCAGAAAAGTGCAGGTTATTGTGCCTTATTTCTGTTTAACAAAAAAAGTCTAGTTTTCGTTCCTGTTCCCGTTTATACCCCTTCTCTCTGATCGATAATATGTGCTGGTATCATAGCAATAGTTATTTGAGAGAGCTTCAATGATAGAAAATACACGTATTGTTCTTTTACGAGAGATATACGATTACAGAAATGGCAGTAATCAGGTACTCTAAATCATGGGTTAAAAACTTGGACATAAAAAAATAGCAAATATTTTATAATAAAACGTATAACAATCAAACGGTTTACTCTGTGGTATTCAGACCTCGTTCCATAGAAAATCTTTGTTGGTTAAAAACAAAGCTACAGTTACGTAAGCCAGCGGGTTTCTGTAACTGAAGGCCTGATGCTCGGTATATATTATATCTATTAGTGCAAATACAATTTAGTACACAGAGGCAGAAAAAGCACCTTGTATATTTACAAAGTTTTGTGGCAAAAATTGTAATAGACTCCAACTTTGTTGTCTTGATATCCTGGTCTTCTGTATCATGACAGGACTTAATATAAGAAAGAAAGGATAGCACGAAAGACTTCTTTTTAAGAGGGAGCATAAAACATGTATAACAACAGGCGCAGTTGACAATCATGTGTACGTTTGACTTATGAGTTGAAAAAAAAGCTCCACTAAAAAAGGGAACATGGAAAAAGAACTTTATGCATAGTTCAAACGTAGAGCCTGTGCATATCCAAAGTTTTCTTGATACTCTATAGAATAGAAAGTGCACCTTTCTCACTTACCGTGTATTTAGAGTGTTACAAACTAATCTCTTTCTTTTAAGCCCTTAAATAATTAAGAACTTGAAAATTAAGCATAATACAGTATATTCTGATAAACACACATGGAATCGGGTTGTAACAGAGATAGAACAGTGCATTTCCTATTTTGTGCTACCAAAATATTTGAAAAAGCATCCCATTTCCTGAGATGTATAAACGAAACAGTGATGCAAATTAATCTAACGTAAATTAGACAGTGCATTTTTGCATCATGCCATTTGAAGTTTTTTTTGTTATCTTCAAATCTTACGGTGATTTGTTCTAAGATCTTAAGTAAAAGTTTTCCAGCTTTGGAAGATTATATAAGCAAATTAACTCTGTGTTTATGGCCATATCAGCTAGTAGCAGCTTAATATTGGATCTATCAAAACTCCAAATTATTTATACATTCTTTTAAAAGAAAAGAAAATGAAGTGAACAAACAAAGACATTAAAGATGGCGAAACAACTTCGAAAGGATAGCTGTAAACGAGAAAATTTGAAGCGCTCTCTCTTTATTCGCTTTACTTAAGGAAAAATTTAGCTCTTACTCAGATACTTGAAAAAGGCTACAGTGAGTCGTTTGTTACTTATATGGCTATTTTAACAATGTTTTGTTTCTCAAACACAGCATTCCGCATAAAGACCTTAGAAAAATAGCAAATATATAGCTCAAGTGAATTAGTAACCGAGTTCTTAAAATCCTAGCATACTTTGGGGCGATTCAGTCAAATATAGCTCAGGTGATATCAACGTTAAATGTTTGATCTTTTTAAGAAATCTTTAACACTATATACCGTTTATACAATTGAACAATCAAAGACATATAAATAATCCAATTGTTTATATTGATGTTTTACAGAAAAATTTATTCACAATAATGCTTAGATACGAGCCCGCAAACACTTATAGAAATTTCTTGATTTGCAGGCTAAGGAATATGTTCTCTTTGCCCCAAAGCAAAGAAATAAGTTTTCCCAGAAGCTTTGAAGAAGAGCGAAGATTTTATTCACCAAGGGCCAGCGGATTTTGGGCTGACAAAAATTGTAAAGAATCCCCGCTTTCTGACACAGTTGATACACAGCCGTATACACTACTAGAGAAAAAGGTAGTTGAGCCAGTAAAATAATAAAAGCTCCATACTAATAAAACTAGATGAGTGACAGCTATATGGAAAAATATCTAGCTTTCAAATCGGATCCAGTGCTTTTGGAGGAATATATTGACTCAAATCGAAAAATTAGAATGGGAAAAATTTTGGAAGACCTTGACGATCTTGGGGCCTCTGTTGCTTATAAGCATGTTCATAACCGAGACCTTAATGCCCCAAATATTACTATGGTCACTGCAAGCATGGAGAGACTGGACTTATTTCTACCAGAAGCAGAGGTTCAGAACTACAAAATTAGCGGTCATGTTACTTTTGTTGGCTCAAGCTCATTGGAAGTATCTGTCAAAATGGACATATGCCAAGAACCAAGTAGATCTTTGACAGCAAATCCCCCTAAAGCACTCACGCCACTTACAAAAAACACTTTACTGGCTGTAAGATTTATAATGGTGGCTTTAGATTCGAGTACACAGCTACCTACGAAAATCAACTCACTCGTGCCCACGTCAGAAGAAGAAAAGGATGCGATTGAAATGGCTAGACAAAGAAAAGATCAGATGGCCAGAAAATCTAATGGCCATAAAAAACCCGATACATTCGACCTGAAACTAGTACAAAATCTACTTGAAGATGACGACACAAATAAGGTGAAGATGAGTGATAGCGGAATAGAAAGCAACGTTTTCATGTTCCCACAATACAGAAATGTACAAAATCATATATTCGGTGGATATCTAATGCGACAAGCTTACGAACTAGCCTTTTCAAACGCATGTCTGTATATGAAATCATTTTCTCCCTTTCTTCACTCGATAGACAAAATCATATTTAAAAAGCCTGTGCTAATCGGAAGTCTCTTAAATCTTAAATCAACCGTTATATTAACCGACGATTTCACAATGCAAATACGCGTTGTAGCTGAATTGGTTCATCTAGAAAAAGAGCGCGAGCTGACAAACGAGTTCTACTTTACATTTGTTACAGAGAGTAAACCTCAAAGCCTTTGCTATAAAAAACAATCCGATGGCTTGGCGTGGCTAGAGGCTAAGCGTAGACAGAAGCTCAGTATTTTGTTACGAAATGAAGTGATTGAAACAATGAAATAAAAAACTTCAAAACAACAAAATCAAATATGCCAAAAAATAACACGAGTACTTTTAAAAGTTTTTAATCAAATAAAGGTAGATTGAACCAGATTTGTGGGTTGTTAAATCGTTGGTTGTTTTTGATAGAGTCTAGGGATTTGTTGTCGTCATTATCCAACTTGATATCTAAAATATCAAAGTTGGACTTCACTCTGCTTTCATTAACGCTTTTGGGAATCACTGCAAATTCGCGGTCCAAAGCCCATCGAAGCAATATTTGGCCTGTAGAAACTTTATGCTTTTGGGCTAGAGACTTGACTACATCATGATCAAGTAAAGATATAGCCTCTTTTCCATGGCTTCCCAAATTGACGTATGACGTAGGTCCAAAAGAGGAATAGGCTGTGATGTGAATCCCTTTCGATTTTACCCATCGTGTCAAGTTTTCTTGAGGCAAATAAGGGTGTAGCTCTATCTGTAAAACTGCAGGCTTAATTTTAGCGTAAGTAAGGAGATCCAGAAGAGATTGTGTGTTGAAGTTACACACACCAATATTGCGGACTTTTCCTTCGTCCACAAGTTTTTCCATTTCGGCCCAGCATTCATACGTTGGGGAGGCTTCAAGCTCAATTTCGGACGCTCCGTTCTTGTGCCACTCAGGAGGATAACTTTGAGATGGTTCTACATAAGCCAGAGAAATAGGGAAGTGGATGTGATAAAGATCAAAATACTCTAACCCCCAGTCTTTTAGCTGTCTTTCGCAAGCAGCCTTTACGTGCTTTTTGTTATGGAAAGTGTTCCACAGCTTCGTTACAATAAACAAATCTTCTCTTTTTACCAAACCAGAGTCAATGGCCTTCTTGATACCCAGTCCAACTTCAACTTCGTTACCGTAGTCACATGCTCCATCAAAGTGGCGATAGCCTGCTTCGATAGCTTTGTATACGGTGTCTGCACAAACGCCCTTTTCAATCTTCCATGTGCCAAAACCACGAAGAGGCATTTTGTCCCCAGTACGATTCAAAACAACGTAGTCAGTAGGCATTTTTTATAACCGGATATAATAAGTTGTAAAAAAGAAAAAAAAGCTATAAAATTGCGCTAATATTTATATCTTTGTTCAAAACTTTATTCCGTGCCACTTTTTTGCTTTTGTACTTGTTCTTACATCAGTTACTTTCAACTATTGGCTGTTTTTTTTTTTTTTGTACTTCTCTCTCCCTCACCTTCTCCTTTTCTTTTTTAGTTTTTTTTTTGTCTTTAGAAGACGCTACTTCAGCACGTAATTTTAAAACTATAGGCTGTAAGATTTTCGTTTACGGAAGATAAGATGCATCATCATCCAGTAATCTCCCATCTTACGTAAGTTTACAGGGACTATATGTTTGAGTCCGAAATTCTCCTATTGGGTCTTTAAAGAAAAAAAGTTTTCTGTCTTCAAAGTGCTGATTTATTGAATCTCATTTAACCTGTCTTCCATCCAATCGCTTATAGAATCCAGGGCTCCGGTCTGTTTTAAATGAATTGAAAAAAACGGGATAAACATCAAATCTTGAGCAAACCAGTACTGTTTACTTGTCCATCTCCTATTTTTTTTAACAAGCTGTTGAACGCATCTATGTTTTGCAAAGTTGACCAGTTCTGGTTCCAACCAACTCGCGTTTTCTTTAAGAAATAGCAAGTCTTTCAAAACAATTGGTAAAAAGGGTATTGCGGGCAATTTTTTGGCTAATTTTAACTTGCTGCGGTAACATCTCATGTTGGCGTTCACATTTAGTAGCTTTTGTAGTAACTGAAAAGTATTTATATCTTTATGAGAAAGGGCTTGCCACGATTGCATGAGTTTTGTGTAAGTACTAGAAAGCCCCATAGTAATGATCATGCATGTATGGAAATTGTTGAGCTCTAGGCAGATCTGACATGACGCGTGAGAAGCACACAAGATTTCATATTCAGTTTTTTTTTTCTTTTTACCTTGGCTATCTCGAGAAACTTAGTAATCAATGTTTTTCGTACTTTAAAGCTCTTGGTACTATAAAGCTCTTGCACAACCCACCTATTGAGCTAAATAGAAGAAAGAAAAATAATAGGGTGAGAGAAAGATAGGGAAATTTTTTCTCAGTACGGTTACCTTGTTAAATCTTTGTGTCATTAATTCAATAGCTTCAAATTTGTCTTTGTCACCATAATGTATCAACTCGTTTGAAGTTATATAGTCGAACAAGCTATGGTCCACCAAAGATAGGTATCGGGCTAAGTCTTGTGATGGTATAGAAATAATAGGCCGATCCGTATAAACTGTAGATTTATGTTGTATATGTAAACAGGGTCTCTGTTGTTGGATGATAGACTGTATTTGGAATATTTGTTCATTAAAGATATACTCCTGTGACAAGAATGAATTAAGCTTCCCCAACAATATCTTGTCTCTAAAATCGTAAAAATACAAGGACAGCCACCGGTTGATTATGTACAATATCCTTGCTTGAAGTGTACAATGCACATAGAATGTTTCTATAAGTTGTTTTAAAAGCTGAAATGAGGATATAAAATATGTATGGTTCATAAGATAGACGTCCACGAAGTCATTTTCTGATTCCTGTTTAAACAATCTTTTGTAAAGCGCGTCTTTTCTGCCTGCAGTAACTTGGTATCCATCATGCGACCATTCCAGTATTAAAGATACGGTGTTGTTTTCCACCACTTTTATATTTTCTTTTTGTGCTGTAGACTCCATACTTTTTGCCTTGTAACTTTGATTCTTTTTGTGGACTTTCAAAAACGTTGCCCACGAGCTATTAAAATGCAATTATTGGAATGTCCTCTTTTGGTTCTCTTATGCTTGATCTCTTGCCTTTCATCTGTCTTTTTTACCGTTAACCGACTATTTAAAGGCATACTACTTGTTCTTGGTGGAATAATAGGGGCTTTTAACAATGCACTATCTGATACTTTTCGGGGAGGTAGACTAGGTGAACTGACCAGAAAGCGGCTAGTTTGTGAAAGTTCCAAAGATGTATCCTTTATATAGTGCTCTGGCTTTGATGAGGGTAGTGGAGAGAGTGGATGAACTGCTATTGTGTCGCTGTTTCTTCTTTTTCTGGTTGTTGAGTTGTTCATTTATTATACAGAAAGTTTTTTTTTTTAAAAAGAGAATAATAAGACTGATAATAAAAAGATCTTTATTTAAGAGAAATAGGGAGAAGGATCCCATTTCTTGATATATCAAGAGCCAAGAGTGTTAAGGAACCATTAAATTATTTTCTCTTTTCTTTTTCTTTTTTTTATATAGTTTTTTTGCTCCCCCTACTTTAAAGTGATAAGATCTAGTTATAATCTTTTTTATATATATGTGTTACTTTTTTTTTTTTTTTTTTGGCACACTAAAGAAAGCTCCTTAATTCTTCTCCTTTTAAAATGCCATCCCTTTTTGACAGTTAAGTGGCTTGTGGCACTAGTTGTTGTCCGTTTTCTTCCTACCTAATGACAAAAGCATTTGAAACGCTAGTACGGGAAACGCAAACAAAATTACATCAGCTATTTTTGAAAAAGGCAGACAAAAACTCAAACAGTGCGGCCATGAAGCAATCGGCCAAAATTCCCTGGTCATGGGTAGCTAGGCACGTAGCTGAAACGCTATTGGGATACCCAACAGGTTTGACCGATGCGGTACTGATCGCCATGCTTGAACTTCAGGTAGAAAAAAATAAATAAACTAAGAGGTATCCACGTTAAATCATGTAGAAAAAAGTGGGAAAAGGATTTTCTGAAAAAGTACAAAGGGTTTGGTTCAGACTTTGGTACAGTTTATGCCGTCTATGACAGTAAACTCCCAGAAGCGTTCTTGTTGGAGGTCTCAGCAAACGAATGGCAGCTTATCCCCTCTAGCTGTATTTTTAAACTAGCTGTTTCAGATGGTGGACGTCAAATGGACTTGCTGATGCATCCTAAATTTAGTCCATGGATTGAATCACCTTTTTTTCAAGATAGAAAACTTCGTATGATATGTCCACCTAAAGCAAATAGTCCTGTATATAGCGAGGATCACCGTTTGAGTGTTGCCCTCATCCCACCGACTGAACTTATTATTATTATGCTAGATCGTAAAGATAGTACATTTGTGAGTTCTCGTTTTGGCAAACTAAGGGATACCAGTAATCTGTGGTCAAAGATAATTCATACTGAAAAAACCTCTGAAGGCTCTGATATCTATCTTTCGGATATGAGCAGTGATGCGCTTCCTGTTGTCTTTTCTCTAAGTAAAAGCCAGGAAGGGTTGTCGAGCTTGTTTCGCAGAAACGATTACCTTGGGCTTTTTCAACCAGAAATTGTTCAGGGACCACCTCAATCAGCCAACCCTTCAGGCACTGTACTTTACTATACAAGTCAGACAGTCATTTTTCTAATGCCAGAGGTAGAAGCAAAGGCAGCGAATTTGGCAAAAGCCAATTTGTCGAGTTATGTATCAAGCCAGGATAGTAGTCTTAATAGTCATAAAGAGATCGTCGAAAGAGATGAGGAGGTAAGTGATGGTGGCATACGCGCTTCAAGAATAATGAATTTAAGAAATAAAGGGATTCATGGATTGCTCTACATACGAATCGAGAATTTTTATAAATGACCTCACATACTGTATGCTCAATGTTACTCTTTTTGGAAAAGTAGTTGGACTGGCTAAAAATGTAAAACAACGCCATGTGTTGTATCTTTATTCTAAGGCGTATATTTATAGAATCCGTTCTTGCCAAAAAACGGCAAAAAAATGAATCGCTATGCTTTAAAAATAGCTGACACTACAGGTAAACCAAAAATGGAATACAAATAAACCAAGCCAGACTGTTCAAAATATTAATAATGATAATAACAATAATAGGTACTATGGACATTACTCTATGGGAAGAATCAGGCTATAGCTCTAGAGAGTTACGTGTTGGTCAATATATTTTGTTGAATCAACTAGTTACTTCAGACAGGCAGCACGATAAAAAGATATGGTATGTGAATGGAAGTGCAGTATGCGGAACCAAGCTTTATAACAGTAAGTGTTTATTATGCTAATTAAACAAGCCTTAACAATGACTAGTATCAACCATTACCTCTGTACTGACTACTACCTCTTTCCGGCATCCAATACCGCTATGGTATGCCAAGGAAAGCAAGTTGGACCACTTTCAAGTTGAGGCTACCATTGTTGGCTGGGAATTACATAGTCAAATAAACCAAAAGAAAGTTATTTATACCGACAAAAGCCAAGAAATTTCTATTTTACCAAGCCAACATATCACATCCCTTGCACGTAAAATAACTTGTAGTTTAACAAAAAAAAAAAGAAAAGAGAAATGAAAAAAAGTCAACTCTTTCAATAGATGTAGCTTGTTTATTGCCGTTATTGTCTACAGATGAGGAGTGCGAATTTTGCGGATGTCTAATCGAAAACGAGCTTACTCATGTTTTCCGACCAAAACCTGATGCTGGGGACGAGAAAGAAGGCTGGATTGAATGGATTTTAGATGATGGAACAAGCACCTGTCACGCATTTGGAGGAGAGGAGGTACACAAGGCTGATTTTTTCTAAAAAAAAAAAAAAAAAACTTATTTAAAACAGAGTCTATTGAATATTACAGCCCATCGATACAGCCAACTGCTACAGGCCAACCAAATTGATTTGTTAAATAGCTTAATAGGCGTTTCGATCATATCTTCAGTTACTGTAAAAACTTTTTATACGGTTTTCAATGTATGCATGACTCAATCCATTACTCTTTTTTTCTCTAGGATACTGAATGCTCTTGTTATAGGCTTGAACAAACAATTTTTGTTGAACCTACCTTAAATGAATGTTATGAGCTACTGAAGCAAGCCTCTAAATAGTAATGACGGGCGCTTTGGTTTTTTTTTTTTTTTTTTTTTTAAAAAAAAAGCGAACGTGTTCTTAATGTGTTACAAGGCAACTCGAATTCATATAAATACCCATCTATACTTTGAATCTCTTATATCCTTACTCGTCTTTTCTCTTCTGTTCTTTTTTTCTAAATCTATAAAAATGAAGTTCGCTTTTATTGCTTCCTGTGTTTTCGCTGCCGCCTCTCAAGCCATGGCTGCTATTAACGTAAAATGAGATATGAGTGGAAGAATATGCGTATAGGTTTTTAATCAGCTTATTTCACTACAGGTTTCTAGCCCTTGGGGTCAAGTTACTTGGGTAAAACACAATGAATTGCAGGATAACAGTCTTTACTCATCTACATTGTTATTTTAGACTGCAGGTCAGACAGGTGAAATCGCTTGGACTGCCACAGCTCCTGAAGATACTATGAACTGTGATATTCAACTGCTGAATGGTGACTACACACACTCAAAGTAAGAGTCTTGAAAAAAGAAAGTCAACTGGAACTACAAAGATTAAGTTTCTGTTAGTTTGGTGGCCTTAATAACTGCTACTGAAACCCCTATCCCTTGTTCCGTTGGAAAATTCAATGTAAGCGAACATTGAGGAGTAATTCAAAATGGATCAATTAATTGTGTAGATTTATCCTTTGAACGACTTTTCTGCTGGTCAATACTGGATCCGTATTGGTCAAAGCTCTACTAACAACTGGTATTACTCTGGTCTTTTTACCTATAACGGTAACGGTACTGTCGGACCTGTCTGTAAGTGTCTTGTCTTTTTTTTTTTTGCCCCTTTGCACGAAAAATTTATTTTCAATTTTATTTTTAGCCACTGCTTGGACTCCTGCTACTTCAACGGCAACCGCAGTAGAAGCTCCTAATGCTTCTGCTTCTCCTTCTACTATGGAACCTGGTGCTATTGTTGCTAAGGCCGTTGCCGCCACTAGTGGTTCCAGCACCAACAAGATCAGTGCTTTATTTACCCTGACTGCTATCGCAGTCGCTTCCATGACCATCTGAGTTTCTCTTTCTTTTCTTTTGTACTTTTAATACTACATATAACCATACACACTATTCAGAAGAGTTGGATCTAAATGAATAACAATAAAATAAAATGAAAAATGCGTACACACAGCTTACTTGATTTGTTAACTCATGGCTTATGTTTTGCCGCTTTGAGTATATAAAAATAAGTTTTAATAGGAGTAATGATCTTGTTTCGTGTTTATGAAATGGGAAGAGACAGAAAATCTTTAGTAGTATATATTAAGAATAGCAGAAACTTGCTTTACCCCTTAACATACTTGTTTTTTTTTTTGCCGCACTGTGTTTCTCTCTCTGCTGGCTTAATCAGGCTACATGTATTTTTCTTTTCTCTTTGTGCTTTTCTTTTTTTTTTTTTTGGCTAATTTCACCAACTGTGTGTATTTAGCAATACTGTTTATATGAAAGTAGAATATATCGGTATACAAATCCTAGACTATGTAGAATGGCAATATCCTATCTATTATTGTACACAAATACATTTCCTGTCTACACTATATAGCAATAAGTTTAGTTAGCTCATTTGAAACAGAACAAAACAAACGCTCATACATATGAACTGTTTCTTTTTTTTATGTCTTTTAATCTCTCGCTGTATCTATAAGTGTCCTGTCGCGAACATTTTATGGCTAATAAAAAAGCAGCTAGCTAAAGATAAAACTACGATAAATATTTACTGGAAATAATTTCTAAAAGGAATAATGCTTGAAGATAGTCGACTACAGTTCCTACTCATACAAAGAAAAGTAATTGTAAGGAACATCCAATGTTTGAAATGAGTGACGTAGTGCGAAAGGCAATGGAAATAAACAGTCTTCATACTGTTTTTATTTAACAAGGTATATACATATCAGCTGATAAAAGAAATGCTCATGGTTTTTAATTGGTCATAGGCTCTTTTTTTTTTGTATATATTTTACTTTTTTGGCACACCAGCTATTAAACGCCACATTCTGCATATTGTGCCTCAAATTATGTATATATATACTCAAAAAAAGATATTTTTTATGTATTCCCCCTCGCCCTTTTTTTAGTGCTGGTTCTGCTTTCTTTTGTAGGCTTTTTTTTTCTTTTTTTGTTTTATTATTTATTTATTTTAAAAAAGCGAGTTGAAACCAAATTAGAAAATAAGCGTGAAAAAAAAAAAAACAAAAGAACGTGTATAAGTAGAAAAAGAAGATAAGAAAGAAAGAGACAAAAAGAAAGAAAAAGAGAATATAGATAGAAGACCTCCTTTTTTTTTTTCTAAAAAAAAAACTTTTCTTTGTTTATAAATATCAGATTCTTTGCTCACTTTCTCTCTTTATTCTTTTCCCCTCTCTCCCTCGTTTAACTCCCTCGAAAATGTTTAAAAAGATACCCAAGAATAAAAAAATAGAGCGCAAGCCTTCTTCGGCTACAATTCATAATCAGGATGCTTCTCTAAACGGCATTGGATACTATACATTTTTAGAGCCTTTGGGAAGTGGCAAATTCAGTCGAGTAATGCTAGCACAGCATAACGAAACCCAACAAAAGGTGGCTATCAAAATCATTGATAAAAAGATACATGATTATCGGGTCATGTCCAGGCTAGTGAGGGAAATTACACTTATGGAGCTTTTGCAGCACGATTTGATAGTCAAACTGTATGAAACATTCGAAAGCTGCGATTCTCTCTTTTTAGTAATGGAATATGTCCCTGGCTGGAACTTGGATGAGTACTTACAAAAAAAGCAAGAAGGTGCTTTGGATGAACACGAGGCTCGTATGATCTTCAGACAGCTTGTGTCGGCTGTAGATTATTGTCACAAAAAATGGGTGGTTCACCGGGATCTCAAAACGCCAAATATACTAATTACGCCTGAAGGGAAAGTAAAGTTAGCTGACTTTGGCTTGGGTAATCGGTACGGATTACAAAGATTGCGAACCATATGTGGGTCGATGCTGTATTACAGCCCAGAAATTATTACTGGTCAAAAGTACTATGGCCCAGAAGTGGACTGTTGGTGTCTTGGTATCACCTTGTTTCGAATGACGGCTGGCTTTGAGCCCTTTTCTCATGCACACAGTAGGTTTCCTTAAAGTTCGAAAAATAAAGTACAAACTCAAAATTGACCTCATTCTGAAGCTGTAGGCGAACTCAAAAAGGATGTTTGTCAGTGTAACTTTCCTATGCCGACCAAACTAAGCCCAGAGCTGCAAAGCACCATAAAAAAATGTTTGGAAATAGACAGAAGAAAACGAATGACATTGAGACAAGCACTCAAAGACGATCCCTGGCTAACAAACTTTGGTAAGTTGCCTTGCCCAGTTTCTAAAACCACATATGAAGAAGTAATGGGTGACGAAGATAAAACGAGAAGTCAGTTTATTCGAGACCTTGAATCAGACTCAAACAGACACAAGATTAGAAAAACAGTTATTTATCATCCCGTCAACACTTCAACGTACTACACAACCAAAACAAACAATGCGGATCACGTACAAAATATTGAGCTGCTGAGATCAGAGTTACTGCAATCGATACAAACTCGCGCTAAAAAGCTTGGAATCAAGTCCACCGAGAGATGGGAGACACCAGGGTTCAAGGCAATTATCACCTCCTTTCAGTCTAAAAAGCCCTCTATGAAGCAGATCGTACAACGTATTACAAGAGATCATGTCTATCATTTTCAATTGGACCCTCCCTTACCTGCCTCTTTACCTTCACTCTCTTCGTCTTCTACCTCTTCATCTTCCTTTTACTCTTCAGATATGCCCCACGATTCGTTTAGAGATGTCATTCAGCTACTTAAACAAACCTGCCAACTGATGGGAATCACCTATATACAAACATCGAGCACCTCTCTATCCTGCCTTCTCACTCTTCGAACACCAAATAGTACAGAGAGCACAAGCTCCTCTGCCGCCACCATAGCACCCAAAAAAGCACAAAAAAGTCAAAACAGCAGCCTTTATGAATCCTCGGCTTCTGCCCGTAAACGGTTATCTTTACCACTCCTATCCCATTTGACGTCTTCCATGACCACTTCCTTCTTTGGCAGAAACAAGTCCCGTCAGTCTGCAGACGAATTAGAGTCTCCTAAACAGAAAGAAGGGGCAGCCACGTTCACAATACATATCGAGCAAAAAAAGCGTCAGGATAGACTCAACATAAGGTTCTCAAGAACACAAGGATCAAACACAGTGTTCAAAATGGCGAGTGGATGGGTAACTGGTGTAATCTCACTAAGGGATTAAGCTGCTTGAATGTGTAATTTTATACCCTGTGTGCGTGCGTATATGTGTGTGTGTCTGTATGTGTGTATATATCTATATTTATCTATATATTTTTTTCTTACTTGTGTATACAAATCGTAAATGTACTAAATAAAGCTGTCTTTTCTTATTTATAAACGCATACATACACATGCATAAGAGGTCTCTCTCTTTATATATACAGTCTAAAGGCAACAATAAGCACAGCAGTAGACTCAGCTTATAATTTTTGTCGACACCAAAAGAAAAATCTATAAACACCTCTCCAAAATTCTGTATACAAAAGTAACAAAACAGCATGTCAGCAACTTCCATTGTGATTACCATCTGTACATACACACGTATGCATATTAAAAAAAAAACGCTTGGAATTCGAATGGCCTCAGCAATACATGCAAGCTGTACACGTAATTTTTTTATTGTATGTTTTATTTAATACGGATTCCAAGGAGTAATCCCTTTAAGTTTCTTTTTGTACACATTGTTTGTCTATTTAGAATGAAGAACTTCCTTCTGATGAACATAGGGCTTTAGTAGCAATAAATTGAAACTGTAAATGAAACTGTTGTTGTCAAAGTTTGACATGTAATACTGACTGCTTTTTGAAGCCTACCTTTTTAGATTTCTGCTCTTTTTTTTATCAATGTAAAAAGGAACGGATATAGCTTTAAAATGTTCATACAGATAATTTGTCAAATTTCTTGCTTCAAAACAAGCGGTATAAAAACGATAATTAAACAAATAGCAAAGAGCACTATTGTATCCCTCCTTAAGTCTGTTGAACTATAAAAAAAAACAATTTTTTTTAATTATTATAAGCAAAAAGATGCCACATTTATTGCTCTGCTTTTTGGCCAGTATGAATAGTTTCAGCTCCAAATATACTTTTGACTGATAAGTTCTTTTGGTATGTATCGTTTTATATTGTATAGATTTCTAGTTAAGGTTCCAACAAAAACTTGGTTGTATTTAAGGTTCTAGCAATCAACAAGAAGAAAGGCTTGATTCAATGGGGGTTTTTTTTTGTAAAAAAAAAAAGTTACTTTGTTTAACTAAAGCGTCTTGCAATATAGCGGCAAAAGTTTACTAGAATTTTTCCTATTCTAATTGGAAATTTGTAATTTGTTTGCTTTTCCTTATATATTGTATATAAATAAAAGATGTTGGAAAATCACAGTACTTTATTGCTATTAGAACTGTGAAATAGAATAGAATATATTCTTATGCTTTTATTTACGATAAACTACTTTGCATATCTTATTTTGATTTGTATGCTTGTGAAATAAAAGTTTTATTTTGTGATACTGCTTTCATGCAAACGGCTAGAAAATACAATTGAAAATACGCTTGTAGCCAAGTGTTTAGGTAAAATACAAGTAAATTCTTCTGGTTTGTGAACTGTATGAAATAAATCCTTTCAAAATCATAAGATTCAATTACCTAGAGCATCACCAATTCAATGTTTTAAAAAAAAGGTAGCTTCCATGCTTTTTGTTAAAAGTTTCAGCTCTACATTTGTATATGCTTGTGTTTAACCTATAAAAGCCTCTGGTTTATTGAGTATTTTGACTCCCCTTGACACCCCAGAAACATTGCAATAAGAAAAGACAATCGCAATAAAAACAATACTGACCAAAAGCCCTTAATGTTGTTTATGCGATTTGTGATTTTCCTAAACAATAGTAGTAGGTATCTATAGTACCTAAAGAGAGTGTTTTAAAAGACTAAAAAAGTCAAAAGGACAGTGTTCAGCGTTGAATTTCCCCGTCTGTTTGGTAATCTATAACTTTATTTACAATCTAAGGAAAAGAAAATGTCCAGCCAAACTATCTTATTTTACATAGACTTGCTAAAATCGAAAATAATTCTGTGCCTTATATTGGTCAACTTTTAGAAATGTTTAGTCTATATATCAAGTTGTAAAGTAGGTTTTATTTGTACTGAGCATAAGGGTCTTTTCCTGTAATGTTGCGTCGCTGCCCAAAACTCATGCCAGATTGGTTAGCTCCACCAGTATATCCATATTGATAGGTGTTGAATGTCGCGCTGGCTGCGTTTGCTGCCTCTTGCGAGTAAACTGCTTTTTGCTTATCGGCAAGCTTAGGACCCAGATACTAAATAAATAGTTAGTATGTGTTATTATGTAATGATGTTCTCTCTCCCTCTCCCTCTCTCTTTACTTTTTGACAGGTGCCTGCTTTGTATCCATAGCGAGAGATTGCAAAAATAGAATCAATGACCTGAAAAAAAAATATGAGTATGCTTTGATTTTTCTACGCAAGAACCATTACCTGTGTCATATTTTTTTTCTCATATAAATCAATTGTTTGAAACAAGTCGTGCTTAGGTACGCCTAGAAGCTCTGCCCCTCTCAAAAAATTTGAAATGTTTTCCATCTAAAAAAAAGCCGTTAGCCAGTGGTGTTCTTTTTCGCTTTTCTGTAGCTTACTTGGATAAATGGCATCTTTGATTGCTTGAACTTTCCTTGACCGGGAGATAGCTTGTCGATCACTCTTTTATTGTCAGCATCAAGACGATTCTTAAAGATTTTCTTACTTGCACAAAACAACACCATCTTTTAAACTCTCGGCAAAGTCGTCAGAAGGAAAGGGCTCCTCAATGAGATCTTGAATCCAAACCTTAGCTTCTTGTTCGCGTTCTAAAGAATATTTCGATTCAATCTTCGCTCGAATTTCTAGTAAATTGGGAGAAATTAATCTTCAAAAACTCCATTTTGTTTTAGTTTTATTGCTTGCCTCTATCGATTCCGTATACTGGTGTTTGTTCTGCCATTAGTAAAAGGAAAAAAAGTATTGTTACACGCCTTGATGAAGTAATGCATTTAATACTAATTTTAGTTGTCAGGGTCGAGGCTGCTAAAAATTGTAATAGGCAGTGATCTTCTGAAACCTCAGCTATAAAATAAATTCTTCAAGCCCCCTTTTTTTATTTACATTAAGAGGTGCTTTCTATCGCGTAGTATATAGAATAAGAAGCATCTCCAAACTCAAAAACTCGTCGCGCGAAGAGAAGAAAGGATTATAGACAGAAAGTACGAAAAAACATGATATAGAGCAGCTTTTATTTTTATTTTTTTGTTTTGTTTTTAGCCCATAGTGGGCATCGAGACTGCAGCACGTGTGTGCTCAGAGTCGCTTTCCTTCCACAGGGAAGTGACTGTCTTTGGCTTGGTGTAGAAGTGAAGACCACTCTTACCGTAGAAGTTCAAATCTCCTAAGATAGATCCACGGCTGCCTGTGAAGGAGAAGGGTGGTACAGGTACAGGGATAGGTACATTGATACCTACCTGTCCAACATCAATTTCATGTTCGAACTTACGGGCACTGGGTCCAGAGTTAGTAAATACTGCTGTACCGTTACCATAAGGATTGCTGTTGATCAACTCGATGGCTTCGTCAAGAGTATCGACGTTCAAACACACCAAGACGGGACCAAAGATTTCTTCCTTGTAACATTCCATATTGGTTTTAACATCTGTGATAATACTTGGGCCAACAAAGTTACCCTTTTCATAGCCTTTTACAACGACGCCTCTTCCATCGAGCAACACGTTTGCTCCTTGATCGTTTCCGCTTTGAATCAAGCTTTCAATACGCTTCTTAGATTGGACAGTAATGACGGGTCCAACATCGGTATCGGGGTCCATGCCATATCCGACCTTGAGCTGTTTGGCTCTTTCAGCCAACTCAGGCAACCAGTTCTTAGTTTCTCCCACACAAATCAATGTGCTCAGAGCCATACAACGCTGACCTGCAGCGCCAAAGGCAGCACCGGCAATGGCGTTAAGTGCAGATTGCTTGTTTGCGTCAGGCAAGAGTACTGCATGGTTCTTTGCACCCAAGTTGGCCTGTACTCGTTTTCCGTTTGCGTTGCCACGCTTGTAGATGTGCTCTCCAGCACGGTCAGAGCCTACAAAGGATATGGCCTTGATCTTAGGCTCATCACATATGTAGTTAACACAGTCTACTGCACCATGTACGACACTCAAAACTCCATCAGGCACACCGGCCTCGGCAGCTAAACGGGCCAACATCATGGTGGCACCAGGATCCCTCTCTGAAGGCTTCAAAATCATCGAGTTACCGGTAGCAATAGCCAATGGGAACATCCAAAGAGGAATCATGGCAGGGAAATTGAAAGGGCAGATGCCGCCTACAACGCCCAGTGGTTCTCTGTAAGAGTAAGTTTCCATATCTTTAGCAACAGTCATCTTCTCGCCCATCATCATTGAGGTTAATGAACAGGCTTGCTCGACTACTTGAAGACCACGGAAGACGTCACCTTTGGCATCAGCAAAGGTCTTACCTTGCTCTACTACAATGTTTTTGGCAATATCATCTTGGTTTTGACGGATAAGGTATTGAAGGTCCATCATCACTCTTTGACGTTGCAATACAGTTGTCTTTTTCCACTCGCGAGCAGCTGCGGATGCCGTTTCTGTGGCTTCTTTGAGTTCATCCATTGTAGTTTCTGGTACGTAGTTGATCAGCTCTTGTGTGGCCTACAGTGTGTTAGTGTATGAAGATACTGAAAGACTCCACCTCTTACAGGATTATAGAGTTCGATCCACTTGTCTGTCTTTGACTCAGTAAATTTGCCGTTGATGTAGTTTTTGACGGTTTCTACTCCACTAACTCGTTGCAAAGCAGGATACTGTGTACTAAAGGCTCGGAGTGTACTGGCTCTGTTCGAAATACGATTTTAAAAAAAGTTTTATTTCAGGTGCTTAAATTTGCTATTACCTTGGGGTTAAAGGGCGAGCTTTTAAGATAGAACCAAGCATATCTACTTATATCAACAGTCAGATAGGAAAAAGAGGGTTTTTAAAAAGAAAAAAAAAAGCAACATATATTCCTCAAAGTAAACTTTTATATATTCCCAAATACCGTGCGAAAAAAAAAGGCAGTAAAGTAGGACAAAGTATGGCCAAGAGAGGAGTTGTAAAGACAACTTTCAAACGATGCACTCTTCAGAGTACAAGCAGTAATATGCAGACCGCATTCTTATAAATTCTACTAAAGACATTTTTTATTTGGTACTCTTCCTTGGGGGACCATATACTTTTAGCTTTTCTTTAAAAAGGTCGTGTGAACTTTTGCGGCAAACGAATTTAATTGGCTAAAGTGCCTTTGTGTGTATTTCGTCAAGAGGCAAACACGTATTTAAAAATGCTATGCGAAAGGCAAGTATACATTTAGAATCGCTTGATAACAAACGGTACGTGTTTATCTATTGAGCAAAGAATACTCAAGTTCTGCAACAGCGTATTTTTTTTTTTTTTTTTTGTATATAAATGTGAGATGTAAAGTTTTTTCCTGCTACAAAAGACACAATAGTCTGTCTGTATAGAGACCTTTGAGAAAAAAATTTACAACCAACTTTTATTTAAGGAAAACAGAAAGCCAAGCGGTTTTTAGGTATATGAGTTGTTTACTGGAGCTAATTAATCTGTATTTAACGAGTATAGTTAGCTTCAAGTTATTGGACTTTTTTCAAATTGTCTACTATATCTGTTTTTTTTTTGTTTTTGTTTTTTAATTTTGACTTTTTTCCCTATTACAAAAGCAGAAAATTCAATCAAAGCTCTCCAAAAAGTGAACAATTAAGACGTCTAATACTGGAGAAATATTTGTCAAGTATAGCATCACTTATAAAGCCTGTCTGTACCGCCTAAAAAAAGGGTAAGGTCCCAATACATTTTATAATCTTTACGGAGCGATGCTTACAAAAACATAAACTTACCAAAGATAGTGAAGTTGAATTGAATTGTGTTTTTTTTCGTTTTCCAAATATTAAGAATATAAAATGCCTTTCTATAACCTTTGTAGCCTAAGACTATGCGTATACTTTGAATTTTGGACACGTGTACAATTTGAGGGAGAAAAAAAGCAAACCTAAGACATAGAATAGAGCAAAGCCCAAAGGTTTGGTAGTAATTAACAAAAGATAGCTCAGAGAAATCTTACACTCTGATTTTTTTAAAAAGCTTTATTTTTCATTTCGTAAATAACTCGAAATACAACTCAAAAAAAAAAAAAACTTGTTTTATAAAACAACGCCAGCAGTCTGTTGAAATTGGTTGGCTGAAGAACATGTCGATCAGTACCTTGTTTGCATTTGAAATTCCACATTTTATATAGTTACCGAATTTCAATGTCAGTATAGTGGAATACATTGTTTCTTGCATTGCACTAATAATCTAGTGATTTTTGCCAAATCTACGATAGATGCTCTGTTATTACAGACCAATATGCGCTGTACCAAACTAAAAGACAAAAAAAAAACTGGTATCGCTGCTTTTGTTAGGAACATAAAATGCGCTTTAAACACTGGATAGCCTTTCTTTTGTAAGTGCGTGATGGAATCACACTTAAATGTATACTTCCCTTGAGTCGGCTACATTTAAGTTGTTATCTGAGTATTGCTTTTTTTTTTTAAGAAAAGACGGGAGTACTTTGGCTGTTAACGAACGCAGACACTTTCTGATGTGCAATTATAAGAAAAAAGCAAGAAATAAAATCAGGCTTTTTTTCGTAGTCTTTAAAACTGTAAATACAATAAATAAATTTTTAAAAGTTCAAAAAAAACTTGTTTGAGGGTTGCTTATTTCAAACCTCTTGCCTTTTATGCAAAAATGTCTAACCTTTTTTTTTTTTTTCAACTAAAACTTAAGCTGGTTTTTTCAAATTGCTGATTTTAAAACAATGATGTCAGTTTCTTATTTCTCACTTTTTCTAAAAGAAATATATGATGAGTCAGAATGGTTACTACGAAAACATCGACTTGCATATAAGATGGTCAGATAGACAAGATCTTGTGCTAAACGTTAAGCCAGAGGAAAAAATAGGATCAATCAAAGAAAAAGTATGAAGCTTTTTGTGCAAAAAATAAAACAAATAAAGGGATGAGATAGCTCAACTTAGATTAGATTCATCACTCAGCGGGACATACAGAGCGGAAATACATTCGTTTGATTCACAATGGAAAAGTTCTCAAGGATGATCAAACTCTGAAAAGCTACGATATTGGAAAAATAAGCGCCACGTATTCAAAGGCAACGCTGGAACCGCCACCACCTATTTATATCCATTGTTCCCTATCTGATTATATACCACAAAACACAACTTCAGAAGCACATAATGTAAGACAATGCTCCTTCTAAAACCTACATGGATCTGATAGACTTTGATAGAATCAGCCTCAAATAATTCCACCTACAGGGTTTGACAGGTTGCGAGAATCGGGTTTTACAGAGGAGGATATTCAAAATATAAGGGCTCAATTTCATCGACTGCATGGAACAGCATTTGATGAAGCCGACGAGGCTTCAGAAGAAGCGAGAAACTTAGAGGAGCAGTGGATGGACAACACAGGAGAGACATTACCTGATGGCAGTAACGTACACTTAATTTATAACACTGAATCAGCACTGATTTTTTAATTATTGTTAGCTGTTCAAGGAACATATAAAGAAATGATGTGGGGCCTAATGTTTGGATTCTTCTTAGGAATTATATGCTTATTTTGGTTCCGAGAGTCTGTCTTTTCTAGGAGACAGCAAATGGGTATCATTGCGGGTATGTTGATTAATATATCTTTTGGGATCCTTCATGTCTACTATTAAAATTCCGTTTTATTATTATTTTATTCTGCTTTCTTTTGCAAAATGTACCTGATTCTATTGCTATGTTTTTGTTTGCTCGTATTGACTATGCTGAGCTTATGCGCCAGCCTATTTCATGAACTGCAGGCTTCAGTATTACACTATGGGAAACTGAATTTGGGCAGCGTCAAAAAGCCGAAAACACTTTGGGCAAGTTACCTATCAACCCTAACGGTACCAAAACACTATTTTAGCCATTTTTATATAGTCGGTTTTTTATTTGGACTTGTATGTAGCTTTGAACTTTATGTAAAGAAAGGCATAGTAGTTCATGCTTTGCAATATATCGATCTTCCTACGGGCTCACGTCACTTATCTTTGCTGCAATGTAAAATCGGATTGTTATTAATGAATGTACATTTGGCCAGACGTATTTATGAGTCATTTAAAATTGAGATCCCTTCAAAAGAAGCAACGATGCACGCCTCCCATTACCTAGTAGGTATAGGCTTTTATGGAGCAATGGTGTTTGGTACATGGTTAGAGGGGGCTTCGAACTTTGACGTTTGGCCAATAACGATTATAGATAAAGGTACTTTTTTTTCCTCATTTCTAAACGTTTTACAGTTTTAAAATACTTTTATAGGGAAATTCAGCTGGACTACCCTCATCGCAATTTTGATCTATCTATACGCAAGCGTTCATCAATATCATTGTCATTGTATATTGGCATCATTGCGACATAAGTCTGACAGCAAGTACCAAGTTCCAAAGGGAGATTGGTTCGAATGGATTGCATCTCCACACTACTTTGCAGACATTCTGATTTATCTCTCTCTTTGCATCCTCTACGACTTTAAAAATAACATTCTTCTCTGCGGACTCATCTGGTCTATCACAAATCTGTCTATTACAGCCAACCAAACCCACCTCTGGTACATACGTCAATTCCCTTCTCATCCAGAGTTGAAAAATCGTTGGAGGATAATACCCGGGATTTATTAAATATACATATACAGGGATTGTTTCTACTTGTTCTTTGTAAAACGATAAGTGAAACGCTTTCTAGTGAAGGAAAATTCGCCCAACTTGTGTCCAATCATTTCTTCTGTAACATGAACTGGTATATATTCTTTTCCATTGTGCACTAAAAATTTCAACCCAACAAACGATGGTAAAATGGTACAGCTACGGGCTGTATAAAGAAATTAGTTGGTTTAGCTACTGAATTAGTAAGCAAACCTTGAGTGGCAATGGGGGTGCCGTTTTGCACAGCTTGTTTTAAACCGGGAAAAGAGACAAAGAAAGGACCTTTCCAAGCTGAACGAGGCATATTGAATAAAGAGAAAAAAGGTGTAAGAATATGAAAGCCACTCTACGACCCTGGTTGTGTGCAAACTGACCAGAGGGCCTTCGAGAGTGACTTGTTTTCTTCTGTCAATTGAGAATTAAAAATAATTAACACCCGCCTTTTTCCTTTAAACTAGTTATGTTTGATTGTTTATAATACTGACAGTTCTGAATAGCACACTTTCGCGTAAATTAAAACAGAAAGATTATTGCTCTTTAAGAAATTTTTCAGAAGCCATTTTATACATACTTTTAAAATCATTTCATAACTACATTGGAAAGCGAAGCGACAGTCATAGCTCTATTTTCAAATAAAACGAATTATCTTTGGATTCCAGTAGTTCAAAACGAGTATAATTGTTAGCTAATAAGCTTAGTTTTTAGAGGTTATCTTCAAGCTATTAATAACGCTTAAAAAAAATTTCCTTTCTCAGATCAACAACTTTCAAACTTATACTGATGTTTATGCGTACTTTTGCTTTTTGTATGTGAATTTTATGTATACATTTGACTATTTAATTTCGTGGGGACTTTTTCTTTAGTGACCATAATAGACATTAGGGTAATTTCTGGATATTGTCGAAGGTTGTCTCTCTTTAGTACTGTTCGATTCATATCTGTTCCATTCATCAAACCGTTTCATAACGATACCGGTGCTATCAAAGTCACCATTACGCTTACTGTGATCTTCCTTCATTTCAGTTCCCTCTACAACTCTAGTTTGACCCCATGAAAAATCATCAAAATGCCAATAAGCATAGGCTGGTAGAACAAAGTTCCAGATCGGTAAAGAAAGTAGATAGACGCACATCCAGCCAATATAAACTAATTTGCGTGTAGTCAAAGAAATCAGAACAGCAGGTAATCCAAGAACAGCAGCCAAAAGCATTAGGGGAATAATAGGTACGGGTTTGATGATGAATGAAGCAATAATAAGGTATATAGTAAACACAATTGCGGCTGGGAGCACCACTGTACCGATAAGTTCCATTAACACAACAAATTGCATTGAAAAACAAAACGTCCCACAAAGATCTCGAATTAATAAAAGTTCTAAAAGATTGTGAACAGTAGAATTAATCCACCTTCGTCTTTGAGACAAAAGAACTTGAAATGTATCAGGAACTACTGTCTTGCAGATCTGGTAAGGAGAAAGTTAAAGGTTAAATAGCGGCCCTTTTTGACCAAAAGTAAGAAAAAACAACAAAAGCCTTACTGCTTGAGGTACAAAAACCATTTTTCTTTTGGGAAAAGTTCGAAGCATTAGAGTAGTTAGATATCTATCTTCTCCCAAAAGCAATAGGTTTTTTTTGTGGAGCGTGTCTACTACATTTTCAGAGTACATTTCGACAATACTAGATGAGCAAATAATAGGTACAATTCTATCGCCTTTCCGTGAAATAATACGATACATAGAGAAACAACCAGGCAGGCAAGTGACACCCCCAAAGATTGACTCGAAGGCCTTACTCATATGATGGGATATATAATATTCGAATACTTTTTTTCAAAAAAAAAAAAAAAAAAAAAAAGTTAGAGGTCTACAAAAGTCAAATGTTTATAACATACCTTGAATTGCTGTTACCCAACTGTCGCCTTTATTTGCGATCTTTGTTTCACCACAAAGTCCCATAATATGAGGGTCTCTTGACATGCAGGCAATCATTCTTGCTAGCGAGTCAGGGTAAATTTTTGTATCTGCGTCTACCATTAGACATGTTTCAAATCGCCCAGGATGTTGGCCTGTGAGTTTGATGATTGCTTTACACAAATGATACTGTAGCTCGCACATTCTCTCGCCATAAAATATTTTTTGCATAGTGCTCATCAAGATAACTTGACTATCTCTCTTGCCTCTGTTTCCTGGTTTTTTTTCTTTTGCTTCAGCCTCAGTTCCACATTTAACAACAACAACCATTGGTACCCGTTTCTGCTTTTCTTCAGAAGCCGATTTTGATCGAGTATCATCTGAGTGGCAGGGTTTATAATAGCCAGCAAAGACTTTTGCTTTGTTATGTCTTTTGAACCCATCCGCAATGGCAATATAAGAATGGGCTTGTACGTTCGATCTTGGAATAGTATCTTCTTTCATCATAGACAACACAATGTCTGGTGTAGATTTCGCATTTCCTGAGCCAGTAATCACACCATCGCAAATTACTAGCAGTAATTTATGCGAGTTAGGATAATCTGTGTTAGCTAAAGAGTCAAGAGTTGTTCTAAGCCCCTCTTCTCCCTCTGAATAACATGTAACTACCATCAAAGTATAAATCAAGTTGAAGTTGAAGTTGTATTCCCTTTTTGCTTGTAGGTTAACTAGAGAATCTGCCGCAGGAAGCCCAGGTTCAAAATTCTTGTAGAATTTAGAGCTTAGGGCATAGGGAAGACTAGACGATGACATTTCGCTAACATGGTCATCAACAAAAGCAGTAGACCCAAACCTTCTAGAGTTAGCATATGAGTAAACAGACCTTGGTGAGTTAGGCTGAGTGAAAATAGACTGTGAAGTTAAAAAGCGATTTTTTGTAGCAACTCTAGGAAGCGCAGGTGACTGAACAATACTTTGCTCATAGTATGAGTTTCTAAGCTTGACTGATTGACGATCGTTCCCATAATCTTCACCTCCGAGAACAATGCTACTTGTTCTTGGGTAGTGCATATCTTCAGTGTTGTTCATCTCCCACTCAAGAATCTGCTCCTCTCTTTTTCTTCTATCTTCTTCTGTCTCTTCTCGAATGCTTCCAAGACTCCACGATATAAACCAGCTAAATACTAGCGCAAGTAAAAAGCGAATCAAGACAACACCAAGTATGACAGTAAGCGAAAGCGTGAGAACAATGTCTGATAACAAACAGCCAGCGGTTTTCGTGTCTACCACACCTACTTTGAGTATATCGGTAAGACACATTCCCACCTTTAGTCGGTCTGCTGTTGTGCTAAGCCAGTAAGTAGCATCTTTTCCTATGAATGCACTTCCGGGGCCTACAATTTGAGCTACCTGCATAGGAAGTGGAACGTTTGGTGTCAGGAATCTCAGACGGGACAAGTCAAGAACATTTCTAAGTATTATAGCCAATTAATATTAACTTTGGTTTGAGACTTTAATTTTTTTTTTACCCATTGAATACCATAAAGCTAGTTCCTGGTTCCTGTATATCTGTCCAGTTATAGTAGATATCGCCTACAACGCTCAATTTTTTTAGGGCTGTACGAGCATTTACGCTAACATGACATCCATCCCTCTGCTCATTATCTGACGGACTGATCACAGGATTATATCTATCGAGTGGCACACATGGAAAGTAATTAGCTACATTGCCTCGCTCATCGTCTGGAACGATAGGATTAAGAATGTTTTTGCAATTATAATTCACAGTCTGAAACAGGAAAGATAAGTCTTTTCCTCCGACCCCCAGCTCTTGAAGGTCGCCATTATCCGGCATATCAAGAACAGGTACTGGGTGTTTGAACGTTTTTAAATCAAATGCTCTTCCTGATATAACGATATGGTTTTGCTCTACTCCAGTTGGGAGGATTCGGTTTGTAACAGTTCCGCACATGGTGGCGTTGAATCCAAATGTCAAAAAGCCTACGAGACCACACATAAAGACGATAATCATAACTAAAGCTACTTTCTCACGCCACACATGTTGCATGGCTTTCTCTTTAATTCCTAAAAAATTCTCGTTAACAGTCAATACTTTTTTTGGTGACAGAAAAAAGTCTGGCAGATAGGCTTACCACATGCTTTTAATAAAGTAGGAGGTGTCCAAAACGTCAGGATCCAAGTAGTTGTTGTCCAGCATGATGGCCGTTTTTTCTTTTCTGCTATTTCCAGTTCTTCTCTTTGTTTGTTTTTTTCTATGTCTGCACCTGCGTTGTTCAAAAGGCGCGATCGTTGGAAATCGGCGGATCTTGGTGTATGACTTAGTCTCATATCAGCAGATTTTTGGGTTTGATTCACTCTGAAATCAGTCGACTTCGGTGTTTGATTCATTTTGAAATCGCTTCGAAGCCTGGAGGACGTCTCTGGTCTCTTTGACTGCACAGAATGTATAGACCCTGCACGGTTAGGTGGTAATGCCATTCCATAAGTGATTTTATCAATTGAGCTCATATCATTAAGGGACTCAAAAACTTGAGATAAGCTATCATCCATGTTCATATCATGTGAGGACTGAGAAGCTTTGTTGCTTTCGCCCTTGTTTCTCGACCTATTCATAGCTGTATCAAATAGACTTTATTAAAACAGGTAGGCTAAAATGCTTTTACAAGAAGAGTAAAAGAGATGAATAAAGTAAGTTCTTTGAATTATTAAAATGAAATATTGACGAGCATTCTTTACCAGCGTCCGTTTTAAAATTCACAGTGAATCCCCTTTTGAATACAGGGGGCATTATGCAACGTAGCTTTAATTAATCCTCTTGTATTTCTGTCTGATTTGTACTATATTCTTATATTTAATACATTAGTTAAGTGTAGCGATTTATTTGAAACAAGCTGCATTGTAGTGCTACCTTATCTTTTAAGTAAATAGCATCAAACTTTGTATTATAAAGCCTTCATATCGAACCTAACTCAACTCGCGTCGAACCTTTAAAAAATAGTCTCTTATTTTTCTTTTGTCTTCATATGTTTGTTATTTGATGAACAGCGAACATGACAGAGAAAAGCTTTGTTAAGCTGTACAATTGAATACATTAGTCACTACATAGCCAGATTAAAGCTTATTATTTTGTAATACCTTATTTGCTTAAAGTTAGTAGGTTTGTTCTGGTAGCGAGATACTACAATAGAACAACCCAATAAAAAACAGGCCTATCCAAATTTATGACTTGAGCCACAGACAAAAAATCGCTTGCAAAAAAATTCAGCATAAAGATTTTTGTTTTTTTTTTTTTCTTTTCTACTTTTTTTGTCTTCTCTTAGTTGAAATGTCGCAACCAATACCAGGATCAGTACCACCAGCAGGATTTGCTCGGCCTCCTCCAGGATTTCCTGCTGGAGCACCCGGATTTGCCAATGGCCCACCCCCATTAGGCTTCCCTGGTCCTAATGCGTCCTCTGCACCACCACCCTACGCAGGCGTCGTACCATTGGCCCCTCAATTGAAGAACAAAAACGGTATTCCCGTCGATAAACAGCCCTTAAACACAACACCAAGCCGTACAGTTTACGTCAGCAATTTAAATGAAAAAGTGAAAATCGATGGTAAAAGCGAACTAAAAATATTTTCCTTAGACATAACAATTGCTGTGTATTTATAGTACTGAAAAGCTCTTTGCGTACATTGTTCAAACAATTCGGAGAGGTTCTAGATGTTGTAGCTCATGGAAACATACGTTTGAGAGGACAAGCGTTTGTAGCTTACCCTAATGAAGAATGCGCAGAAAAAGCGATTAAAGAGCTACAGCACTTCATACTTTACGAAAAGCCTATGGTTCTTCAGTATTCACGTAACAGATCAGATGTTCATGCGCGAGCGGATGGCGATTATGAGGTTCATCACAGAATGAGATTAGCCAAGAAAGAAGAGGTTTCTAGAATGCCTCCTCCTGGAGCTCACAAGCCTACTTTCAGAGCAGGAAAGCCGGCTACCAAATCTGCCAAATGTAAGTATGATATAGTTCCTGTGACTCTGAATTAAAATTTATGTAAACCATATAGCCAAAAGCACAACGCGCAACCCCACAGCCCATATTCCTGACGAGTTTTTGCCCGCCAATAGTATTCTTTTCTTACAGAATTTGCCGGAAACCGTTACCCACCAACAACTTGTCGATCTGTTTCAAAGATATACAGGATTTAGGGAAGTTCGAATGGTTCCTGCAAAGAAAACCATTGCTTTCGTTGAATACGAAAACGAAGTTCAATCTGCTATTGCCAAATCAGAGCTGTCAGGTTTCCCCTTTGGACCAGACCAGAATATGAAAGTCACTTTCGCAAGAAGATAATACCTATTTTCATGATAACGGCTATCTACCTTCTCAAATCCTTGTGGAATAGAATAGGAATAAAAAAAAATATAAAAAAAAGCAGACAAAAAACAAAAGCAAATGAACATTCTCACTATATTTTGTATAAACACTTTTTCTTCTTGAGAAAATTATTTGAGGTGCTTTCAAGGTCCAAACTGTTGTTATACCAAGTTAAGATGTTTTTCAGAAGATTTGGCTTAGGCATTTGTTGTCAAGTATGCCAAGACCAAACAATGATAAGTTGAAAACAAACGTAGCCAATGCATTTTAGTGTAACATAATGTTTACGTTCAAAATGTCGTTTAATTGACACAATGAGGGAGTTTTATTTAATAATAATAACAGTAATAATAGTAATAATAATAATAACAGTAGCAATAGGGTTTGTACGAAAAACAAAACAAAAAAATCACCCAACATTTAAGATACTTCAACTTTTTCTCTACTTTCGTTGTTGATCACAACAGACTCAAGTGGAGCGGGCTGAACTGCATGTGGCTCAGGGCTACTAGCCTGATTTGTCACAGTATTGGCTTGATATCCGGACAAAGGTGTTTGGGATGCAAACTGATATTGACCATGTGTAGGCAAGCTAGGATTTACAGATTGTTGATGCATATGAGTTTGCTGTGAGCCAATGACTGGGGTATTACCCCTAACAACAATAGATTGGTATGTAGCATAAGACATATGATCAGGCTCTTCTACAGAAGTAAAGCTTAGAGCCAAGTAGACGATACCAATCAAAAGAATCTAAACGAGTACTTAGTAAAAAAGCCATTTCAACAGAGTTCTCTTGGTACTTACTATTATGCTACCCACAAGGCTTAAAATCATAGGTTGAATAATAATGAAAGCAAGTCTACATCAAAAAAATAAGTTAGATAGTATTTACGACAAGTCATTGTATAAACGTTACAAGATATAAACTATTCAAGGTTAATAACTTAAATAATTTTGCAAATAAACTTACAGATAGCTCTTCCAAGAAAAGTATACATGAAAGACCAATACTTCACAAATGCAGGCCTTTGGCTGACCTCAAGGGCAATAAGAACGCCAAGAAGAAAGCTGGTAAATCGTGTTATTCATCAGCTATATACAATTTTTATATACATTTTAAAAATTCCATTCAAAATAAAAGACCAAACTTTATAAAAATATTAGTTAAAGAAAACAATAAAAATGTCTGCGCTTTACTGGGAAAAAAGAAGTCAGAAATAAAACTAAGAACCAACCCGATGATAGCTAGGCAATTGAGGCCTTTGTATACGTCAAAAGATGCCATTTTGATGCGGAAAGTTTTCAAAGTTAAATAGAAAAGAAAGAAAGTTGATCTACAAAGTAACCTTTATTTGATTTAAACACTCGTGTAACTCTATACTCTGTCACAATCAGGCTGTGTTGGTTCCTGGGAACCCAACCTTTTTTTTTACGTTACATTCGGGGTTTAAGAATTTTTGAAGTCATTTTAGCTATGACAACGTCTATGTTGTTTAAATGGAGACCTAATACCTAAAAGTAAATATAGCACAATGTAGTACCAAGAGTTAATACTATAAAAAACTATGAGGTTTTTAATAGTGAGGTTGCCGAAAAAAGCAGAATTGAACTGATAAAACCACCTACTGAACAAAATATCAATAGAGGTGCCATAGCAAGAAAAAACAAATTCAACAAAACTGGTATGATCTTATATCGGATCTACACATGTCACCTAAGAAAATAGCATGCATGCAACTGTGGCCTCTTGTATCAATGTAGTTTTATCTATTCTTTTTGATACATTTCCAAAGATATTGGTTGAAAGATTTAGTTTTGAAGTCTGATTTCTGGTGATAGCTTCTGCTATTTGAAAAGATCCCGATTCATCTAGATGCTTGTCTTTTTTTTTTTTTTGCTCAAATTGCCTGGGTTTTGCTGTCAGAAGATATACCGCTTTAACAAAAAAGGGATTCTAAAAAAAATAAACACTTTCAGCTTGATTAGCGATTATGGCTTATAGGCCCACACACACATTTTTTGCTGTCTTTATGAATTACGAAGACAAATGAATGTCCCACCAGAGTTTTAAAATAACAGAACATAGGTAGCTGCGTAAAGTAACGCTCAAGTTTCATCACAAGATTCGTTTTCACAAAACTTGTAAAACAGTGTTAAGCGTTAACGTAAACTTGCCCTAAATTTGCATTGTGTCTAACACTGAAGAGTCCTTGATACTTCTTTTCATCCAAACACTTTCTCTCTGTTAGCTTAAAGTACAGGCGGTAGCTACCTCGCTCTTCGCTTAATCTGTTGCCAGGCCAATATAACATGTATTGTTTTTTTATCGAGATATGCTGTACTATTACTAAAACGAACCTGCTTTTCTAATGAACATAAACATGCTTTATTATTCGTATTCATGCTGTAACCTAATATGCCTTGAGACTTCCAATAATGCTAACTGCTTTTTTTTTCTTTGAGCTTTTGGACATACTTTTGATGTTTCTGTCAGCATTCAGTAATACTGAATACTATGCTGACTAACTTGATAGGCAAGTAAAATCAATGGGTGCAAGTTATTTAGTTTTTTTCTTTTGTTACACGTTTTTTTCGAATTAAAAAAACATGACAGATATAAGAAAGATCCCATAGAACTAAGAGCAGGCCTATTTGAACTTAAAAACTGTCAATTCCAAAAACAAAAAGCCATCTAAATCTTCAAAAGCGGCTATAAAGCGAAACGGTTTTATTGTAGCTAACTATGTTGTCGAAATCAAAAATAAAGACCCTAACCACATGGGAAGTTATAATATACATTGAACCTTTTTTTTTTGGTTGTTTCTACAAGTCTCCTATTGTAACACATGTCACCTGTCCTACTTGAATTTAGACTCGTGACAGCAGATAAAGGCAAACCAACTTGTGAAAGTAAACAATGGCCCATCTAGAGCGCTTCTACATCCCATATCAAGAGGGCTGCTTTCACTTTCTCTTAAAAAAGGGAGCTCTTTATTTATTAATTTTTATATATTAGAATCCTAGCAGCTGTGCGGTTCCAAGGAGTTATTAAGCTATACAGCGTGGGAATGGGTATTGCTTTTAAAGTTAGAGACCTTTTTATGTTCTTTGGAAAGCCAAAGTACAAATGTAAATGTGACTCCAAAAAAAAAAAAAAAAAAAAAAAAAAAAGGACAACAACGCTTAATGCCGCTGGGTACAAAGTAGCTTTTTTTACTACTTTCTTTGATTTTCGTGCTGTGACGCAGATTGACAGAACTCGTTTTGAATACATTTAATGTCCCTTTTGTTTTCAGCCACAATAGAACTTACAATGTCCCCATCCCTAATTTTCGCTTTTTTATTGTCCAAAATTCGTTTTGGTTAGGACTCATTTTTTGCTTTGGTTATCCCCAAAATTCATTTCGAATTTTCACCAATAAAAAAGCGAATTGATTTTATTTTCTTTTAGGTTTACAGTGTTTCCAAAATCAATGTCGCGTTTTATAATACAAATTATACAAAAACGTACGACATCAATTTTGGAAACACTGTAAGACAGTCTCTATGTGCCTATAAGTAAAGTGCAAAGAATTACTTGAATATTTTAGTTTTTAAACTTCTAGTTTCGCTTTACAAGAGTTGGCCCTTAAGTAACCCATTATTATTAATCATATTTGGATTTTGGAGTGAATTAGGTACTTTGGTTTTTTTTTCTATAGTATATGACTACTTTTGTCTTTTAGCATATGTAAGTACGCCCTCATCAAAACGGACTTGATAGTCTTTGTTGATAGTCAAAAAATGAGCAGACATTTGAAAATTTTAATTCATATAGCATTGTCGCGTTGTAGAAAGCCGCCATCCATTTTCATCGATGTTAAATATTGTTGTAGAGCAAGGTCTGTGTTCAACTGGTTTCAGTGTAATAGCCACTTTACAGTAATCAAAAGCCTACCAAATCTAAACCTCTTTTCACAAAACTTAGTAATACACACAGACGTCTACTAACTAACATCACACGCTTAAGTTTAGATAAAGCAACAGTCTCGCTACTTAACAGTACTATGACTAGTGCTTGTTACAAAATCCGTATTAAATCGTAGGCTACACTTGCATAAAAATACATATCATAAATTGAGCATGCTGCTCTAATCTAGCACAATATTCTTTGTAGTGCTTTAAGGGCTTGTAAAACTATGAACTGTCAAATTTGTTAAATGTGGGCCTAAGACTATCAATATCTTTTAGTATCCAAAGCAGCTACTGAAGATTTTTTTTTTTAAAAAAAAAGCAGTATTATACAGACTTTGAAACTGATAAACCGAAAAAAAAACTTCTACTCGCGCAAATCCACCACTTTGAAACTCAGTTTGTGTAATAAACACTCTTCTGTTATGTCAGCCATTGAGATTATTTTTTAGGCATTGATTCGGGCATTACATTACAGATCAATGGACGATAAGCTGCAAATAGAATAGACATATTATTGATACGACTCTCATGGAACAAAATATGTTCTTAAATAGTTTTTAAAAAGAAAATGTGAAGCCTTGCAGTTTTAAACGATCTAAATTTCGATATGACAAAGACCACTTTTTACGTGGGAAAAGTCTCATTACAAATAATAGTTACACTGTTTATCATCCAAATCCAAGTTTGGAATGATAAAATCTTATGCATATGTGAGAAAATAACTGATAGATAACAAAATATATAAATAAGTACTTTTAGATGTTTTCTACTTATTCATTTACGTTACATAACGATGACCCAAGCCGATATTCAGACAATTCACCTTTCTAATAAGAAGACAGTTAAAGGTAAAAACTAAACGAATAAATAAATAAAAAAAAACCAAACGATTTTTATGTCCCAGTACATACGCAGTTATTTATCAATAACGAGTTTGTTCCCGGTCGTGGACCATTGATTGATACCATCAACCCAGCGAACGAGGAAGTAATTTGCAAGGTTCACTCTGCAGATGAAAGTGATGTCAATTTAGCTGTAGAAGCTGCTCATCATTGCTACTCTAAAATTTGGCGTACAGTTTCTCCTTCAAACCGAAGCCGTTTCCTGAACAAACTTGCGGATTTGATGGAGCGCGACAAGGAAGAGCTGGCTCAATTAGAAGCTGTTGACAACGGGAAGGTCTTTACTGTTGCTCGAGATGCGGATGTAGATGCATCTATTAGCTGTTTTCGATATTATGCTGGTTGGGCTGATAAAATTCATGGCAAAACAATCGATACCACTCATAACAAACTATGCTACACTCTACATGAGCCACTGGGTGTTGTAGGTGCCGTAATTCCTTGGAATTATCCCATTATGATGGCCGCATGGAAGTTTGCCCCTGCTTTGGCAGCTGGAAACTGCAGTAAGCATTTTTTTTTTTTTGAAAATGTCTATGGTCCCTTATATAGATGTTGACTAAAAAAATTGACAAATGTTAGTTGTAATGAAGTCATCAGAAGTAACTCCTTTATCGGTACTTAAATTCGCAGAGCTTGTTAAAGAAGCACAGTTCCCCCCGGTAAGCAGAGAAGCAAAACAAAGTAAAAAGCGTACTAACTTCTTTTTTCAAGGGTGCAATCAACATTATTACGGGATATGGACACACTACGGGCACATATTTGTCTAGCCATCCTAAAATTAGCAAGATGGCGTTTACAGGTTCTACTGCGACAGGCCAAAAGATTATAGAATCCAGCGTTAGTGGCATAAAGAAACTTCAGCTCGAATTAGGAGGAAAATCGGCACAGATTGTATGTGCTGATGCTAATCTTAAAAAAGCGGCTTTTTGGGCTAGTATAGGCGTTTTCAGTAACCACGGACAGTGTTGTAGTGCTGGAACCAGAATTTTCGTCCATGAATCTGTACATGACGAATTTCTGAAACTGTTTATTGAAGAAACGAAGAAAATCAAAGTCGGAGACCCCTTTGATGCAGACACAGCACAAGGACCTCAAATCAACAAAGCCCACTTAGAAAAATGCCTCAAGTATGTCGAGTTAGGAAAGAAAGAGGGTGCCAAATTAGTGTACGGAGGCGAAAGAATCGGAAAGACTGGCTACTACTTTAGACCTACCATCTTTACAAACTGCCATAATGGTATGCGTATTATGCGCGAAGAGATCTTTGGCCCTATAGCTTCTATTGGCACTTTCAAAACTATTCAAGAAGCAATCGACCTAGCAAATGACTCTGACTATGGACTGGCCGGTGGCGTTTACACACAAAACATCGATGTGGCCACTAAATTATCAAGCGAGATTAAGGCTGGAACTATTTGGATTAATTGCTACGATATATTCGACGACTCAACCCCATTTGGTGGCTACAAACAATCTGGTTTTGGAAAAGAGCTAGGAGAGTATGCGCTTCAGGAATATACACAGGTCAAGGTAGTTAAACTGATGAAAGCAAAGCTGTAATCAATGACCAAGCTTCCACTCTCTTGTCAACAAAGTGTTCAAAAAAAAAGGAAAAAATAAATGGATCAATAAGGTTTTTTTTTTGGTTGACACGACTAATCGGTACGAAACCAGAGACCGTTTGTCCAGTTTTATTGAGTAAGCGAGTTTATAAACTCAAAACAAAATTATGTACTTCAAGGAAGCACATTACCCGTTATGGGCCATATTTTCTAAACAAATGGAGTTTAAGCAATGTGACACAAATTCTCCTCTTTTAGATTATATAATTTTGTACTATAACTAAAAAGTGAAAAACCGTTAGATGTAAAATATGTTTATTGTATGAATTCGTGTAAAAACTGTGAAAGCTATCTTAAATTAGGGTGTAATATAAAATAACACGATATTAGAGATTTGGGTAGTCTAAACAACATTTTAATTGAGTATTTCCAAAGAACCAAGAAGAAAAAGGCGACCTTACAAGATGTTGTTCAACGAATAGAAAACAGAGCGGAAAATAATGTAAACACACCACAACTGCCACAACAACAGTAACCAACTTCGCCACTAAAATCGCCTACTTCCATAGACAATATTGATATGAATGGGCATTATCAACTAGAAAGTAGCGATATGTAGTGCGACGTTGATGAAACCCAAACCTAGAAAAGAGTATACCAAGTCTAACCAAGACAAAGAAGTAAAAAATATTATAGGTAAATTGAAAAGAAACCATAAAAAAAGTGGAAAGCAGTGACTATAGACAAATATAATAGGCGAACCATATATCTATTTGCTGATATATATGAAAGGTTCTTGAAGGAAGATACTATGGAAATTATCGACAGCACTTATAGATTATATGATAGCAACAGGTACAGATTCATAAAAAACATAGAGATATGCAGTATGATAAGAAACAATACTGTGATAAACTGTAGTAAATACATTTATACTATGCATTTAAGAATTTGAAAAAAGAAAGGATAGATACTCTAGAACAACAGCTGCAAAGCATGATTACTGAAGAAAAGAACAAATCTGAAAATACACTAAATATAGCATAAGTCCATACTCAGTAAGTAACGTTAATATTTCAATCCCCATTCGACGATTATTACTCGACCTTTTTTTTTTTTTTTTTTTTGGAAATGGAACAATACAAGAGGCTATCATCCTATTAGGAGAGAAAAAAAATAATGGCGCAGGCTCTACGGGACATATATTTCTGATAGCTCCGAGCTTCAAATCAATCTAGACGATCATGTAAAGTGTAACATGAAAAATCAATGGACACCTGATTACGATGGAATAAGCACCTTTCAAGAATCTAAGGGATTTGTTTACACTCTACTCAAACTAAGCTTTGTACAGTCCTTGGGTACAAATATCTATAATAAAATGACAAAGCACTACAAAGTATGGCCAGTTTGTCACAGCTATCCAATTTACTTTAGATCGTTTATACAACTATTTCAAGCTCCATAGTACATCTTTTACATTCAGCCCTTTCAAGCTCTCCAGGCTACATAATAGAGCACCGGACTCTAACTGCTGTTGATGTGAATATATATAAAAAAGTCAATAGAAGCCTTTGTCAGAAATGCTTTTGGGTACGGCTGTTCTCTGAATATTTCTTGATGGTATATATATATGAACAAGCATACTGTATGTCGCCCTCAAAGCCACTTTTGCAATCACTGCATTTTTCTGTAAAAATACTTTTTTGTAAAAAAAATAATGCACTTGCCCTTTTCCGTTGTCCAAACCAAGTAAAAGAGGGGAAAAAAAAAAGGTTTTGTATTAGAGCACTTGTATATAAAAAAGTGAGTTGCTTTAAAGTTTGTGATGTCCAGGAGCAAAATGAAAGTGTTTTAAAGAATAAAACAAAAGGCTGGTATACTTAGTTTGAGAGTTTCTGAAATAATTGCCATTTCGCTAAATGTGTGTACATATTTCGAAATACTATGACTCTCTGTTTAACCAAGCGTTTGATAAGAGCAAATAATCCTTTTTTTTTTTCTATAGACACAGTTTTTTGATATAAAAAGAAAGGGAGGTGCAACTTGACTAAAGAGACTAGGTAGCCAAATTGTGCGGCCAATGAACTCCAAATGAAGTAATTCTATAGTGTTTTGCATATTTAACCTCATTGACGTAAAAAGGCTGTCAGAATAGAGCTGCAATGATCTATACCTCTCTAAGTCATAGCGCTATATCAAAGCCGATATACGGTTAGCTCTAAAGCCTCAAAAAGTTTTGATTTTTATAAAAGAAAAGTCCAAGTATATTATGTCACTGTTCACCCGCCCAACACTTTTGCTATTATTTCGAAATGTCGTAACTGTTAAATCAATAAAGGAGAAATTCAGGTCGAACTAAGGAGTTGAATGCATAAATATTAAAAGATGGTGATTATCTGTCGTCCCTTGAATATTCAGCCATAGCCATATGGCTATAAGGTGTAGACCATATGCCTTGTTGGCTTATCACTAAGACACCTAAAAAAGAAAAAGGTGTAGCACAAATGTAAAATATCAATAAAACAAAAGAGGGGAAGAGAGACTCTGAAAAGCTAAAACTGAGTCGAAAATCCTTATTTTTGCCATGAGCATACTTTATTACTGTTCATCTGTAGAGCCTCTACCTTTTTTATGCAAACACTGTACCCCATTGTCCGAGCCGGTCACCGGGCAATAAACTTTGAGGTGTTTTAACAAAAGAGTAAAAACATCCAAACTGGATTTTATTTTTTTTCCCAATTAGAGTAAAACACTTCCCTGAAAAAGTTAATATGCAATCTACAGGTTATTACCCAAATCAGCCTGCCTACATGGTCCAACAACCACAAACAAACTCTCTCCTTCCTGGAATAATGAGACAGCAACAACAACAACAACAACAGCCATCTCTTCCTCAGCTAGGACAAGTTATTATGGATAATGGCCAAATGGACAATGACGATCTTGAGGACGACGAGGACGAAGACGAAAAAAAGCCAGTAAAGCGCTCTGGTCGCCGTAAGATAAAAATTGAATATATTGAAGATAAAACAAGACGTCATATCACCTTTTCAAAAAGAAAAGCTGGTATTATGAAGAAGGTAACGTATAAAAGTATGGAAATCCACGAAGGTTGACTCTTTTTTTTTTTTTAAAGGCGTACGAGTTGAGTACCCTAACAGGCACACAGGTTTTATTGCTTGTTGTCTCTGAAACTGGTCTCGTTTATACTTTTACAACCCCCAAGCTTCAACCGTTGGTCACTAAACCAGAGGGCAAAAACCTCATCCAATCCTGTTTGAATTCACCCGATGCGGATGAAAACACAATATGCCCATAACACTCGTAAGCCTTTATAGAAAAATAGTATTATTATTATCTTTTTTTTTTTACTCACACTATTTAAGTTATATGTGATACCGTACGCCTAAAAAAAAAAAAAAAAAAAAATGGCCATTTTTATTTCTTTTCTTCAACCGTTATTGTTATTTTAAATATTTTTTATTCGATAAAAATTTGGTAATTCGATTTACATTATGTTCTGTTTTTATCGTTAATTCAAATTGTTGATCCTTTGGTTTCATGGCGACATGAATCAAAAGATCCTGTGTATCAAAGGCAATGAATTCCTGACCAATCACTTGCACTATTTGAATTTTCCAGCTCTGACTCAGTTGACGGGCTAATCCATCGCACTGAGCAGCGTTACACTCCAACACCCTCTTCTCTTCTATATCATAAGACATCCAGAGCTCTCCAAATTCCTCTGTCGTCATGGGACTTGCATCTTCCAATTCCATACTAATTAAACTAGAAACCAAACTTTGCTGGAAAATAAGCGGTGTTATAAAAAAGGAAAAAAAAATGGAAAATCTTACATCTCCAACATCCAATCTTTCTGCGCACACACATACACACACGCAAGCAGAGTTCAGAATAAAATGTTACACATATATTAAGAGAAACCTACCTCGCCTATTCACCTGACACAGCCTATATTTAATGATTGCTGTTGAAAAGATACAAACTGACTTACCTTTGAGTCAGACATATCCCTATGTAGAAAACTCAATGTTAGATCTCCTTCCCCCCCCTTTTTTTTTTTTTTGATGGGAGGGCCTTACTCTTTGAAAGAACCATAAAGATGACGCTCGGAATCTAGATGTAATATAAGTTTTGTTACATGGTATTTATTAAATAAGCTACCTGCTTTATGATTAGAGAAACTCCTAATTGGTCTTCCAGAGCTTCTTGAGCTACTCGAAAGCTATATGTTTGTGTTCAATGATAAGCGTTTTTCTATATGCATTACTTTGGGTGAAGCCATAGGAGAGCAACCTTCCTTTTTAAACGTATTGTCTTTCATTATCTCAGCCAGCTATATGAACAGAAAGAGAGGTTATATTTATTACTCGAGAAAAGTATGAATGATGGGTATCGCACGTACCTCTTGTTTTTCTACAGACTCAGAGCATTTACTCAACAACTTTCGAAGGCTTGAGAGCCATGTTCTGGATCTCAAGATAATCTTTTTTAGTGCCGCTAGACCGGCTATTTGTGACTCCCTGTCTGTTCTGTATAAATATAGGAAAACTACAATAGACAATTACCTTCTAAAAATGAAACCCACCGTTGGATAAGTTTCATCCATTCGACATCTTCTTGTTCGCTTACATAACTATATTTTCCCACAACCTACGGCAGCCACTGTTATTTTTCCTGGAAAACAAAAATGATGAGGCCATGCAAAACTCACTGAAAAGAGAAAAATAGTAAGCTCGGGAGCATAGATGTCATCGCTTGTTTCTTTTAAAAGTCTACAAGCAAAAGCGATCACTGTCTCCTGTAATGTAACACCTTTTTCATCCAACACTATACAACGTCTCAAACACATGTCGAATTACAAAACACTTACGTAGATCGATGAATTGGCATTGTTCTTGAACTAGGGCATGATCCGCGTTCTTCTTAAATTCTACCATAACATCTAACAGTGCCGCAATATACTCTTCGTTTTTGTCAACGTAATGTGTGTTGGCCCATTGGATCACCGTGGGACCCAGTATTTTGTTGGTTTCTTTTTCGTTCTTTGCCATTCCTTTCAATAGGTCAGGAAGTATCGACCTTAAGATACCTTCACTCATAATGGACTCCAAAAGCTCAAGCGCCTTAATAAACAATTAATGTACGATTTTTCTTATTATAAATGCCCTACCTTATATACAATCGTATCATCTTCCGCAAAATCCAAAATGGTCTTTCCCAATTGAACTCCTCCCCATTCATCTTTCCAAAAACGAGATTCTATAAAGGATAGACCGAGTAGGCCTAGGTACTTTAGGTTGTGGTTGGCCGAGTTTAAAAATGGATCCAAATAGTTCATTATATCCTGTGTAGGGAATGCGCCCAAGCATTTGATACATCCCAACACGATAGCTAGAAACAAGAGTTTGAGGGAAAGGGGAATATCAATATATTAGTTTGTGTACCATAAGCCGCATCTACTTTTTTAGCTACTGAATTCAAGCAATCTATCACAACATCAAGCATATCCTGCGGTATGCTACACTGGGTTTCAGACAAAGCAAGAGCAAAAAAAAAAAAAAAAACTTTTCTGTAGGATACATACCTTTGACGCTGTTCAATATAAATCTGGTATATAGCCAAGCAATCTAATTGTGCCCATGGAGCTAAAACCCCATGATAAGTAAACGATTTGGGGACCTTTCTCTGAATGATCTGTTGATGAATGCTGTAAACAACAGAAAGTATATCCGCACCCTGTTTTTCCAAAACTTTTTTCCATACGGATAAAGCGGCAAACACCACACTATGATCCCTATCGTGGAGGGCTTGGATCAGAGCGGACTCGATTCTATCCAGAGGCATACTATATTTTTCATAAAGGAAGTAAAGAGCCATCACAGCCTTTTTACGAACTAATTGCCTAGGTATAGTTAATATGGGTCTTTCAAAGCTTACTTACTTTGGTACATCCATTGCTTTCAAAACCAAATCGATCACACTCTCGGGTATTTCTGGGTGATACAAGTAATATAGCGAATTTAAGGCAATACTTTGATGCCAATGATTCTGACTGCACAAGTCTTGCTGAAGCGTATTGACAAGCATAATAGACAACTCATGATCGTGTTGCAAGAATAAGGAGCAAGCAAGATAGCCTACATTATGAGAAATCCCTAAGGAATCCAAAGTTGGACTTACCCGTTCTTTTATCTAGAGTATCCTGTCCACTTTGGGTGAGCATGACAGCATGTATAATACTAAAATCGACTGAGTAGCCCAACATGAAACAATGGATCAATCTTGCAAAATATTCCTTTTTGGACTTGCCCCATCAATAACAAAGTGAGCCAAATGAAAAAAAAAAAAAAGAGGGGAGAAAAACAGCAAAAAGGGAAAGAAAAAAGAAACACAAAGAGTAAATCTTACAATGGAATTTCCAAGCTTGGAAGAAAGAAAGCTCAATTCTTTTTGAACCAGATCACTTTCCTCCTAATGTATGCATTTCACCACAATTATACAATTGTATTATTATTATCATTTCTTTTTCTTTTTTTTTCTCATAAATCCTTCTTTTACTTTTTTGCTAGTGACTTTCATAAGCCTTGTTAAAAACTCACGGAATCCATGGCTATTACTTGATGCTATGAATTCCGAACTGAATAATATACTTGACATAGATAAATAAAGGAGATACGAAACAAAACAGCTGACGTACAATTGAAAAATCCGAGTGACTGAGGTTGCACGCGCATTCAAAGCGTTATTTATTTACTTTCCATGGTTGGTAAAACAGGGTTGAGTACGAATAAATCAAAAAAGATGGATTTTCCTTTCATCAATCTAAAGATCCAACCCACTGTCAATGAATGGCTTACGAAAAGAGCAGTGAGGTATTACTTGCAGGCAAGTTCAGAATTCAATGTAGAGTCAGTTTTACTTGTTTGAAAGACTTTCTGGAGAAATTAAAGTTGACACCGTAGACAGTTGGCTCCCTGGTATTTACTCTTGCAAACTATGGACAGTGCAATATTTCATTCTTGGTTAAGCCAAAGATTGAAGGTACCACTAAAGCCACTGATCGCACTTGAATCGTTTCTAAACAGTCGCTACAAGTCTATTCCTGATGACCCGTCTGGCGGCAGCGGCGGCCCTACGATACAATATTATACATTGCAGCTTCACATTGACAGCCAGACCCTAGAGCACCATCATACTGGTAAATTCACTCAATCAATTGAAATTGATAGGACCTATAAGTAAAGCAAAAGTAGGATAGTAGAGTGCTTGGTTTTGCTGCTAAGAGCGCATCCAATACAGCTGTTATCGATAAATGGTAGGAAAGACAACTTGATTTGCGATGCTGAAGTTTCGGAAGATCCTGATAGTAGAGAAAACTACGGAGCAGCAATAAATTTTGCTGCCAAACTCAAAGTAAAAGAAAGAAGACAAAAGAATGGGTTGAACTGTGTCTTGAAGAAGGACAGAAGTACCCTCTGGACAAAGTTCTAAAAACTAAATGTCCTTTTTCTACTTGTGCCATAGACGGCTTTTATCATAGAGCTATTAAAACTGTTTTTTTTTTCTTTTTCTTTTTTCACATTAAAGGTCAAGATTGGCTGTGTCGTCTTAGAGAAGATGAATTAAATCTTGAGAAGATATTAAAGCATCTTTCCGCCTATAAATTTATCAAGTGGCCAAGCTGAGACTAAAAAAAAAAAAAAAAAAAAAAGTGACCCGATAAAACTCAAAGTAGTGAAGCTTTTCAAAAAAAAAAAAAAAAAAAAAGTGACCATTGGTCGATGGAAATACAGTAAGAAATCCGCTTTTTTAAGGTAGTGATACAGTATCTTTAGCATTTGTCAAAATAACAGAAAATATTCACATAAACACAGCCTCTTTTTTTATATATATTAAAGGAAAGTAGATTTCCCCACAGTTGATTGTCATTGGTCAAAGTATAAAGTTTAAAACGGATCAATATTTATGCGTTGACAGCTTATAAGATCACATGACATTCTCAAAGGGGCATCTGGTCCTGACGAGCGTAGGTATTTTTAGGGCAAATAACGGCAAACAGTGGAAAAAACAGGGTAAATTTTTGAGTCTCCGGTTTGTCAATCCATATTGAATGAGTAATTTTTTTGATCCAAGGAATTTACAATAAAACTCTCACAATTTATATCAGAAACAAAAAGGAGTACAAAAACCCCAGAGAAAAATGGGAAAAAAAATAAAATAAAATAACAACAGAGAATTAAGAAGGGAGCACAACATGAAAAACACAAATGCACCTATTAAAAAAAAAAAGAGAGGGGGAAAGATAAAAGAGTAAGCAATTAAAAATAAGGTGAAAATAAGCTTATAAATTTGTTTGGAATCCCCGGGATTTTCAATAACAATTTTTTCTTTTTTTTTTTTTTTTTTTTGCATATATAAGCACAAAAAAAAGAATCCAAAAGGAGGGAGACCAATTCCTTACTTTCTTTTTCTTTATTTTTATTTTCCCTTTTATTTTTCCTTTCTTTTTATTACTAGAATTTGTTTAACCTTTTATCGAAAACAGAGAATGAACAACCATGAATACGCTATGACAGAAACACCACTCAATGCTTATTATGATTTACAACAAGTGATCCAGATTTACCGCTCGCAGCCTGAGTTACTGAAATTGATCCTAACAAGCAAAGTGGAAGAAGACAAACGAAGAACGGAAGAAGCCAAGCTGAAAGCAAAAGAGTTGGATCTTTTACTGAAGCATACACCTACAAAACGTAAATCGTCTTTTGCAGAAGAATCCATTGAGAAGAGAAGACATTCTGCTGCTGCTGCCATGCTGGCCATGGGAAGCGGAGGCACCATTATACCCGAAGAGAGAGTGAGAAGCGAGAGCGAAAGCCATGAAGAAATGGCCAGTGCCTATCCGTCGCCCATAGCCGAAGAGGAGGAGTACGTCAAGCCGGGAGGCCGTAAACGCAGAGAAATGCAAGCGATTACCAAAATAGTCGAGACAAGGGAGTTCCCCTACGTGGATCGTTACTTTTGGAAAAATAACGGCAACACCGTACAAAAAAAGACAGGCTGCAAAAGCATTTATTATAAATGTTCGAATAGCAATAAGGTAAGCAGCCCCCCGGGACATTGCGGGTGACATATGAATATCACACCCATTCTCACGTTGGTTGTGTTACCTAGGGTTGTACAGTCAACAAGACAGTGACAGAAAGACTGGATGGAGAGTATCTCATCAAATACCGTGGATGTCACTTGAAGGATTGCGGCCAAGTAGAAAGAATACGAGATCTTTAATACCAAATATATATATATATATATATATATATATAAAAGAAAATAAGAACCATTTATGTACATTAACAAGAATAATAACAATCGTAATAATAAAGAAAAATCATTGATATGAATTAAAGCTGTCTGTTCTACGGGGAGGATTCATGAGTTGGGGTGCATTTCTGATATGATCAGAAGACGGATGATGGTTACTATAGGGTAAGTATTGTTGCGGTGTATAGATGGAGGTGGGTGGGAGGCGAGTGTTTTCCATCGAGCCGCAGGGCTGGCTAGATCCACCTTGTTTTACTGTTTGCTCCACCTTCTTTAAAAATTCCCTGGGAGACATTTCTACTCCGCTGAGGCTGGGATCTCTCAAAAAGACCTCCAAATCTTCAGGTACAAGACAGAACTCGTTACAGCATTCTAAAATCGTCTCGACAACATTGATTGACACAAACGATTCATCTTTCAACGGGTCTTTGTGATGAGCTGTCAGAATGTTGGGTGCAATCACTCGGGCCAGGTTAGGAATATCCATACGGCTGCCTACTTCGTCCGTAACATGAGAGTAAGTAGCTACCCATCGAAAGAAAAGAAACAGGACTTCCATCGTAACTCGGTTGGTCATTGGAAGCATACAGCAAGCCAGGTGTAGCGCTCGCTTTCTCTGATCAGGATCCTGGATTCGATCGGCGCACATAAATAGTCCGTGAAGTCGGTGGGTCATCAAAGGATCTGGCAGGTCTCTCAGAAACTTTTTCAAAAGCGCCGCCACTTGGACTCCGTTCTCCTGCGTTAAATCTACCTCGCTTGGGTTTCTGTCAAGTTCCTCTGTCAATTCTCTCAGTCGCCGAATGTTGCCGTTCTTTCGAAAGATGCCTTCCACAGACATGTCTTTTTGACGCATGGCTGTGATAGCATCGTCAATAAAGGATGCCAAACGAATAGGGGAGGGCCCGAGCGCCAGATTGGATTCAACTGCCGTTCTCTCTGTCAAAATGTCCAAGGGTACACCAAACGTGCCAATATCTTTTGCTTTGGGCTGTACGCTTTTCTTTGGCTTGAAAGGGGTAAAAAACTTGCCCCAAATAGATGACTTTTTACTCTCAATCATATTGAGCAATTCAGTACTAGAGAAGCTGTTCCGGACATAAGTCTCGATTTGTACCACGGCTACATAGCGGATAATCATGTATTGAAGTGCAGAAAGCTCAGAAAGATAGATTCTTGGTTTTCCGGACATACCCGTTGCAACTGGTGTACTTTCGGAAGCTGACACTGGCTTGTTGCCAACAGCCAACGTAGCCAATTGAGGAAGGTCGTTTAACCCTACACTACGCCGGTTTAGGCTATCCGTTCGCGTGGGCAAGGTAGACTTTGTATTTCCCAAAATCGTTGAACGCTTGTTGGCCATTTTAAACGATCGTGACATCTTTCGATCCAATCGTGTGGTAGAGGAAGAGACTGTTTTGGCGTCTTTGATTTCTGTAGGATATATATTTTCTAGCTGCCCCCTTTCATCAATCATTTGTTGTAACTCTTTAGACGCTCCTAGCATGGTAGGTGGTACATCTTTAAGTATATGGCTGGCCTTGGCATTGTTTAGTTTGTTGGAGCGGTCGACATTCGAAAGCTGGGAATCTAAAGAAGGGAATTATTTTAGCCTGTCTTTTGGATGGGGATGGGTCGTTACCTGAAATTTGCATCAAATTACAGAGCCGGCTTAATGCAATCCTCAAAAGATAACTATATTGAGACAGCTTGGATATATAGTCAAAAGAATAAGGTGTGGACTTTACACACCCCAGGCAGTAAAGAAGAGAGTTGTAAATTGTCGTATTATTTTGGTCCAAGACGCGATCACAATGTTTGCATTTAAAACAAGTAACATGCCAACGGTATTCGGCATGCTTCATACATTGATCCTCAATAATACTCTTACACTCTTGACAAAAATCATTGCTCTTTCCTTGCACTAATCTTTGACAGTCTCGACTATGTCTTTCTTTCCCTGGGATTTCCATTAAACGCGCCAACAAATGGGTAACAGCCACAGGTTTCCCTACAGTCATTTCCTATGGCTTCAATCAATTTCCAGCCATTCGTGTTCGTATCTTACCAAGAGTAAAGCAGCATTCAATGTGACACGAATGAGGACTTTTAAATAGTGAGCTAAACCAGTAACCAGGGAAATCAACTCCTGGGTAATGCCTAGCTTTTTCATTTCCATATCTCCTGTTCTGGACAGTAGTGAAAAGAAATTGATGATCTTCTTACAAAGCATCTTTGCATCTTTGGTATACTTGAATTCTAACAGTTGTATAAGTTTTGAGGGAAAAAAAAAAAAAAAAAAAAACGCTCTAGCATTATTTTACCAGGCTGATTATATTCTTGATAGACAGACGCTATGGCGTCAATGCCAGCAAAGAGTGCCTCTACATGGACGAGAAATCTCTCTGAAAGACAAATGCTTTCAAGGTAAGAGCCATTGGACACATGCAACAGCATCTCAGATATACAAACGGCAGACGACTCTAGAGAAGGCATAAGTCAAAATTTACATACATATGCACAACGTGTTACCTTCGAATGCTGACAATACGGACCAGATGCTTACTACCATTTCCTCTGTGTCCTTTTGTGCCTTAATCATCTCATAAGGCGACTGTGGTATATACTCTGATTTATGTTAGCTTTAGATTGATACTATACAACTTACTTGAAGGATATTGATCTCCGTCTTTTAATTGTGGATAAGCAATTTTGACACTCCAAAACTAGTAATGCAAGTTTATCAGCCATCTATCTATACTTTTTTTTTTTTTTTTTTTTTTGGTTTTCCTTTTACTTTTTGAATCATATAGCATTCTGGGTGCCAGTGATCTACGCTCCCTCCACCTTCTCTTGGAATTTCTACATACTGTTTCAGAATAGCCATATCGCAACCAGCACAAGATACAGCAAATCGAGTACTATAGTGAAAATGACAATAAACCCGATCATCATGTTCATAATAGGAATCATCCTGCCCAAACACAACTGAACAGTCACTGCACGTAAAATGGTCAGGATGATATTTTTTATCTGTTGCTATAATGTAAGTCCCCCTTAAGGGCTCGTCACACTCTGCACACACCAGTTCAAGTCGTTTGAAATAATCTTTTTCGCATAACGGTTGCCCGAATTCAGTTGGATGAGGTAAATAACGGGAGGCAACAGGTGCATTACAATCCTAGCAACAAAATACAATCAACACAGGCGTTCCTTTTTATTCTTATTCCAAGTTACCCAGCAAGTGAAACATTGAGGATGAAAAGCGCCATCTAATGCTTTTACAAGTTGATCGCCGAGTGGCAGATTGCATTTGGAACATGAAATTACTTGTTTTATCGAAGTAGGGGAATCAAGGCTCATTTTTCTTCTTTTCTCTTTTTCTTAAATACAGAAGTGTGTGTTTAGGTGTGTAGGTGTGTAGGTGTGTGTGTGTGTGGAAATTTGTCTTTTTGTGTGTGTCTGGCTATAGCTATGGGGTTGTGTACTGAAGGAAAGACTGGGAATGGTGATAGCTTCTTTGTTTTTATTCTCTACAAATTGGTATATACTTTCTATTCCATACACAGGTGTCTAAAAAACAGAAAGGTGAAAGAGCGGATATGAATGTTTGTATAATAAAGAAATAAATTAAAAAAAGAAATAAAAAACTAAAAGCAGTAAGCAAGACACAAGCAACTATAAATGATTGGAAGCCAAATTATAATATATATTGCTAATTCCCTTTTTAGGATCTTCAGCTCATGAAGTCAGTGGGATTTTCTTTTTCAGCTTATTTCGATCTTTAAAGGTAGCATGAGCCTTTCATTTATTATATAAAGTAATACCTGTGGAGACAAGTTTCTATATCAAGAGTAGGAACTTCAGAAGATAAACTTTAAAACTTGATCGGTGAGAAAGATTTAACTGAAAGAAGACACATACTTAGTTTCTTATTTGATTTATTCTGTTTGAAGAGATACTCGCTTCTCTGAAAACTGTAGATATGTATTTGCATCCCTATAGAGCTAAAAATGTGTAATATATATGTGTATCTAGCTTTATGTATAAAAAAGAAAATCCTGTGTACAATCAAAGACTGTTAGTAAATATCCCCAAAGTTCCTAAACTTAGCTTTTTTTGGTGTATAAAAGCAAGAAATTGATATTAAAGCAGCACGTTTTTTTTTTTAAAAAAAAAAAATCCCTGCTTTCTTTATAAAAGCTTTGAATGCTGAAGTACTCCAAAAACATACTATAGCACCTGTACTCCGCCTTTTTTTTTTTCTTGGTATGACAACACTTGGCGATTGTATTTACTTTAGAGTTTTGGTTCCCTTTTTTTTTAGTAGTCGGTTCTCCTTCTAGAACTAAATAAACTAGCGTTTTATTTTCATTTAGAAGCACGATGCATCTATACATCCAACGCTGTCAATAACTAGCGAGGTTTGCAGTTTATTTAAGCTCCATCCTAACTTTGGTATATTGTCCTGTAAAAACACTCCTTCAGCTGTATTTTGGAAGACAATAACCGTACGATTTTCTGTTAAGATCTTTGCACTTTGGCTTTGATTACTTGGTAATGGAAGTTGTATCAACTCCAGGTATTTAACTTTTAGAAAGAAAAACGGTAGAATAATAAATTTACATAAGCGAAAACGTTTCCCTCGTGGATAACTATTTTCCATTGATAAATATAATGGTTCCACCGTTTATTTTTTGTTGTATTTTAGATATTAATTTGACTCAAAAAAGAACTTTCAATTACTTTTGTTATTTTGTGACTCACGAAAATATTTGCTTTGTCTCAACACTGTTTTGCCACCAAACAGCCACCTACAAATTCGATTTCCATCTCGTTTCACAATATATTCATGCCATATACTTTAATTGCTACTGGCCTTTTTTTTTCTAGCGGGGTATACTAGAAGAGTTGCACACAGGCGTCAGGTCTTGAAGACTTCTTTTTTGTAAACATACCATTTAAAAACCGCGACTAATGTGTAGCTTTAAGGGCCAAGAAGACTGTGCAGCAAAAGAAAAGTACTTTTCATACAACCAGTAGCTTCGGTTTTTAATTAACAAATCACTTTCAACTTTCGAAATATCCATAAAGGATATCAGTACCACAGTTTTCGGTCAGTTTACACCAAACTTATGGTCTCTGGTACATCTGCTTACTGGCGTAGTGTGTTATATCCCAGAAAGACTCTCTCGTTTCGTATTTGCTATATGTATTCATACTCTATGGGCCATTTTTTTCTTTTTAATGGAAATAAAAAAAAGCATAGTTTTTTAGGAAGCTTTGTTTAAAGTTTGAAATAATCAGAATCCCTACTGATTTTGGTTTTACAATCAAATACTCAATAGGCACAAGCTTTCCTTTGGCGCTGTGCCCTTGAAATCCTTTAAGTAGAGTTGTACTGCAAAAATACAATAGCAGGATCTATTGTATCTCCGACGTTAAAGCAACCAGCCTGAGTTTGTTAAATTTATTTTGTATCGCAGCTTGTGCTCTGCAAAACATCTGGTCGTCCCGATGGCAAACGATCTTCGAGGATACACCTTTTATACCCGCAGTTGTGGCAAAGAAAATTGGCTGTTCCATACTACGGCTTCGCGACGAAGAGGAACTGTAAAATATTGAACAGTATATGGAACAACATAACTGTCAGATAGACCCCGTTTCCATATATAACGTATAACATACAGACTTTGAAGAAAAAAAAAAAAAAAAAAAACCCTAAATTCGGTCTCCGGACTTTAAATAAAACCGAAACTACCAAAGTTTCCCTACAAACAAAAAAAATAAATTTATTTTGTACCTTTTTGTTAACATGTCTAAAAGAAAGATCAGCTGTGCTTCATGTCGTTCTAAAAAGTTGAAATGCAACGGAGAAAAGCCTTGCTTTCGTTGCCAGGATAAGGCTATAGAGTGTATATATACGAGGCCTGGACAAGCTGGCCGTCCGCCCAAAAAAGGTTTAGTGAACAAATTCGTTCATACACAAATCAACAACACAGTCTGTCGAGAATTCGTCTTTGAACATCCGTCGCCTTCTCATTCTTCACACATTTTTCAACTAAAAGGGTTCGCTTGCTACCTAAAAAACATATTTGTTCAACGCTTTTTGTATACAAAACCTGTAATTCAAGAACAATTCAGGGTAATGACCAGAAAAATCTTCTCTAAAGTAGACATTGAAGATCTAGCACACTTTTTTGTTTGGATGGGTGGAGATATGATTGTTATCTTTATGAGACGCATTTCTGACCTTAAGCTTCCACATACTCAATGCCAAGAATATCTTACCAGTACTATCAACCAAGACCCTTCTGTTTCCTTCTTTGATGAATGCGACCAAGCACTGGTTACCAACAACCCACTTAACTCTTTACCATCCCACCAAGCGCTCCAACTGATTGATTCGTTTTTTTTGATTTACCCTTGCTCTATTTTACTTAGCAAAAGCAGCATACTAGAAGCTTACTGGAAAGACACTGCAGATCCTCTTCTACTGTCTGTTATCTATGGCACTACCTTGTTCATGTCACGTGTGATAGAAGGTCATCCATTAGATATCTGGACATCGCATAACTTAGAAGTGCGAAATCCTTTTTTAGAGCATGCACATCGTCTGCTGGCGCAGATGCCAGCAGAAGCAACGCTTAGTCGATACCAAGCTATCGTGTTGCTAGCTATGTTCGAATCTATGTATGGATACTTCAAGAAAGGAGTAACGCTTATCATCGTATCTTATGATATGGCCCATCAGCTAGGAGTACTTGAAGATAATACTCTTTTATCTCCCTTAGAAAAAGAGCTGCTTGGTATTACCTATTGGGCTGCATTTCATTGCACTGCTCGGGGCTATATAGAATGTAAGCAAGAAAAGATTAGCTTTTTTTTTAACTGTCTTCTTACTTTGCTATTGTTTTACTATGACAAGTGATCAAACATAGCGATCATGGTTTCCCCCCTTATCCGCCTATAAATCTTTTACACTCCCTCTCAGCAAGGCCTGATGTAGAAGATGGTAACAGAGGATCTTACAAGCATGTCAATCAGCTAATAGAAACATTCTATGTTCAGAGCGTCATCAGTAAGCTGTGCTACGACCTTTTACCTGCTCTGCTTAACGCTAGTGATCGGGCTGACCAGAAGATCAAGCTGGTGATGAATGACTTTTGTCTGTTTATTGAAAGCAACCGAACATACTTTTCGAAACTGCAAGAGTTTACACTCGAGCTATACTATTCTCTGTTTATGATCTGCATAGGTTTCTTGAAAGAGCCAGCATCCAAAGGGCGGCTTACGGTTTATACCCCTAAAGCACCCAACAGACTGGACCTGAAAGATACTGGGCGGCAAGACCAAATTTACAGAACGGTTCAAGAAGCTGTAACAGCGCTTGACAAGATTGCAAACTTTATTAATGGCGACCCGACACACTACTACAGCAAAATCAGCTTTTTACCGCGCTCGCTGATATCAGCTACTCTAAATGGAATAACAAGCGTGCTGATGTATCATTATACCCTTCAACCTACCACTTCGATCAGACAGTATTTAGAACTGATTGAGATTATATACTACAACCCACTTCTTTGGGAACATTGGGAACGTATTGAGTCAATGAGATATGAACTAAAAGAGTTTCTAGAGAGCCATCCATCGAGCCCGCCTGTCGACATGGCAGGGTTTTCATGTTCCTGGTTTGACATTTTACTGCAGGAGTCATTTATAAACCTTAGTATGGACACAAGCGAATGGGGCTTACCAGCGGATCTGAATATGCTCGACATGAACTTTATGTAATCTTGGGCTTTTATTTTGGTACTTTTTACTTTTCCTTGCATATTGTATGTTACTTTTTTTTTCGGTAGACCTGTATAAAACCTAAACTATTTCTCTTTCCCGGTCTTTTTTTTTAAAAAAAAAAAGAAAAAAGCTATTTGTGTTTTAATCCATTTTATACGCTGCTAGTTAATCATGAAAAACCCGCTTTGTTTTACAGCATCCAAAACAATACAGCTCACTACTTGATGTTTAGCAAACTCAAAGGAGGCTTGTGACATGTCCTTTTCAGATTAGCATCAACGACCGCTGAAACATATACTTAATTTTTACCTGGAATTTCCTTCTGTTCTTCATGGCACACTTTATGTTCCGTTTGATTTGATTATTCGTCTGGAGAAAAGTATTGTTTTAATGCATTTTTTAGCAACTTGACTGACTGTATAACTTTTTTCTTTTTAACAAAAAAAAAAAGCAATATGTGTTAGAGAGAGTAACTATAGTAGTGACCTTCAGGCGTTGACACTCATCTATACTCATATCTTTATTATAGTATATATCCAACAAATTTGGCCATTAACGGACAACTTTGTGGACGCCTTTTTTTTTTCACTAAATGCTTAACTCAAAGTATTTTTGATTAATAAGAAAACTACAAAATTTTAAAGATATAAAATACGTTGTATATACTTTACTCCTGGTCTATAATCATCCACTTGACCAAATCACTGGTATTTAAAACAAGTAGTCTTGATAAGCTACTTCGAATATAGGGTCATTTCATCCTAAGCTTAACATTATGTTCTTTGAGAAAATTAGGTAATAAAGCTGCCTTAAAGCGCAGATGGTGTTGCATAGTTTCTCGGAGAAATAAAAGTGCTCATAAAACCATTGTCTTTTAAAATTGCAATTAAAGGCGTTTTCAGAAGCGACATCAAAAATGTGTTTATAGTTTGTAATATGAAATACGTTATTGGCTTCGAAAACATAATATTTTTGTTTCTGTACAAAGATAAAAGCTGTGACTTACACATTTAGCTATATCATTTCACACAATCTATCTATAATGTTTAAAAAGCGGCTGTATCTTTCTCTTCAATATTGTAGCTGCTAAAAAACAGCAGGCTTCTTATTGCTGCCTCAATGCTTTCTCTTCATCTTTTTTTCCCATTGATTAAACGCTGGAGGGTCATCTAAATAGATTTTTTTCATATACATAAACAAGCATCAACATATTGCAGTCTCTTCCTGCTTTTGGGGTTACAACAAAAAAAGTCATGACTTTTGTTATTTTTATGTAATATTTTAAACAAGGTAAAGTAAGATAGTTTAAAACTGGATTTTGGTTATACGTTATTTATAACAAAATAGTTCCGTCTCTATATGCTTTTACGATTTGCTATTATTGTTATATACTAAGCCTTTTTACTTGATACTCTCTGCTGTATAGGGATATAAAATGAGACTTTCTCTCTGTATAGTGACTGTGGCCCTAATAGCGTACTCTACCCTTTGATCCAATTTGGTTACAGGCTGCTTCTTTGTTCTCTCGTATATGGGTCATTCTAGTATTTCACCTTTCCTTTTCTCTAGTAGCTACTTATTGTATTTAGTGCTCTGTTATTCTTTCAGATCGTCTTTACTATATATATATATATTGTTGGTGTGTCTATATCATGTAAGATGGCTATTCTTTGACAGATTGTCTTTATACTTTCTAAGTTTGTATTTTTTCTGTACAAAAATAGTGAGCAAAGCATGTGTATTGCAACATTCTAGACCGTGACTTGAGCGAGCAAAGACGCACCAATTAAAAGGTGATTGGTCATAAGCTCACACCTATGTTTATTTTTTAACTTTTAAACAATAACCTGAAGAACTAAGCGCTACTCAGATTAGGATAGCTTAGAAGTTTTATTTGCGATAGTTCCTTATTTAGGCTGTTGGATCTAAGACCTCGTTGTCTGCATTATCTTTATTGTGTTGTCGATCCCTACAAGCAACCTGATCAAATATGGAGTATAAAAACCCAACTTTTGAAAACAGAGCTACTGCAACTCAATCAAAAAATCCCTTTAGATTTCTTTGAGAAAAACTTTTGAACATAAACCGTTTCTCATTCTCGAGTCAAAATTGAATATTCACTGGTTGGGGGAAAGAAACACGACGTGTGTAACAGAACTTTGTTTTTATCATATCAGAAGTTCATTGGACAAATTTAACTTTTGTACCACTTGAACTCTCATTTTACCATTGGCTACTTTTGCTTTTTTTTATTTTCTCACTTTTACTATACATGTCCAAAAGAAAGATCAGCTGCGCTTCATGTCGTTCTAAAAAGTTGAAATGCAACGGAGAAAAGCCTTGTTTGCGTTGCCAGGATAGGGCTATAGAGTGTATATACACGAAGCCTGGACAGGCAGGTCGTCCACCTAAGAAAGGCGTAGTAGATAAATTCGTTCATACACAAATCAACAACACAGTCTGTCGAGAGTTCATTTTTGAGCACCCATCGCCTCCTCGTTTTTTGAAAGACGCCAAACTACATGGACTTGCTTTTTTTTTAAAAACTGTCTACATTCAACGTTTTTTGTTCATTCAGCCAGCCATGGATGGGCCATGTGAGGTTGTTAGCAGGAAACAGGTTTCAAAGATTGACATTGAAGACCTAGCTCATTTTTACGTTTATATGGGTGCAGATATGACTGTTGTTTTTATGCGACGAATTTCCGATCTAAGATTATCTCATACTCGCTGTCGAGAGTATCTGAATAGTCCCTTTAACCAGGATCCTTCGGCCTCTTTTTTTGACGGATGCGACCAGGCGATGGTGATCAACAGCCCGCTCAATTCGTTACCGTCTCATCAAGCGTTGCAACTGATTGACACGTTTTTCTTGATTCACCCAGCCTCTCTTTGTGTTAGTAAAAGTAGCTTATTGCAGTCTTATTGGGAAGACACAACAGATCCTCTTCTACTGTCTGTTATCTATGGCACTACCTTGTTCATGTCACGAGTAATGGAAGGTCATCCATTAGATATCTGGACATCGCATAACTTAGAAACTCGAAACCCGTTTTTAGAGCACGCACATCGTCTGCTGGCATCTGCGCCAGCAGAAGCAACGCTTAGCCGATACCAAGCTATCGTGTTGCTAGCTCTGTTTGAATCTATGTATGGATATTTCAAGAAAGGAGTAACGCTTATCATCGTATCTTATGATGTGGCAGAGAAGTCAGGCTTATTTGATGGTACTGTTGCACTGTCCTCTTTAGAGAGAGAGCTACTTGGTATCACTTATTGGACTGCATTTCACTGTACCTGTCGAGCTTACGTAGAATGTAGGTTTCATTTTCTTTTTTCTTTTTTTTTTTCTAGAAAAAAAAAAAACTTACTTTGCTACACTCAGCAATTAGAGTCAACGCTCACAAACTTCCCCCTTATCCGCCTATAAATCTTTTACACTCCCTCTCAGCAAGGCCTGATGTAGAAGATGGTAACAGAGGATCTTACAAGCATGTCAATCAGCTAATAGAAACATTCTATGTTCAGAGCGTCATCAGTAAGCTGTGCTACGACCTTTTACCTGCTCTGCTTAACGCTAGTGATCGGGCTGACCAGAAGATCAAGCTGGTGATGAATGACTTTTGTCTGTTTATTGAAAGCAACCGAACATACTTTTCGAAACTGCAAGAGTTTACACTCGAGCTATACTATTCTCTGTTTATGATCTGCATAGGTTTCTTGAAAGAGCCAGCATCCAAAGGGCGGCTTACGGTTTATACCCCTAAAGCACCCAACAGACTGGACCTGAAAGATACTGGGCGGCAAGACCAAATTTACAGAACGGTTCAAGAAGCTGTAACAGCGCTTGACAAGATTGCAAACTTTATTAATGGCGACCCGACACACTACTACAGCAAAATCAGCTTTTTACCGCGCTCGCTGATATCAGCTACTCTAAATGGAATAACAAGCGTGCTGATGTATCATTATACCCTTCAACCTACCACTTCGATCAGACAGTATTTAGAACTGATTGAGATTATATACTACAACCCACTTCTTTGGGAACATTGGGAACGTATTGAGTCAATGAGATATGAACTAAAAGAGTTTCTAGAGAGCCATCCATCGAGCCCGCCTGTCGACATGGCAGGGTTTTCATGTTCCTGGTTTGACATTTTACTGCAGGAGTCATTTATAAACCTTAGTATGGACACAAGCGAATGGGGCTTACCAGCGGATCTGAATATGCTCGACATGAACTTTATGTAATTGTGGCACCCTCTTCTGTTTAGGATTGTGATTAAAGATGATGTCATTCGCTTTACACGCTTAGCATCTCCCCGCCCAAAATTCTTTTTTCAAAAAGCTTTATTGCAGCGCCACATTGAATACCTTGATTTCATTTTGTCTTGTTGAACTACCGCCACCTATTTGCGTTGTTTCTGAGAGACAAAAATATAATAAAAAAAACATGGGTGCACATGCACGTATGTCAATGTTATGTTTTACACAGCCTTAGTTTTTTGAAGTCAAACGGGAAAAAATATAATTTTTTAACAAGCCCCCTCCTTTGGCTTAATAACTGGAGTTCATATCTCCATCCACGTAATCTATGCCCATACACACACTTGTATATGTATTTATACGCGTTTGGACTATCGGCTTTTTGCTTTACTTGGCCAATGTCTCTGCTTTTATTTTCTTTTTGGTTTTGTTGATTGTTGTACGAACCTTGTACATTCTTTTCGCATGAACCATCAAAGATTGGGTTACACTTGATTTTAGAAATGGAAAATAAAAAGGATCATCGGTCAATAAAAATGAGTATGAATCCTTGACATTTAAAAAAGACTTTTCTTGAAGAAGCATTATATTTGATAAAGAAAGCAGAAAAAATTTCAAAAGTAAAAAGAGCCTTGTAGTCAATGAGGCCAAGCGCGTTTCATTAGATTGCGCTTTTCTGTTCATTTCTGCTTTCTTCCAAAGTTTTCTGCAACCAATGAACACCAACCGCCGGTTTCTTAAAAAAATACTACCTTCAGGAAAGGTTAAATTCGGACGATGTGTTGTATTAGGCAATTGAATAGAAAATACTGATTCTAAACATGAGCTCATTTTTTTTTTTTTTTTTTTCAATCAGATAAACACAAACTGTCAACAGAACTGCAGTAATAAAAAAATTTTTTTTGGATTTTATGATCAGTCCTTTCTTACGTCTGAGTTTGATCGGTGTTGTAGAATGTGAGTACAGATTTTGCATTTAAGCCCTTTTCTTTTCTTTTTTCTTTTTTTTTTTTTTTTTTTAATATTTGCAAAAGACCCAAGCGAGACATGAATCAGGGACATAGTTACGCACCTGCACCTACGGGGAACTATGAACAGCACCCACAGCAAGCTTATTATCCACCACCACCTACAATGCAACAGAGTGGACCCAACGCCTATCAACCGCCTCCACCCAATTATAATCAAGCGCCACCTCAACAATACCATACAGAAGAACAAGGAAAAGGCGTCCAGCCTTCAAGTGGATGGAACGATGTCTGGGCCACTGTGCTCTGGTTAATAAACTTGGGCGCCTTTATCGCTCTGGCCGTGATTGCTATTCGTACCTATCGCGGTAACGGTACATCTTTCAACGGTGTTCAGTCTCAAGAGCCTAGCTCGGGACTGACCTTTGATACTTCCACCTTTAAAATATTGGGGCTTGCGGCTATTGTTGGTTTCGGCCTTAGTTTTCTTTATTTGGTGATTGCTAATATGTAGGTAGAGAAAAGCAGGCTAGACATATTCTGATCGATCTATTTGTACACAGGTTTCCAAAGCCCTTGATATTACTTACCTTTATTGGATCGATTGTGATTTACTTTGGCGTCACTATTTATTATTTTGTTCGTCATTATTATTCAGCAGCCATCGTCTTTTTGATCTTCTCGTGTCTTTACCTCGCTTGCTTCTTCTGGTGGAGAAGTCGAATTCCATTTGCAACAGGTAAAATAAAACAGCATTGGCTTTCTCTGTGCTTACCTATGTCTATAGTAATGTTAAAGACCGTGGTTGAAATCACACGAAAATACCCCAGCACGTTAGTCATCGGAGTCATCTCGCTCGTTATTCAAACCGTCTTTTCGTTCTTATTTATGTTCACTGTAATCGGTATTTACCAAGCTTGGTATAGCTCCAGTGGCAGTAATTCCAGATTGAACTGTGCTATGGTCTTCCTTGTCTTTTCCTTCTATTGGACTTCTCAAGTCATTACTTATGTGACCCATGTGACTCTAGCAGGTCTCTTTGCCACCGTTTACTTTTTGAACGATGGCATTCGCCATCCTATCTGGGGTAGCGCCAAACGCGCTTTGACAACCAGTTTTGGTTCCATCTGCTTTGGCTCGCTCCTTATTGCCTTTATTAATCTCATTCGTTTCTTGCTCTCTGTGGCTCGTTCAAACACAGACAATGCATGTGCTGCATTCTTTGTATGCATCATTCAATGCATCGTAGACTGTGTTGCCGGTTTATTTGTAAGACCTTTTTTTTTAAAAAGAAAAAAAAAAAAAAAACTTCTGTATACTAACAATGACTAGGAATGGTTTAATTACTATGCTTTCAGCGGCGTGGCTATTTACGGTAAAGCATTTATACCTACTGCCAGAGACACCTGGACAATGATCAAAGACCGTGGTGTAGAAGCCATGATCAACGATAACTTGATCGGCAACGTTCTCTTTATGGGTGGATTACTCGTAGGTGTACTCTCGGGTCTTTTGGGCTTTATCTATCTTGAAGTAGCTAAGCCTGCTTACAACGCTAATGGCGGTATGACACCCGTCATTATCATGATGTGTTTCTTGATTGGTGGTTCCATGTTTTCTACAGTAGCCACTGTCATCTCAAGTGGTGTAGCAACCACCTTTGTTTGCTTGGCTGAAGATCCTGAGGCTTTAAGAAGGTAAAGAATCTATATCTAAACAAGCAACAAAACTAACCCAACAAAAAATATATATATAGATCTAAGCCTGAACTTTATGAACGCGTTCGTGAATCCTGGCCACGCGTTGTTCAAGGTGTATAATTACTATTCTCCAGTCTCTTACTGACAATAACAACACTACTACTATTACTTTATTATTACTTTACTATTTCACTTTTTTTTTAAAAAAATTTTAATTTACTCCTTGTTATTAATAAACACAATAAAAGAAGAATTAGCAAACAGTGTTGTAACCATAGCAACTAAACAGACATGTCGGAAGCTGAAAAAACACCGTGTCCCACTCTGACAGCTGCACAAAAGAGTCCAATAACGAATGAAGAGGGAGACTAAGTTTAAACTCCAGAAACAAACATTACTCCTCAACATGACCTTGAATGAACACCTCCCCTTCTCTCCTCCCTCCCTTTTCTTTTTACATATCAGGATCTGAAACACGAAAGCCTGTTTGTTTCTATGCAAAGCAAATATTCTATATCTAACAGAAAACGAAACGTACAAAAGATGGAATCTAAATGATAATAATAAAAGTTTGTGGCGCATAACTGTACCACAAGTTAAAACCTACAAGCACTCTTGATTTTTTTGCTTTTTTTTTTTTTTCTTTTAACAGAAAAACATACTTTTTCTCCTGTCTTTGCCTTCTTTATATACATATATATATATATATATGCTTCAAGTGTATAGTCTATTCTACTTTTCTTGTATTGCCAAGCAATTAGCTAGTTAGAACCCATCTGGTTGCACACTAAAGTTTTAGAGACCATAAAGGTTATCCTCGTTCTTTTCTTTTTACCTGAAATGGAACAGAAAAAATTTATTACTTTTTGCGGTGATAATTATTATAATTGTAAACAGAACATATAATAAACTTCATTAAGAAACTCTGGGCCTTTTTTTTTTAATTAATACCTTTTATTATATTTTCACTTTTTCTCTCTTTTTTCAAATTTTTTTTTTTTGCTTTATTTATTTTTTCAGAGAAAGAGTAAATAACAAAAAGAAGAAACAGATAATATTCATTCAATGAATCATAATGAAACAGAAAGTGAACTTGCATGCCCAAACGAACCTGGATTGTCTTCTTTGTCTGGCTTGTAAGTGCATCTACTCTTTTCAACCAAAAGCAGAGCAAATTAACCTATTTTCACAAACAGCAACCCAGGATTCGATTTGACCTCTTTACTTTCAGACCCAACAGCCAATTGGCATGTCGTTGGCTGGCTGGTGTGTTTGGCATTTTTGGTGTCTATTTGGGGCATCACCTTGACAACACTCTTTAGAAATTTGAAAAGTTATTAGTAAAACGAAACACAACACACACACACTGATTGACTTTTCCTTCTGACTGATATTAGTAATCCAAAGATACAACGCCATAAGCTAAGAGTCATTTTGTTTCCTCCTGTTTATGCCACACTCTCTTGGTTTTCTTATTTACGCTTCGACTATGCAACGACAATCATGTTTTTCGCTACCTGCTTCGAAGCCTTTGCTGTCTTTAATCTCTATGCCTGCTTACAAGCTTACCTTAAACCGTTTCGAAGAGAGCAGGAAGGAGCAAAAGAAGCAAAAGAAACCAAGATTTTGTTTGTTAAGAATTTTCATTTGTAGAGTTATCTCTCTTTTAAAAAAAGAGTTTGCAGTTCTTCTTATCCCTCCCTCTTTTTTTGTAGAAGTTCAAAATGGGGCATGCATTATAGGATCATCACGGATATCTTGGTGTTACAATATCCAGTCTGGTAAAGAAAATGCTTAAAACTTTTTTTTTTTTTTGTAACTTGGTTTCTTTAGGGCACTGATTGATGCGTTTGCATCTATTTTGACAGAACTCAAAGGTGTTTATTGTGAAGGCGTGTTTAGCTTTCGAGGAGCCTATGTGTACCTTATTATGATTGACTTTGTCTCGCTCTCGATTATTCTCGGTGCACTTTTCACTTATCTGGACATTTACCGAGAAGAATGGAAACGAGGACTGATTCCAGCCCATGGTATGTTCTGGTGCGTCAAAGGGCCTATTATGGTGATCTTTTACTTTGGTGAGATTCTGCTCACCTTTCTTACCATGCTCGGAGTTATCCAAGGGACGGATGGTTCTCATGGCAGCGTGCCCTGGCCGGCAGAGGCTGTCAAACACGGTATCTATGTTATTATCATCTGCTTTGTGATGCTTCTGGTCAGTGTCATGATGGCTCGTTATTTTAGCCCAAAAGACAACATCGAGGCTGCCCTTAGAACTGGAAAGATGAAAAAACTAAATCCCCTCGCTGCCTTCACAGACGCCTATGTTGTCTATATACCCGAGTTCTTTTATAAAACCCTTTGCTGTGGTGCTGACTCTTACAGGTTAATGAGAAAGCGAAGACAGTTGAGGAAACGAAGAGACCATGAATATAATGACGAGGAGGATGATACAAACACTTTGGCTACTCAGGATACTACACATCAATTACTGCCTCCCTCTCACTATGGAATGCAAGAAATCGTACATCCCCCGCCTACTCCTCCCACTACTGTACATCTTCATTCACGCCATTGCTAGCAGATGTCCGTATAAACACACGTACCTATTGTATAGGCTTGTATATCTATTTATCTATTGATTGTACTCAAAAATATATATCTATATATATATATTCTATTAAAAGCAACATAAATCACTTATTTAGTAATTAAATCTCTAGCTGTGTTGTTTCTTTTACAATTACACGCACGTGTTCTTTGTAAAAAAAAAAAAAAAAAAAAAAAAAAATGGAGCAAGAGAAAAAGAGAGAAACTCAACTTGGGCAGATATGGTTTTCAAGGATTTTGTACGGCTATTTTAGGCTCCGGTCTGTCAAGAGCCAACCAAGGTTTTTGAGAAAAGAGATGACGCAAAAGTGATGTAAAGTAATTTGTCTTGGATTTATTAAAACTATTTACACTTACGCGCATCGATCCGTATCTATATACACGTATATAGCTCACTATGGATGCACGCAGGAAAGAAAGAGTGGAAAATCTTTTTTTTGTCTTCTATAGAGAATGAAAAGAAGTAATGAAATCATTGCGCGCGGTGTTTCAAACAGCGGAGTCGCGTGGTCTTCCTTCTGGATCGTCATTTGCCTGATTCTGATCGGTCTGCCAATACAAGAGCCTTGTCATGAAAGGGTGATGGCAGGCGTCTTGGCTAAGGGAGGGATAAAACTGTCTATAAGAGAAATAGGCACAGACGGTACCCAAGATGGCGCCAATAAATACATCTTGCCAATGATGTCTATAATCTTCCACACGTGAAATGGCTACCAGAGTCGCACCAAGAAATGGAAAGATCGACAGAAAACCTTTGTAGGTGTGCTAGAAGGTGGAGAGAGATTAGATAGAGGATGATGCCAGAAACCCTTTGACTTACCCCCATCTCATCAAATAACCTTAGTTTTCCTGCAATATAAAACGAGAGATAGCCCAGTCCTGCAAAAGAAACTAAAAAAAAAAAAAAGGCAGGTGAGAACTTGAAGTGTAAGCTGTTTCTTCTTACAAGATGAATGACCGCTGGGAAAGCTTTTGAATCCATCAATCATTTCGTAAGAGTATCTATCGGATGTACAAATGTCCACAGTAGACAAGCCCAACACAGGATCTTGAGCGCCTGCGATTGGTTTACAGCGAGCGAGCATATCAGGTCTGGGTCTCCCCACAGTTACCTAGGATGGGATTAGCCAACGATAGATAAGGGGGCAAGTTTACCTTTAATACATCTGTAAACATAATCGTCATCGAAAGTCCCAAGCAAAGACCTAATTGAAATCGGTTATACAAAAGCATCCCGGGAAAAGAGTGGTGCGTGTATTACCAAGTATGCCTGCATGTAAGTCGTGCCAACTTCGTCTGTAGCCGAGTCCGCTTAGTGATATAACGATAATCATCAGAATGGGTATCACAATACATACAATCTAATAACGGTCAATCAAAGACGGGGTCCTTTCAAACCATGCGTTACCAAAAGAAGCCAGACAGGCACTCTTTCTTGTTCTGCGTATGGAAACATAATTGACGTATCATTCAAGGAAAAATGTCGATGAAAAGGCTGGATTCGGTCGATGGCAAAGAAGACAATCATCATCATAATCACCAAGAACCAGTCAAATACATAAGAAAGTGTCAATCGTCTTTTCATTGAGCCTTTCAGCATCTTTGAAAAAAAAAAAAAAAAAAAGAAAGAATGAAAAGAAAATATCTTTTTCTTTGTCGATCCCTTTTATTGAAAGCCGCCACCCAATAAGTTTCCATTGATTTTTTTTTTATTATTAGACTGGATTTTAGTATGAATGACATAAATCTACTTCAGGCTTTACCAGTGGCTAGCTTTTTTTATTATTTTTTCTATCAACTCATTTAATCAAGCCAAGCCTTTCCCAACAGAAACAAACCAAAAATTCCGTGACACCACACATCCTATTTCGTATGGCAAGGGCTAAAAGTGATCTAGTGTTTCAAGCGTTTGCCAAAGCATCCTCTGGCGTTGTAATACGACGACTGGGGTCTATCACGTCCTGCTCAAAGTCATTCAGAGAAGATCCAATCACCACACAAGGCAAAAGGCAGCCACTGCAGCATAACATGACGCCCTATAAACTACTCTGAGTGCTTGGCCAAACAATTTTCAAAAATCAAAACTTACTATCACCACAAACAGCGGAATCAAAACAATACTCAGCCTAACCGTCAGCGTACCTCCCAATTTGGCCACAATCAAGCCCAGCACAACATAAAACAAAACAAGAAAAACAAAGAGAATGATCGAAACAACCGACGTGATGGACTTGACAAAGCGTGCCATTTCCGGGTTGGGTACACCTGCTGCCTGGCGTGCGTACGTTAGCCAGTGATTCCAGCAAACCCAGCCTAAGAGATAGGTGGGGGAAAAAGCGTTGGCCCAAGAAGGGATATACAACAGACAGATCAACTGGAGACACACGAGGGTCTGAAGTAACCAGAATCTTCCTCCTGTGCGGATAAGATAGACAGTAGTCCTACTCATATAGGCTACCGCAATCCATGCAGAGTGAATGGATACTTTGTCCAAATGAGCAATCACCAGACCTTCAAATACCAAAAAAAAACAAAGCTCTAACAGAGACAAACAACGGCCTATCGACGCACGTACTTTATATTTCCCTTGGTTGAGAAGCATCTCATCTTCCTCTTCTTCTTTAGGCCTGCAAAACGATAGCCATCGGATCCATACTTCCAAGAGATTCACACCATACAAAGGCACACAGATCACTGACCAAGACCAGTCCAGTCTGCCATCCACCTTTTGACAGATACACACGATCCATACAATCAAAAGGATGAGTACTACCGATAGCGCGCAAAACCAGCTCAAAGCTTTTCTAGTTATCTCGGGATCCAAAAGAGCAGCACTAGGCCCTAACGATGCCGCCATCGTCAACCCCATTTCGCCATGTTTATCATAGATCCTTCGACTTTGAGCATCAGAAAGAATCTACATTAAAAAAAAACAAAAAGTCTCGTCAGACCTTGACTAGTATAAACAACACGGTCTACATTATAGGCTTGATTCACTTGACGAAACTGAGAAACAAAAAAAAAAATAAGAAAAGACATCAAGAGAGCTACGGGATTACTTTTTCTCCACATTCAGGATTCTTGTCGGGGTGATAGCGTAAAGCTAGTTTTCTATAACTCTTTTTAATCTCTTCTTGACTGGCATCTTTATTGACATTTAAAACGGTATAAAAACGGGTGGTGTTCATTCGTAAGAACTACCCAATAAAATAAAAAAAAAAAAAAAAATGGTTATTTCTTGGAATGATCCAAAAAGGCGAGTAGATTTTTAGGTAGCTGCAGTCGCTCAATGTCTGCGATGTATTGGGGTCGTTCAGGACTGTTCCAGATACGTCGCTCTTTTAATTTATCCTGGAGCTGGATTCGTTGACGCTGCATCGCTCGGGCCTTTCTTTCAAATTGATAATACAATACCTCTGCTTTGGCCAGGGTTTCTTTCAGGTCAAGCTGACCGGTGAGATCATTAATGTACTATAGATTGCTTGTTAACACAACACGTTATCCACACATACACACACACACACACACACACTCCACTCACTTTCAAGATATCATCGAATTGATCCAGATCATCTATCAGCGTATTTCGATGTGTTTCTAGCACAGCCAGAGCAACAAA
>JAIXMR010000119.1:0-77118 GCA_025677835.1 Sporodiniella umbellata | reverse complement strand
GAACGACCCCAACTGGCGCGCTGCACCCCCAGCCCCCGGTCTTCAAGATCGCCGTGTAGAAATCACTGGCCCTGTGGACCGTAAGATGGTCATCAACGCCTTGAACTCGGGCGCTTATACCTTCATGGCTGATTTTGAAGGTAAGCATAGCCTCCCCTAACAAACACTTGGCCCTAAGCAGTTTTCATAGACTCAAGTGCTCCCACCTGGGACAACATGATCAGTGGTCAAGTCAACTTGCGTGATGCTGTCCACGAAAACATCAGCTTCTCTAACCCTAACGGAAAGAAATACGAACTTCGCAAGGACGGAAAGGCTGCCACTTTGCTTGTCAGGTAACCAATAACATCAGAGACTGTACAAATACTTTGCAGTGTCTTACTCTTCCTATTAGACCCAGAGGATGGCATATGGTTGAAAAGCACTTTATCGTCGATGGCGAGCCTTGTGCTGCCGGTATTTTTGATTTCGGTCTCTACTTTTTCCATAACGCCAAAGAGCTTATCAAGCGCGGTAAAGGTCCTTACTTTTATTTGCCCAAGATGGAGTCTCACTTGGAAGCTAGGTAAGCCAAACATAATTTTTTTTTTTGATGTTCAGCAGAGCCTGATGATTGTTGCTATTCAATAGACTTTGGAACGATATCTTCAACGTTTCTCAAGATATGTTGAACATTCCCCGTGGTACTATCCGTGGTACCGTTTTGATCGAAACCATTCTTGCTGCTTACGAAATGGACGAAATCATCTATGAGTTGCGCGATCACTCTTCTGGCTTGAACTGCGGTCGTTGGGACTACATTTTTTCTTTCATCAAAAAGCTTCGTCAACACCCCGAATTTGTCTTGCCTGATCGCTCTGCTGTCACTATGACGGTGCCCTTCATGGATGCCTATGTCCGCCTGTTGATCCAGACTTGCCACAAGCGAGGTGTACACGCTATGGGCGGTATGGCTGCACAAATTCCCATTAAAGATGACAAGGCCGCCAACGAAGCCGCCATGGCCAAGGTGGAACAAGACAAGCTCAGAGAAGTCACTGCAGGCCATGACGGTACCTGGGTCGCTCACCCTGCCTTGGTCAAGCTTGCCCTTGACGTCTTTAACCAACACATGCCTCAGCCTAACCAAATCCATGTCCGTCGCGAAGACGTCTTGGTCAAAAACACAGATCTCTTGAACGTTCACTTTAAGGGGGCCATCACAGAAAAGGGTATTCGCGACAACATCCAGATTGGCTTGGCCTATATGGAATCCTGGTTGAGAGGCGTGGGTTGTGTACCTATCATGAATTTGATGGAAGACGCGGCCACTGCAGAAATCAGTCGATCTCAATTACACCAATGGTCTCGCCACAAAGCACGTACAGATGAAGGAAAGGTGATCACAGGTGATTATCTTTTGAAGGTCTTGGACGAAGAAACCGAAAAGATCAAGAAGAACTTGGGTCAAAAGTACGCCTCTTCCAAATACGAATCTGCTAAGCGCATCTTTGCTACCAACATCACTGGTGAACAGTACGATGATTTCCTTACCACCATGCTTTATGATGACATTGTGACTATCTCCTCTTCTAAATTGTAAAATACACTCCAATAAATAAATCCATCAAAAAAAAAAAAATAAGAATAAAAACTCCCTTTTAGGAAGTCCTTTTAAATTGTGTGCAACCTTTTCTATATTTTTTTTTTCTTTTCGCTTAGGAATGAAAGGGTTCATAATCAAAATAGGTCTATCAGCATACTTGGTAGGCGCTATATTTTATTCGACCCTGCATTTACTTGGCTTCCAACTACAAAACGCCCCTCGCTCATATCAGCCGAGATCTATTCTGACAGTAAGCCAGCTGCAAACGAAATACAACACATCACACATTGTTACTTTGGAAAATGAGCAAGGTTTATTAGTCCTTATGACAACCCCTCTCTCTCTTCTAATTTGTATACTGAAAAAAAAAGCAATAAACAAACCACCATAGGTCCTATTCAAGTTACGATGCCAGAAAACGAACTTTTGAACAAGGTATTTTCTGATGCCATGGGTCCTTCCAAGGTGATTCCCTATTACTTTAGAGCGACCGAGCCATTCGATCCTGAAGATGTGACTATTGCTACCTTGGTCACTCACAACCGGTTCCATGTGCTTTCACGGCTTGCCAGTCGATATAAGGGACCTATCTCAGCCGCGATCCATGTCACTGACGATGCCACCAAAGACAGCATTCTTGCCGACTTGCATGCACTGTACGAGACGAACCCGGACATGGCGCGCTATGTGGATATTCACCTTGTGAATGACAAGTTTGATCGACAGTTCAACATGTGGCGGAATGTGGCCAAATTTTTCACCCGTACGGATTATCTGATGATGCTCGATGTCGACTTTCACCTCTGCACAGACTTTCGACAGTCCCTGAGACAGCACACGGATCTGATGGATATCTTGAGACAAGGCAAAGGAGCGGTAGTCGTGCCCGCCTTTGAATTTCTAGTCGAGGCAGACGGAGAGGACTGGCGGACGTTTCCTACCACGAAACAAGCCTTGATGGATATCGTACAGGACGAGAAGATTGACATGTTTCATCTTAGCTGGACAAGAGGACATGGCTCGACAAACTATACAAAGTGGTACGCTGCAGACACTCCCTATCGCGTCACCGAATACAATTATTCGTATGAGCCCTATGTCATCTACAAAAAAGAGGGATCGCCTTGGTGTGACGAACGTTTCATTGGCTATGGGGCCAACAAGGCCGCCTGTCTTTATGAAATCTATTTGGCCGGCATAGACTATTGGGTCCTGCCTGGTGATTTTCTTATTCATCAAACACACCATTACCCTGAAGACACAAGAGCAAAAGAGGTTTGTCTTTCTTATCTATAAACACACACATCTAACGTGTATGCTTCCTTAGAGGAAATACAACAAAAGACTGTACGATTACTTTAGAGAAGAAGTCTGTCTACGCTACGCTAGAATCATGATATCTGCTAAACTATGGGAGACATCCACGGCCGATAACTTGAAGAAAGAATGTACAAAGATCAAGGGCTTTAAAGAGATTGTAGCTCGTGTTCTATAAGCCTTTTGTTTTTAATGTAATAAGAAAAAAGAAAAAGAAAAACCATGTTTATATGTATGCAATGGGTTGTGAGTTGGGAGGGGAATGTTTTTTTTTTTTTAGTTGGTACGAAGACGGTCTTCAATCTTTTTGTTTTTATCAGATTTAAGAGCTTGGGCCTCTTCTTGAGTGATATTGTATCGAGCAATGTTATCTTGGTTGAAAGGGTTTTCTGGGGATTTTTGGAATGCCTTATAGATCAATTCCTTCAGCTGGCTTAAACGCAAACCAGGATTATCGGCCTTGAAGTTGGGTAGCTCACGTTCTTCAAAGGCAGCAAAGGCAGCCTTGAATCTACGTTCAGGGTGCTTTTCGACATCTTTGGCCTTGACAGAACCTTCGTTCAGCGACATCAAGTCAAGCGCGTCATCGATACCAGTGGCAGAAAACTCGGGAATCACACGACGGCTTTGGCCTGCCGCATCTACCTTGGCACTCTTCTGTGCAGCCTTTTTCTATTGATATCCAACAAAGAGGAATGTCAGTCTATTTGCTCTACAAGACTATCACAGTATCTACTTACGTCAGCGCCCTTCATAGTGGGCTTCTTTTTAAATTCCTTTTCTTCTTCGGCCTAAAAAAAAAAAAAAAAAAAAAAACTGGGTAAATAGACACACACAGGGGTGGGGGCAGCTTTGATTTCTGTACCAAAAGTTTGGCAGCCTCAGCCTTTCTAGCAGCAGCAGCGTTCTATAGATCGCGTCAATTCAGTCTCCCTTATACTAAAGAAAAGATAGAAACGTGTGCTTATACTACCTTTTTTTCTTCGTCTGCTTCTTTCTTGTTGTTTTTCTTGGCGCCTTGTTCCCATTTGGCGCTTTCAGATGCTTCTTGGGCAGCAGCCTTCTTGTTATCTTTTTCTGCCTTAGCTGAGGCCTTCTTGGCATTAGCAGCTTCTGCTTTGGAATTTCCTGTCTTTTTGGCCATTAGAGTTGCTTTTTTTTTAAAAAAAAATAAAATAGTGAAAAAAAAAAAAAAATAGTGCTAGAATTGAGTTTGTTTTTAGCCTACTCTAAATTTACCATGAAGTGATTCGCTTGGTTTTTTTTTCGCTCTGTGAAATGTTTATTGTGGAGCAATATAATCTGATTTGCAGCAATCTGATTTTGGCTGACAGGACATACTTTTTTTTTTGAAAGCCAATAAGGATTACAATATACTCTCAAAGATGTTTTTGTTAAGCTTGAGAATGGCCTTTTTGTTTTGCTGGCTTCTGTAGAACGTTGTATATGATTTAGCCTACTAACCTATTTCAGTGTCCAGAGGGAGATAGCTGGGCTTCTCTGTCTTCAAAGGACCCTTACTGCGGAGGGGAATTCGTTACTGTTTGTCCCCCAACAGAAACAAAGATTACGTGGATCAAAGTCTCTCGTTGCTTTTGCTTGAGCTGCGGTCAAAAAAAAAAAAAAAAAGAGAGAGAAGGTTTCTGTTTAACTGGGTTACATAGAAGCGCTTGAAAAAAAAAACAAAAGATCTTTCCTGATTTACTCGGAAAAGGAACACTCAGCAGACAGCCTTTCTGACCTTGTGTAGAGCCATTTTTTGTTTTTTTGAAAATAAGCTAATACATGCGTTGACAAACTCCTACAGCCACTCTACTATTGCGGCTCTGGAATAAACAAAGACAAAACCTTATTTCGTCTTGCATCTCATTTGTCTCTTATTGTTCTTATGTTTCTTGCGTTGAAACAATCAAAGATTCTGGCTATAGTTGTTGTAGTACTACTTTGGGAAGCGATTGCCTAATAAACAAACTAATGTTTATTTTTTTCTGTTTTTTGAAGAGCGTGACGGTCAAACTACAATTAGTAATATGAGATCAGTCGAAAAAAAAATATAAGTATTCTGGCTTTCATTTTTCTTTTTGTTCGGGTTTTTTTTTTTATCTTTGGAAAGTTAGGGTTATTACTTGATGGATCAATTAGTAATCAATTCCTATCTTGAGGAGGAGCCTTGGCTGTGTAAAAACAGTGAAGGATGGGTAGGTGTGCTGGTCTGTTGAGCGCAACTCTAATAAACTTGATCAAATAGGGCCCTTTTTCCTCTGAACGTGTACCCGATTTTACACCTTGCTTTGAAGACACGTAGGAAAAAACTAAAGGCAAAGAAACAGACGTCTAACCATTCTGTAGCGCGCTTACCTTTATACCTTATGTATTTATTCTGGTCGCAGGCTTGACTCGGTTCTGGGTTTTATCAAAGAGAGAAAGCTTACCTACCGAGAACACTCACAACTGGCTCTACTTTGTCAAAATGGTAAAAAAAAAAAAAAAAAAAAAAAAAAGCGTATCTACACACGGATAAACTAACCCGAAACAACTCACCCTATCTAGACTACGCTACTACTGCTCTTTTTAACAACAGTTTCTAGCTTTACACTTTCTATTGTCCAAGTGGGTATTGACTGGATTGATAATGCACAAATATTGGCCCAAGCTGTCGCCATAGTAATGATAGTACGTATTGATATATGTGTGGAGAGACAACTTGAGTCCTAACAATCATGTAGGTGTTTGCGACTCTGTTGCATCATGTGGAGTACACACGTAACCGTATCTCATCGGGTGTTTTGTTGTTTTATTGGCTGTTTGTTATCATGGTTCAAAGCGTCAAAGTGCGTACACAGCTACTCAGCCACGCATATCAAACAGACTTGACACAGTTCATTCTTTTCGGGATGTACAGCTCACTTTCCATCGTTATCTTTGTTTTGGAAAACATCCCCAAGCCAAAGAGTCAATATATCCTTTTGGAAGACGTAAGAAAATGGACATAGGGACATCTGTCTGTTTCACTAACAGCTATAACCCGATAGAAATACTCGCCTGAGGAAATGTCAAACATCTTTTCCAGACTTACTTTTGGTTGGATGACACCAATGATGCGACTCGGATACCAGAAGCCTTTGACAATGGACGATTTGTGGTATGTTTTTTTTTTTATGTAGCTCTCTCCTATATTGACAATTGTACACAGGAATCTCCCTTCTAATGACCAATCTGCTGCTGTGAGCGCAGAGTTTCAAAAGAATTGGGAAAAAGAAATGCAAAGACCAAGGTAAGCCTACTCATAGATAAAGTAGTGCCTAATCTATATATAAGCCCTTCACTTTTCAAGGTTCTGTTCAAAACTTTGGCTGGTCCTTTTGTTCTAGCTGCAGTATGTATTCTATATATATATATAAGCAGAAAACAAATTAACATTATATTGCCTTTTTTTTTTTCTGGTGGGAAAGTAGGTATTCAAACTCTTACAAGATATCTTGCAATTTACGCAACCTGCGCTATTAAAGCTGTTAATGCGCTGGGTCACCAGCCATACCACCAACGACCCTGAACCTGCTTATAGCGGTATTTTTATTGCAGTCGGTATGTTTATCACTGCTGTGTGTCAGACAATGTTCCTTCATCAATACTTCCAACGATGCTTCAGTACTGGCATGCGTCTCCGCGCTGCCCTCGTCACTGCTATCTACCGAAAGACATTGCTTTTGAGTAACGCGAGTCGACAGAGCTCTACTGTGGGAGAGGTAAATAATTGGAATTAAGGGCATACAGGCTGACATATCTTTTTCCTAATAGATTGTCAATCATATGAGTGTGGACGCACAGCGATTGATGGACTTGTGTACATATTTTCATATCGGTAAAGACGTTAGCAATCGTGCATGGTAACCATAAATACTAACGTCGCTCTCTTTAGTCTGGAGTGGACCGTTTCAGATTGTGATTGCTTTAGTTTTCTTGTACAACACCATGGGTGTCAGTGTAGGCGCTGGTGTTGCTGTTTTAATCTTGGCAATTCCTTTGAATACCTTTATTGCTCGTAGAATGCGTACTTACCAAAAGACCCAAATGGGCAATAAGGATGCAAGAGTCAAATTGATGGTAACCAACACATCGACTGATAGAGCTCGTTTGTTAACTTTTTTCTTTCTAAACACACACATACACACAGAACGAGATATTGAACGGTATTCGTGTTATCAAGCTTTATGCTTGGGAGGCTCCATTTTTGGAAAAGGTAAAAGAAAAAGAGAAAACCTTCATTTAATAACTTTATTTTTGGAGGGAAATAGATCAACTATATTCGTAACGATCTTGAATTGGCTACACTCAGAAAAATTGGTGTTTTCTCTGCAGTCCAGAACTTTACCTGGTCTTCTATTCCTTTCTTGGTTTCTCTTTCTACCTTTGCTGTCTATGTTTCGATATCCAATCAGCCTTTGACGAGCGATGTTGCATTTGTAGCCATTGCGTTGTTTGGCTTGCTTCAGTTCCCTTTGAACGTATTCCCCAATGTGATCACCTCTTTGATTGAAGCCTCTGTTTCCCTTTACCGTATTGAGAAATATCTGTCTGCTCCTGAGATCGACCCACACGCTGTCACACGAGAAGACTATCGTTTGGACACCACCTATACACCCAATACACCTTTATTGGAAATCAACCAGGGTGAATTCAAATGGAGTGAAGAGGATACCCGACCTGTCCTTCAAAATATCGAGCTGTCTATTAAAAAAGGAGAACTAGCTTCAGTAGTAGGCAAGGTGGGCTCTGGCAAATCGTCTTTGATCAGTGCTCTATTGGGCGACACTGTCAAGGTTCAAGGCCAAGTCGTTTTGAGAGGTTCAGTTGCCTATGTGCCTCAGCAACCTTGGGTTATGAATGCCACTTTGCGCGACAATATTGTTTTCGGCCATCGTTGGGATCCTGTTTTCTACGATAAAGTCTTGGAGGCCTGTTCGCTCAAGTCGGATATCGCCATTCTGAATGGAGGGGATCAAACCGAAATTGGTGAACGTGGTATCAATCTGTCAGGAGGACAGAAGGCCCGTGTTTCTTTGGCTCGTGCTATCTATGCGCGTGCAGATATCTATCTGTTGGATGATCCTTTGAGTGCAGTAGACGCACATGTGGGTCGTCATATCTTTGATCATGTCATCGGCCCCGACGGTATTTTAAAGAACAAGGCTCGTCTCTTGGTCACCCACGGTATCGCATTCCTGTCCAAGACAGACCAGGTAGTCATGCTTCGTGAGGGTAAGATTGCTTTAAAGGGAAGCTACGAAGATTTGATGCAGCAAAAATCAGAGTTGTTTGCTTTGATGAACGACTATGGCAAGAAAGCTGGAACAAGCTCTTCTGATGAAACAACACTGCCCGAAGAAGAAAGCCTGGATGATGACACAGCATCCGCAGAATTTGCACCGAGCGAAGAAGCGAATCTTTTCAATCGCCAGCGTATGAACAGCAACGCCTCAGCCATGAGTGGTCTTACACTTCGCCGTGCCTCGCTTGCCTCATTGAAAAAGTCAAACATGATCAAGAAGGCTGACAATGAACGCTTAATTACCATCGAAGAAAGCGCCAAGGGTAGCGTGAGCCAAGACGTCTATAGAGAGTATGCAAAGTCCTGCTCTTTCTATGGTGTGATTGCTGTCCTTGTCCTTCTTTCTGCGTCCCAATTGACCTCTGTCGGTACCAACCTCTGGCTTAAACACTGGTCCTCTGAAAACCAAGACTCAGGCAACAACGACCGTGTATGGTTCTATTTGGGCATTTATGCCTTGATTGGTTGGTCTTCCACCCTACTCTCTATGGTTCAAACATTGGTCTTGTGGGTCTATTGCGCTATCCGCTCTGCTCGTGTTTTACACTCAAACATGCTTGACAGCGTGATTCGCTCCCCGATGGCTTTCTTTGACACTACACCTTTGGGTCGTATCCTGAACCGATTCAGTAAAGATCAACACACTGTAGATGAAGTTCTTCCTCGTACCTTTAGTGGCTACTTTCGAGTTCTCTTTGTGGTGATCTCTACTATCCTGATCATTGCATTCTCTACCCCTGCCTTTATGATTATGATTGTACCCTTGGGATTAGTCTATGTGTACATTCAGCGCTACTATCTAGCCACTTCACGTGAACTGAAGCGCCTGGACTCTGTAGGTAAGAGTCCTATTTACTCTCACTTTCAGGAAACCATCTCGGGTGTTTCTACCATTCGCGCTTACGAACAGCAAGCAAGATTTACCTTTGAAAATGAGAATCGATTGGATGACAATCAAAGAGCTTATTATCCTTCGATTTCTTGTAACCGTTGGCTGGCTGTTCGTCTTGAATTCATGGGATCTGTGATTATTCTGTCGGCCGCTCTATTTGCCGTATTGGGTATCCTGTACGGCGGCTCAACGATTGATGCAGGCTTAGTAGGTCTTTCCGTTTCCTATGCGCTTAGTGTGACCCAGGCCTTGAACTGGGTCATCCGTCAATACTGTGAGATTGAAACTAATATTGTCTCGGTGGAACGTGTGAAAGAGTACATCGATTTACCTACCGAAAAATACAGCGCCGTTCGTGGCGTCAGCCCCATGTGGCCTGAAAAGGGAGCCATTGAATTCAAGGAATACGCCACTCGCTACCGTCCTGGGTTGGACCTCGCTCTTCGTAACTTGTCGTTTTCTGTAAAAGCTAATGAGAAGATTGGTATTGTGGGTCGTACGGGCGCTGGAAAGAGTTCGCTCAGTTTGAGTTTGTTCCGTATTGTAGAAGCTGCTCAGGGCAGTATCGTGATTGATGGAGTCGATATCTCTACCCTCCGCTTACTGGATCTTCGCTCTCGTTTGACTATTATTCCCCAAGACCCAGTGTTGTTTGCTGGCACTGTAAGAGACAACCTGGACCCTTTTGGTACTACAGATGATGCTCAATTATGGGAAGTTCTTGAGCAGTCTCATTTACGTCACCACATTGCTTCTTTGGATAACCAACTGAACGCAGTTGTTTTAGAAGGAGGTGAAAACTTTTCTGTCGGCCAACGACAACTCATATGTCTGGCTCGTGCTTTGTTACGTCGTACAACGATCCTGATACTCGATGAAGCCACAGCAGCTGTAAATATTTTATTCAAAAAAAAAAAAAAGAAACTAACTTTTTATTGTTATTATAGATTGATGTAGAAACTGATGCTATTATTCAAGAAACTATTCGCTGTCAATTTGCTCACTGTACTATTCTTACTATCGCCCACAGAATCAATACGGTCATGGATTCTGATCGAATTCTAGTATTGGACAAGGGTAATGTTGCCGAATTTGATGCACCCAAACAGCTTTTGGATAACCAAGAGTCCATTTTCTACTCTATGGCCAAAGAAGCTGGACTTGTAGAATAATAAATATACATACATTCATATACATATCTTTATGTAGCTAATTAGTTTATATAAACGTACTTTTTTTTTTTTTTTTTTTGAAAGAAATGACTAATAAATTATAAACATCATTCTATCTATCTATGTATATATAGATATACAATAGTGATAATTTCGATCGATTATACTATATTTTTTTTTTTTAGCAGTCTTTTGTTATTATTATTATAGCATAGCTTTATGTAAATAAAAAAGCGCCGCGGTATAGAAATCTGATATACAATTACAAAAAACTTTTGACTGATAAAACAAAAAGCTTCTTGAAAGGAATATATTGTATATTAGAGAAGGAGAGGGAGAAAAAAGAGATTTCAATGATGCAGACATATCAATGTTATTATTTCAATGGCTAAAAATAAGGTATTCCTTTTTTCTATCTAATTAAAAAAAAAGGGATCGCTGTCAAATCGTTCTTTTTCCAGAAGAATACTTTTTTAGTAGAAAGTACGACGTAGCACGGCAGCTATTTCAATCTCACATATGTCTCGGGTATCCACACCGGTATTCTTACCTAAAATAGAGATTCAGGGACGGCTTTATACCAAAGCGTGTAGAGTGTGTGGATATATAAAAAAATTCTAAAAAAAAAAAAAAGAGTACATCACCTTAGCCACATTTTGTTAACTTGACAACTAGATAGGTAGATTAAGTCCCTAAAAGAGCAAGGAATAACTTGAATCTGATTGACTCTCGCAAAAAGTAAAAAAAAAAAAAAAAAAGTCGCGACTTCGGAGATTGGTTGCCAGACTACGGTTGCATATGCGTGTATTACACAAACATTTAGACTTGCTTTTTTTGTGATAAAGTTGAAAAATTAAAAGCTTTTGCGAAAAAACCAAAAAAAAAAAAAAAAAAGATGGGGAATATTAAGTCCAGTGACAAAGAAATAGAGAGGGTGACAAAGAAAAGACGGGAGGTTTCAAAGTCGCTTTAAAAAGAAATTAAAAACAATTAAAGTTCTCAGAATACATATTTAAAATTGAGCAGAAAATAACAGAAAAAAATGGTATTATTTTTTTTTTTTCGTTCCAAGAACACTATGCTTAGTATTAAATCAAACAAGTGAACTCTATAACAACAAGAATACATGAATATATCATTTCAATTTATGAAGTTTTCTTTAAAAGTAGTATATCAAAAAAAAAAAAAAGGAGGGGAGGAGAAGGAGGCCCAAAAGTCTTTCTACTCACGCTCCAAAAGCGAACAAAAGCATGAAAGGAAACAGAGGAAGTAGACCCCAAAAAAGGGTTTTGTTCCTAAAATGGCTGCTAAGCAACATCATATCACAAAACTGTACATTAGTCGCTTTAACACTGACTAACTTGTATAAACGTGCCTTTTTACACTACAGCTTCCAAAAGTCTAAACAATACTCCGTGTCGGAATGATTCAATTGAAAACTAAAAAAAAAAAAAAAAAAAAAAAATCCTGTCAGTCCTATCAGTGTTTGACACGGGATACTGTTTTGTGTTTCTCTTGTTGGTTACAAAGCAATTCGCGTACTTTCTAGTCTGTCTGGAATTCCTATACACATTATAAAGCAAGCCTCCTACAGAATCAATGAGGCTACTACTTTTGTTTTTACTGACGTTTCTTTTTCTTCTTAACAGATTTCAACTCCTTTTGAAAAGCCTTTTTACATATGATTTTTTTGGTAATTTGTCATCTTTTTTTTTCTTTGCTTTTCATTTTAAAAAGTAGCTCCAAAAAGAAAAAAAAAAAAAAAAGAACTTAGTGTGCTTGGGAAAAAACAGCCAAAAAAAAAAAAAAAAAGAGGGAGAGATAAGGTATCAAAGCAAAGAATGATTAAATAAGAAGAAAAATACGTATCACTATGAGATTATGACCAGTACACGTGTCATTGGTAGTAAAGTGTCAATATTCAGAACAAAAAAAAAAAAGAAAAAAAATTAGCTACTAGTACATATGCCAATCAAATAACAAGTGAACACATCATACTTTTTTCTGGGCAGTACAACCTTAATATATTACGGGTGAGAGGTTAAAGAGATATAAAATGCTACCTGAGCACTTTATTTAGATCGATACGTACTCCTCTCCATATAAAGAAAAGAAATTAGCCTTTGTACTCCATCACAACGCTTCCTTTTCAAAACAAAAAGGAAACAAAATAGATCTACTTTTATCGTTAGATACCCCCAACAGACTCTTTATTTAAACAACCATAGAAAGCTTAAGAAGAATACGATTCAGGATGCAAACCGTACTTTACAAAAAAAAAAAAAAAAAAAAAAAACAATAAATCATAGCTTATACATAAAAACGAATGGACCATAGAAAAAAATCGCTCGAGTGACAATCGTCAGCTTGAATGGTTGAATAAGTAAGAATAGAAAGACGCGGGTTCGGGTGGTTCAGGTGGCTCAGGACGCGGTTGCGGTATAGGGTTGTTGGGCCGTGGCTTCTTGTAGAGGATATAGATTGACTTGTCGACAGACATGGTAGGTGTCTTTAATACCTATGTACGTGCGGAGGTGTGTGCTTGTGTTGATATATATATATATATATACGTATGGTTTTCGGTTTTGTTTATCTAAGCAATAAACAATTGAAAACGAGTAAACAAGTATTGTAAAACTGGCTTTTATATATTGATCAACAATTGAAATTTTCTTAAAGATTATCTATGAATAAGAATTTATATTTATATTTACTTTGTTATATATATATATATATATATATATTTACTCTTTCTAATTGGGTGTTTATAAGAATAAGAAAAAAAAAAAAAAAAAAAAAAAGAACGGACATAGGCTATTCTCTATTGACAATCGCGGTATAGCTGAATTTTGGAGCGATGGGATGGACTGGTAAGTGCGTATATATGTTTATATGCAGCTTTTTTTTTTTTTTTTATCTTTTCTTTTAAAAAAAAAAAAACAATAACAACAAGAATAATTATGAGCAGAATAAAGCAAAAGTATCAGGTAATCAAGCATGAAGGATTCTAAAGAGATAAAAAAAAAAAAGTCAGCGTTCGTCGTAAGGTTATCCTCTCTCTATTGTATATACTTGAGTGAAACATAGAGATGAATGGACATGTCCGTACACCACGTGTTTTTCTTCTCAAAAGCCTGAAGTGTAAAAAAAAAAAAAAAAAAAAAAAGTTCTGGGCTATCATACGAAGCCCATGTTTGTCTTTGGGTCATTTGCTGTGGTACAATTCAAGCCTATTTTCCAATATCTATTCTTTTTTTTTTTTTTTTTTTTTTTTTTTTTTACGGTTAATCAGAGTGGTCATAGCTCTTTCTCCCACTCACCCTTGTCCGTGTCCTTTCGGGCCTTTATAATCAGTCCTACCTTGAATTACACAGAGTAACAGCTAACTTTTTCACATTTGTTTCTTTTAAGTTATCATAGCTCATGCTTCCGACATATTCATGTCACTTTGTACTCTGTTAAGTCATGTTTACGACAAAAAAGAAAAAACCACGTTCTTTTTAAAGTTCTGCAAGCCCCTGCATGTTTCAAACAGTTTCCCATTCTATTGTCAAAAAGGAAGTATCGACCCTGATTATCTTCTCTTTCAGCTTACTTTTCGCCCTCTCCCCTTTTTTTAAAAAAAAAAAAAAAAAAATACTGGGGATAAGTGAGCACAGCTTGTCAACCTCGTGCTACTTTTAACATGGGTACCAACAATTCACTTTATTTTCATAGAAATATATAGACAAGTGTCCTTTATTAAACATCAATAACTCGGCTCAGCTTTTGAATTCTATTTAACAAAAGATCGCCGTGTTTAATAACAGATTGATATTGAGCGTTTTTCGCGTCAGGTCTATTGGTATCAATGATACCGTTCACTTTGTCAATGACGCAATTGAGTCGACCGGCTGCAATGAATTTATAGAGGTCCCTTTTTTTTTAAAAAAAAAAAAATCGCGTAAAAAGTCAGACAACACAAAAATAAAATATGAGTTTACCTATCCATATAATCTTCGCTTACACCAAAGGCTTGAGCCATGCTGGTCACTGTCAAGGATCTGTAACTCTCCAATAGTTGTGCATAGGCCAAGATACGCATTTCACGGACATAGTAACGCAAGTGAGGTAAAAGGTAGCGAGACAAACGTAAATGAGTTTGTTCAATGGCAGCCAATGAGCGGAAAAATTGTGAATATTGACATTTATATAGGCTATTCATATAGTCTTCGAGGTGTGGAATATCAGAAATGACCTCCAAAACTTCAGGTGCATCCAAAACCTATGATCTGTATTTAGAATCTTCTCTATCCCCAACCAACCAAAATTAGCTCCCAGATCCTTACTCTCTTCTTAATATCTACACGCTTCATACTAATCAAACTAGTCAAAACGGTATATTTGACAAAATCTTGATAAGACATAATTTCTGTACTGGTAAAAGTACTGAGGGTATCCAAAAACAAGGTGGCTGCACCCTTAAAGTCACGAATGGACATCAAATAAACACCCTCATACACCTTGAGTCTGTTTCTGCGGTCCCAATCGCCACCTTGTTCAATCAACTCTCTTAATGTCTCGATATGAGTACGAATAAGGCTGTTGTCGTTAAAGAAGAAACCAATACGAACATAGGTAAAGATGATATCAATACGTGTACCCGTTGTAATAGATCGTTTCAATAAAGATTCATAAGACGTCAATGCATTTTCCTATGGATAAATTCTAAGTTTTTTTTCTTTCTGCGTCATCTTCTTACTTTATCTCCAATTTTGGCGTAGTAATCTGCTTTAGCTAACAAAGCTTCATTCACTTCTGTTTCACCTTCGTTTTGTTCAGCATTAGCTGCTTTTTCATCAAATTTCTTCAACTCCTCTTCGTTCTTTGCAACCATACTGTCGTATAAAGATGTGTCGAAGGGGGTTTGTAGTTCCTCAGTCATTATCTTGTAAAAAGGTGCCATATCTAGGAATGGTGTTAGAACGTGTTCATCCCAAAGCAAGAGTGGCAATGTCTATATCTATTTTCTGTCTTTTTTTTTTTTTTTTTCTGTTTACCGTTTTCCTTAATAGCGTTGAACAACTGAGTCTGAGCATCTTGTTTTGATTCTGCAGGACCTTGATTAATCAAAAACCGATAATGCTATATTTTATGAGTATAATGAGGTCAATTGAAATTATCTTACAGCAAGGTAAAGGTTAGGAATTTTGGGTATTTGATTCTCGTCAGTAACGTTTGGCATTGTTTAAACTTTTGTTTTTTCAAGTAGTCTTTGGAAACGAAAAAATAAAAAGAAACTTGCTCTAAAAAAGTGTATTGTTAGTGGCCATTTTCATTTTTCCGTACTGAGTGACTGTGAACGCGTCACCTCATCGTGGAATTTTTACCAGCTCAGAATTCTTTACTCTCCCTCTATCTCAGTACGCTACAATCATAGTAAACCGGAAACAGATGAAATGAGTTGATAGCTCCATCCAAAGGATGTATACACACGTTTCTTTACTTTTTTTTTCTTTATCACCAAGAAAATGTGTGTTAAGGTTCGTCATAAAAACAATGTTTCACTCAAAAGCCAAAGGTACAATCCAAAGAAAGAGATTGTCTTTACACCAATAAACAGATTTATTTGTTTTCTAAAATAAAGTTTAGTGTGTGTGTGTGTGTGTGTGTGTATGTGTGTGTGTATGCGTGTATGTGTGCGTTTTCTTTGAAATTGGCCCTTAAAGATTTTAGAGTTTTGCTGTGTAAGTTGTAGGCGATCAGTCATACGAGACTTGCCTGTGTTTTTTTTTTTTTTTTTTTTTTTTGGAGTCTTACATTTCTTTATATGCATAAAATAAAATACGGTTAAATATACACATCAATCGATAGACCCTTTATAAATACAATAGAAACTCCTTACTGGCTGTGTAGAATAACATACTTTTGGACCTTCTGTATAGCAATTCGTGTCACAGAAGGTAATTTGAGAGTATGACTGAAAATAGCAGTACAAGTCTTTGAGATGCAAGTACCTTTCTAAAAACAAAGTTGACGTATGTTATTAAAAAGAACAATGAATAGACATTTCTTTGAGCTTATAAAGTGAGAAACTTGGCTCAGTTTTCTTTTTTTCTTTTTTAACTTTGTAAAAAAAAAAAAAAAAAAAAAAAAAAAAGGCCTGTGCCTATGAATCCATGATGGATGTAGTAAGAAACGGTCAAAAGCCTGTATTTCTTTTATTGACGACCGATGCATTGGATCCAACAGGTATCTTTTATCGGGGAAATAACTTTCTATTGACAGAGTTTATTCGTATATTGAATCAATGATTGGGTATGTAGCACATTCATTTAAAAGAACGTCTATCTCTATAAAAAAATAAACTAAAAATAAAAATAAATAAAATAAAAAAAAAGTGGCAGACTTTTTCTTATAACGCGTTTCCCCCTATTTACTATGTTTCTTTTGCTTTGACGCCTTTCTTTTTTTTTCCTTTCCTTTCCTTTTCTTTTTTTTTTTTTTTTTTTTTTTTTTTCTATTAAAAAAAAAAATCTGTTAATTTTCTTTGATTTTTCTTTTTCCCTTTTTTAATTTTTTTTTTTTTTTTTTTTTTTTTTTTTTTCCCACTTTTTGTATGCGCTAAGAGAAAAACTATGACTACACTGTCATTCCGTTACGAACCACCGAAATCCGCACAATACGCTTATCACAACCAGTGTGAATCCGCCACGTTATCCAAATTAAGAGATCATTGTGACCATGTGAGCTTGTCTCGCGGCTGTCAAATTAACTTGACGACTACCAAAACAAAGATATCCCCACTTATCAACTCTACAAGCTATACAGTTTCTTTGATGGGCGCAGCAGACGATACTCTAACCAAAGCTCGCGGTGACTTACTCCAACAATGTTTATTGAAGGTTCGAATACCAGACTTTTATTATTATTATTATTATTATTATTATTATTTGTTCTTCTTATTTTTTGTGTTTTCTGTCTGCCTTTTGATATTCGGTTATGCTCAAATATACACACTGTAGATAACATTAACACTTGAAATCTCACTTGTCGAAAACATGGCAACTGATCTCTTTGAAGATCTAAAAAAAAATTTCTTGGATGTTCATATAAATGTCACACAACCTAAAAGAAATTATTCATCGCTCGTTTCAGAAAATTCAGCCTATATCGAAATTGTTGGACCACCCGAGCAAGCAGAAGAATGTCGAGTACGTGTTTTGGTGTTGATTGATGAAATGGTAATTCACGCTGGATAAAGCGAGTCTAGGGCTAAAGCGAGTTTATACAATCTAGAGAGACCTGAAGACCGAAAGGCTAAATTTGCCCCTCAAGCTTCACTATTTGATATGCGGTAGAAAGCGCTCTGGTCTACTGCCTGTGATTGAAGAAACCCTGACAAATATCTATTTCCCCTCACCTTTTTATCAATTTCCGACGGCTGAGGACCAAGAAATCAATGTGGATATTTATATCACAGGTGAAGCCACTCAGGTTGCGCGAGCCAAAAGCATGTTGAACAAACTTGCAGCACAAAAAGTAAATAAACAAAGCTCACCCAAAAAAAGTCTAGAACTCACCGAATCCTAGTTGAAATCGATGTATCACAAAGATACAGAGCTGGACACTAAAAAGATCGATTGGCTTTTGTTTCATCGTCGAGATGAGCTACGCAAGATGATGCATGACAACGGTAAGTGTCTTTTGGTCTGTCGTTTTTCTCTGCTAACATTAGCCCTCAAAGGTGCGTACATTATGTTTCCTGCCATTGGCTCTGGTAGTACGCGTGTAACGGTCTATGCTGAAAACCGCGTGTATACAGAGCGTACGCTGCGTGCACTTCATCTGCAAGCGTGCAGTGTATATGAGGCTTGCTTTTATTTCAATAACCAAGACGGCCCGCTGGACTTGCACGCACTGCAGCCTCCAATGAACGTGGACGCGTTCATCTCTGGACTTTCTGCTGTCTCTGGATCCATGGCATCCTACCGACCGGGCGTGATCCAAGTCCTGGGTTCTGAGCGAGACGTCCGAAACGCCTATCAACTGCTCCAAGACTTTCACTTCATCCAAAGCTTTCATCGATTGACTGTATTTCAGCTGGAGTCTTCTCAGGAGCACCGTGACTTTATCTCTGGGAAAAAGAACGGAAAAATCAACAAGATCATGAAGACGTCAGGCGTCAAAATCAGATTCGAACCTCTCCTGAACGACTATAATTTTCTGATTGAAGTCGAAGGCTCAAGCTTTATGAAGGCTCTGGACGGGCTGACGTTGCTACAGGAAGAGCTGCCTGCTGAAGTCTCGTTTTATGTGCCAGAATCCTACCACAAACGGATTATCGGTGTGGGCGGCAAGAATATCCAACGCATCATGAAAAAGTACGGGGTGTTTGTCAAGTTCTCGAACATGGAAGAGTTTTCTAGCCTAGGTGGCTACTACGACAATGATGATAACGTAGTCGCCAGAACACCCATGAAGAACCAGATCAATCTGGACAACCTACGTCATTCAGTGATGGAGCTCGTTCAGCCTCAGGATCGAAGCTGGACAGTCACAAAATTCAAGATTCCCTTTGTTCTCCACCGGGATCTTATCCATCACCCAGAGGTCTCTGAAGGGGAGTATCGTATCGTATGGCCTGAGGCTGAGCTTGGCCAGAGCACGGTCGATCTCTTATCACCCGCAGGCCATGTCACTGCTGCCATTCAATGGCTTAAACGAATTGTGCCGGATGTGTACGATCTTTGCTTACCGCCCTCAGACAACTATTCCAACCTGGTTTCTTCAGACGCGTTTAAAAAAATCATCGGCTCCATTGATTCTAGATACCACATACGCATTGACACGCAACAGGACAAGATCCGTCTACATCTCAAAAGAGATCAGATCGAAACCTGCCTTCCTGAGGCCCTCGATATCCTAACCGACTATTTCAAGGCCCAGCGTCTGTTGGAGATTTACCCAGTGCAGACAAATCGTTATGCCCTTTGCCAGCCTACATTTCCCACCAATTTACCTTGGACTCCAGTGACTCAAGAAATACCTCAGACTATGCCCGACACAAACACCATTCGCTCTATCTTTAGTGAACCTTTACGAAGCCCGGTTGTCCAAGGATTTCCTGGGTTTTCTTCAAGTAATGGCATCTGGACACCTTCCAGATTTTAACAGCCCAATCAAAACGCACGCACACACACACACACACACACACACACACATATATATATATATATAGATAGATAGATAGATAGATTAGAAAATAATAACAGTAATACATACCAAAAAACATAAAGTCTTTCTTTTTTTCTTTTCAAATCCAAAGGCTGATATTGGCTATTGCCCAGTCTAGCATCGTTAGAACATGCCAAGCTTTCACGTGACTTTCTTGGACTTGATTTCTGGGCGACTTCACATTGGCATTGGTTTTGATATATAAAGGGAGGAAAAACTCTCTGTTTTGTTTTATTCTCCTTTTTTTATTTTATTTTTTCAATGAAGGAGAGTGAAAAAGATCCTTTAGTACCCATCACTCTGGAACAAGGTCGCTGCCAACAAGAGGCATGCCGAAAAGAACTTCAGAAAACTAAAAATGCATCTAAAAAAACCCTTTACAGTGTCCTCTTTTTCTTCTTTGTCTGCTTGTTTTTTTCCTCTCATCCTGGCACGTTCTTTTTCGAAAAGAATGTCACAAATGAGGTATTGACGCACCGTCAAAGAAGTTGTTCTCATCCTTTTTGATCCTAGGAAATCTCTACAAAAGAATGCCACAGGCCTTCTGTTCCCTATGAAGGCACCTCCTCTTTTTCATTCAAACCTGAAGAATATCAAATTCTAAAGGTCGAATACAGGGAAAGAGCACACGGAAGGCATCTAAGTATCATCGTAAGTTGTTTCTCTCTCTCTCTCTATTTTTTTTTTTTTAAATAAGCTGATGGTTTTGAGGACTTGCTAGAACAGTCAAGCCATTGTTTTGGTAGACGAAAGCTTGAGCGACGTAACCGTTGACGTGGATGTTAAATTTAGCCACAGAGTATCGCAAGACGCCTTTTCAATTGAGCAAAAAATCGAGGGCGATCATTATGTTATTTATCTCGAGGTATTTAGAGTTGTTCTCACAGCCTGACCTGACCTCTATAATAGAACAACCCAGTCGAGGATTTCAGAGTGTGTGCCAAATTGGATATCGTGATCAAAGTGCCCAAGGCTTCGGCTTTAAAAAGCCTATCTATAGACTTGCCTAACAACGATTATGAATTGAAGGAAAATCTGTCGTTTGAAAAACTCGTCTTGAGATCGTCCAACGGTCACTTTAGATTTCAAGAGGTAAACCGCTGCTCATGTTCAACAGATTGCTAAACCTTTGTCTCTTTAGGGAATCTCTGTAGGCTATATCAACTTGACAGGCTCTAATGGTTCCATCAAAGGCACAATTAACTCTCTAACAGGAAATGTGTTTGTGCGTACTTCCAATGGCGCTATTGAGCTTGTCGTAAAGGAAATTCAACCATCAGAAAAGCACAACATTACACTCAAGTCCTCTAACGGCTATATATTTGCTCTTTTGGTACGATCCTTTTTTTTTTTTTTTTTTTTTGTAATCATCTTTAGGATGGCCAGTTTCTTACACTTTACATAGCCCGATGCCTTTGATAGTAGATTTGACCTTAAATCCTATTTTGGAAAGCTATCGGTAGAAAGCATTCATCCCCAGAAAATCCACAGACAGACTACATCATCAAGACAGAGCAGTGGCTACTATGGCGAAAAAGAGAGTATTCGAGGAGATGTATCTCTGTCTACTTCAAATGGAAGGGTTCGATTGTCTTATGAATAATAATAATAATAAAAAGTCTCTGTACAGGCTTACTGTTTTCTGCTTTTTTTATGTGAATCTTTTGCAAGTAATGTACTTTGGGCTCAGTTGCTTTGTTTACCATAACGCTACTATCAGAAAATACCAATACTTTTTATATCCCCAATAAACTGGAGGTATATATGCTTAACTTAGTATTGCTGGTTCCTGGTATGTTACTACCTCTCCCCCCCCCCATTTTTTTTTCTTTCTTTCAAGACCTACAGCTTTAATTGCCGGATATTGTGTTGCTTTAATGTATATGGGTGAAAACGGTTATCTTAAAATATGTCAGCAAATTATTGGTGCCCGTCGTACTATGCAAGAGGTTCATTCTTCGTTTGAGAATAATCTCAAAATAAACGCTGCTATTATATCTTTAGAAGAGCTTTAGAAATTCTTGCTGGTTGGAAAGATTAACTATCTAGTAATATTGATATACATACATCTACTATGTTTGAAATCAATTAATATATTTTACAATAATATCATTTATATGCATATGGTGAAAGAAAAAAAATGCCTATGAGAAATAAAAAAAATATTTCTCGGTGGATGATGAGTTATTGTTCGAAAGCAGGACAATTCTTACTGTACGAATATGTAAACATCTTAGAAACAGTTTCAAAGTACTTTTATTCTGACAATGCTTTTACTTTCTTTTCAATTTAAAAATACTACATCAACAATTAAATAATATAGCGAGTACGAATAGTATTTATACATGATAAAAGTAGTAAAGAAAACCCAATTTTTTTTTATAATAATTTATTTTAGGAAACGAATTGTTGGTTTGAGTATATCTGAGTATTGGTCAAACAAAAGTGACGATAACTTTTCTTTTTCAGAAGGCAGTGATTGTTCAATCATTTGCTATAGTGACAATAAAAAGGCGTAGTGAGAAACGAAGTATCATATATATGTTCAATTATAGAGTAAAACCTACTGTAAAGCTATACAAACTCTCAAAAGTTTTTTCTATTGAATCATAGGCTTTTTTTCGTCCTGGAATTTCAATTGTTTTAAGGATTGAATAATTGTATATTCCATTATCGAATTCCAGCTTTGTAAGCTCCAACATCATTCCTATTTCTTTATATTAGCACAAGCATTTATTAACGTTACAGGCACTTAATACCTCCAATAAGTATTCCGAATGCACAGTGTTCTTTGGTGCATGAACTTTTTTTGAGGCGAAGGTATAACTGCCTTTTACAAATTTCAGCTATTCTTGCTCTGTCGGTGTCTATCAATTCTTTGCTTTTTTTTGGAGGCTTAACTTCTCCACAGCCCACTTCAATACCTTCATGACAAATTATTATGATGTCTGGGCGTGTGGTAAGATACTCCTTGGACACCTCTTCTAGCAAAGAAAAAGAAGAGGTATCCCTATTTAAAGAATAAGCCGTCAGTATTTTACTACCATATAAAACTATTATTATAACTCTATTTACCAATCAATGGAGATTTTTTGCTTGAGGAAAAAGCGTTTTGAACCAGAACAGAGGCAAATTTGATAATAAAGTCTATTTCAGACTGGCTATATTGTGTCGAACAGATCTTCCGGTTTTTCTTGTTGATTCCTTGTCGAATAAAAACCTAAAAAAAAAAATGAACGATAGTATTTTTTTTTTTAAAAAAAAATACAATTTGATCTTACAAGGTCGACAGAATATTGGCGATTGCCATTTCTTCTCTGTTTGTAGGAGCAGGTTGCTGTAAAAATATCTCCTCTTTGTCCTTGACAGCCTACCATCTATTTTTAGTGAAGGTAATAAATACTTTTAAGCATATATTATAACCTTTTCCAATATTCGATCAAAGCATAGCTATTATCAGACAGTTGGTACTGAGAAAGCTTTGTTTGATTTGATATTTTGATTGAGACAAAGCGCTAAAGTAAACAAAGAATAAGTAACCTTGATTTTGTTTTGTAAAAGGTAGTATACTTGCAGACGCTCTTCAACTGACAGATTTTTCTTTGTTTTATGGATTTTTAGCTCAGCAGCATTTACTGCATTAATTTCCATAAAATCCAAAACATAATTGCGATCTTTTATCTAATGAGTTAGCAACTAAAAGAAAACTTTCTTTATAGTTTATACTTTTTTATCATCTTCCTTTTTTTTATCTTCATTTTTCTTTTTCTCTACTTTAGTTTTTTTTCGACTTTCTTCCTCTGAAGCATCAAATCTTCTTTTTTCAGAAAGCCTTGTGCTGTTTTGATTTAAAGCTGTCAATGTAGACTCATCAACATCAAAACTAACACTTGACTGGAGCTGTCTCTGTACATAAGCGGCCTGTAGTGTCTTGTACTGGGCGTTCTTTTTTCCCCAAAAAGTATCAATGTTTGCATTGTTAAGTGCCTATAAAATAGGGTGTAGTTGGTAAGTTCTCTCTTTTCTTAAAAAAATATAAAAGGCAAAGTTCTGTAAACCTTATAATCCTCTTTTGAGAAGCGGTTGATTAATGCTTTTAACTGGCGGTTTTTTCTACTTTTTGCTCTACGCTAACTAATGTCTTTTTAAACGCGCTTTCTGAGTCACTTCTTGAGGGGAAGTTGTAGTTTTTGCAGTTTTGAATAATAAATTGACGACATTTCAAGCACTTGTTTTTGCTTTTGGTCATTATTGAGGTTAAAATAATCAGCAACAAAGTAAAAGGATATAATCAAACGGATTTATTGCGCTGGAGTCTTAGCCTTATTCTTTGATTGTGATGTCATCAAAATTTCGATTTACCTATATACAGCAGACAATCGAGGCTGTAAATGTGTTCGACAACCAAAAATACTGGACAGAATAACAAGAAAAAAAATTTCGTGTACCTGTTGTATACTGAAATTGGAGTTGCAAACCAAGTCATTAGAGTCCTATAACGCGCTGGAAAGATTATTTGCAATCTCAGATGCAGTGCTGATTTGTTCGTTGGTAAGTTTCTTGAACTATTTTTAAAAGCGTTGACTACAGCTTCATTGTTACTAATTATATTTAAAAGGCGACTTCTAGATGAAGACGCATTCGTTTCAATGCTTTGTGATTGGGGTTGTACGATTGATGGCCTGGTCAAGCAATGTAGGGCTAAATACTTTAAATGAGCAAAGAAATGTCATTCTTGCGCGTTTTTGAAACTGACCTTGGTAAAGCCCAATACTTGTGTATAGGCAAGTACATGTGTACACGTGGTTTTGTTCCATTTGAAATCTTCACAAGAATACGTCTTCATTTCTTGGTTCAAGACCTCAGTTTCATGAAAAAGGCCTTCAACTGTAAAAGGCTTTGCTCTATATAGTCCATTTCCCTCTTCCGATTCTATTATTACTGTACTCAGTATAACCCCGTCCACGCTTTCTGCTGCCAGTTCTCTTCTTCATCGTCTTCTTTCTTCTTGGCCCATTCTGACGACATTAAGTGAAATCTTGATGTTCTGAAAGTAGTCAGGTTCCACGTCATTTACAAGAATATATATCAAACGGCCAGCCTTTCTGTTTCTTTTTCTGCCCAAATAAGATGTGCGGATCACCGCTTCTATTATATTTTGCCAAGAAAAAAGTCTTGTGAGTGCAACTTTGCTTTTTTATTCCTCTATTTCGGCCAGAATAGGCTCCTTGAGATATTCCCGGAACTTTTAAAAGTACTTGTACTTAACAAGAAAAATCCAAAGATTAGAATAAAAGCTTCAGCTGGAAAAACAGTAGATAAAAATGGATAAAAAGGAGAAGGCAAAAACCGCTTTAAATAGAGCCCATAATGGACTCCTCGGCTATTCTTTTCAAAACCGCTGTTTTGGTGTGGTCAAATATTGTTGTAGGAATGAAAGGAGAGGCCGATCGAGCAGCCTTCCAATGGGCTTTCCAAATTTCTGGCAGTGCAATAATCATCAAAGTTTGCTGTCAATATCTTGGCTATAAGTGCTGTAACTTGTATCTTGGAGAAAGTGAGGTTTTTCACAAACATTTGAATGGTAGTAAGTGGGGTAGGCCACAGAAATTCCTGTATGAATGTTTCCCAGTAATTTAGGCAGAGGTGGCAATTAAAGAAAAGGTGTTCACTGGAGTCAGGTTCGATTAAGCATCTGGGACATAGTTCAGTGATGCATTTTGTGGGGAACACACTGTGCATGAGCTGCATGTGTGTGATGCGTTTATGTATCAGACGGAGAATCGTGTTTCTTTGGATGTAAGTCAGGGCCAATTTCCAAAAGGGAAGCCACTGGGGAGGGTTGACTTTGGAGATAGGCTTTTCTAAACTTTTTCGCTTTCCACACATCGAAACTTGTTTTAAGAACAGAAATGCGAAAACTCGGTGATTTCTTTCAAAAGAAGTTCTTCAGTCCTTTTTTTGGGCTAGAATAGAGTTGTAATAGATTTCACGGAGGATAAAAAGAGCCCTTTGGTCGTTTTTGGTAATGATGCTTTTGGTAAAAACATATTCAATTTGTAGAGTTTTTGATGTGGAGAGATAGGTAAACTGCTTTTGATACTGAGAAAGCGTCGAGCTGCTGGTAAGTTAACAATTAATAGACTTAGAACATCTAAAGCATGCATCTCATATTTTTTTCAAGCCTTGAACCAATCAAAGCAGCCAAATCCCAAGAGCAGGTCTCTTTTTACCTACCCATATATATAAAAGATTAACAGAGAAATTTTAACGTTATAAAAAAAATGACGGAAATGTAAAGGAAGCCTAGAAAAGAGAAAGGAGACTGGAGCTATTACTAACAGGTATTTGATAACAAAATAATAAAAATAGCTAGGAAAACAGCAACAAAAGACCTGATATTGTCTTTTTTAAAAAAAAAAGAGGCGGAAAGCAACGCTTATCAGACTCTGTGGACAGCTAATTGCAACAGCTCTGCACAGTTAGTGAGAAGTTAATAGACAAATCAAATACTTCCAATAAAAGTAGCTTTAAGAAAGATAAATCGTATTATATAGAAATGCACAAAGTGATATTTGTAAAAAGCATATAATTCCAATACAACAACTCTACTGAACAATATAGTATTCAAAATCGAATAGTACAGGCAGTTTGGAGGCAGATAAGTAAAATTTGAGCAGATATGGTTTTCCGTGTTTTAAAACTAAAAATAGAGTCTTGGCTGTGTCTAGACATTACTCACTTTTCACTTCATAAACATATTCAAGATCTGCAATCAAAAGCACTGAGAAAAAAGCACAAGTTGAGCTTAATACTGGTGGCTTCATTGTCGTAAAGGGTTTTATGTCTATTATTTGACATATATTTTAAAGTGGTATGAGTCTCACAATCAACATGGAATAAAAGGGAATAGAAGTTTTTAAATTTAAGCAGTAAACTAAAGCTATAATTGAAGTTAGACTCTTTATTTAAAAAAGGACTGTTTAAACCCTCTTCTTATTGTCATTCTTGTACACAGTTACTTCGGTGCTGCTTCACATTTACAATTGTTGAGGGTTTTTTCAAGCTCAATAACACGACTTCTTAAAAATTGAAGATCCTCTGATTTTTCGGGTTGGTATTGGTTGATCAATTTATTACGCTCCTTTTCAAGCTCTTTCTTTTCTTTGGTTAGTTTGAGTTCGTTGTCTATGGCCTCTCTGGATGCTCGTTCTGGGGCTCCGAGCAGCCCCCCAACAAGCGTGCCACCACCTAAAAGGCCCCTGTTAGAGCTTGCGAGGCCTTTATTTACATCTACCAATCTTTTGTCAATTTCAGTGATTCTTTCTTCTGGAGTTTGAGCTGTTGGAGATGCGTCTTGCTTTTGAAGGACCTTAATCCTTTCGTTGTTCTGAATAATTCGTGCTTCCAAAACATACATTTGATTAAAGTATTTGCTTTCTTCCGCCTGTGCCGCTATTAGTTCTATTCCAGTACCAAGGCTTTTTTTTATGTTCTCAATTTTTGTTTGTGAGTCAGCATTGTCTTTCTCGAGCTTTTTGATTTCTTCTTGAGCAGCAGGAGGTATTTGGCAAAAAGCAATCGCAATAAACAAAAATACACATAGAAGTTTTAAAAGCATTTGACAGCTGAAAATCTAATCAAAATCTTCAATATACTTGTTTTTTGAAAAAAAAAAAAAAAAAAAAAAAGTACACAGTTATTTTATATAAACACTTGATGTATTGATTTTTTTAATTAATCTGTACCTTTTAAAAAAGCAAAAATTGATTGGGCTTTAGCGGATTAAATTTCAAAACAAAGCCTATTATGCCAGCAAACTTTTATTTTTATGGTATATATTACCTGTTTGTTTGCTTTAATATACACAATTTAGTTTGTGTTTCTGTTTGGTTTTTAATGTTTTAATACGTATTTACTTTAAAAAAAGAAAAGAACACTTTACTCTAATCAAAAAATAATGGTGATAGTTAATAGTTTTTTTTAAAGAAAGAATACTGCTCTATCTTAGAACTAGCGTTTGTAACCTCTATTTTTTCCTTTCCTTTTTTTTTGTTTTATTTTGCGTGTGTTTAGAAAAATAAAATTGAGCAAACTTAAACAAAAGAAATGTGCATCTTCTTAATCTATTCATCATACGTCTAATTTAAGTACTAAATAAAAATGATTGTCATATATATTCTTTTAAAAGCACAGCTATATATGTTCTATAATAAAATCAGACTCAACTAACCTCTTTAGGTTTATTTTTATTGTGTTTGCTAAAATTTCATCAGTATTCATTACTTTTTTGGGTTGAGAAGTTTGCTTAGGTAAAACTCAATTACAGACTTATTTGGTCTACTTGATGCATTTTGTTGCATGCTGCAGATTCGCGCTAGGGGTATTAGTTGAAGCGAAGATATCAAAGCCTAGGCCATGCGTTCTTCAATTCCTTTTAAAAAGCGTAATAAAAAGTGCCAGTATGCCGTGTAGCAAACAAAAAAGTGGATATAAAAACGATTAAAATAATTTGACCATTTATCATTGAAGCAGCTGCAAGTACCTTAAAAAGCTGGGTTCGATATGTATGTGCTTGTGAGACTGAACCTGGTAGTATTTACTTATTGGCCCAGTTTCTAGTAACGAACAAAACTTTAATAAAATATAAGAAAGAAATACTGTTAAAGTAAATAGGTAAATCAATAGGCTCTGTTTGCATGTATTTGCTGACCAGTATTCTATATAACAAACCCGCTTGTATGCTTTATGTGTCTTTGCCGTCTATTTGATGTACATGTAGCCATTACCGTTGGCTATTGTCAATCATATACTCAAAAGTCATTTGTTTATGGAAAAAAAATAGTAACAAAAAAATGACTTCAGATGAAGTATTGTCTGGGTTTTCAGTACCAAGAAAAAGAAAACAAAAAAAGGATTTTATTTTGTATATATATAAGATAACATTATCTTTCTATGCAAAGTTGTGAGCCAAGGCTTTGAGGGAGTCGGATCTAATATGCTAAACAGAGTCTTTAGAAAAACCTAGTAAATGAAAAGTTAGAAGAATCTTCGCTTTATTATACATGGACAGAATAAATGTAATTCCTAGGTCCTATTCATCTCCGTTTTTTCTGTACAATGACTAAAAAAACTAAGACAGAGGACTGCCCACACCTGAATAGAAGCGTTTGTATACAAATTTATACGTGCTAATGTATATATAAATATACACTAACAGTAGGCGCACACTTTTACATTTACAAACAAAAACACAAATATAGACACATGCAAATGCGTACTCTCACAATTGCACGTAAAAATCTCCCCCACTTGAATACAAATCAACATGATTTTAACTGGCTATCGCTCATGTACTTTTATCGGCACTAATATATAAAACTATCGATTGTAAAAGAGTTAGAGAGTCAATTTTGAATTGAACCTTACCATTGTTTCCTCTAATGAAAGTGTCACCATATTTGTTCTTTAATCTTCCATCAACATACTCTTCTGTGTTTTCCAGTGCAATGTTCATATAACCATCTAAACAAGCTAGAGTTCCTGCTCAATTTTTTCTAGTAAGAATTGCTTTCTGCTACATGTCTTCGTTTTTACCTTTGTAATCAATTCCTGAGTTTAATCTGACTTTGACCGATTGTCCTAAAATAGTGCTTAGAAAATCAGAAGGTGATCCTGATTTCGATTTGCTGTCCATTTTGTTGAGAAAAGAAAAGAAACTAGAAAAAAATTTAAAGTCCTGAAAGAAAATTTCATTGAAAAGCGAGCACGCTAAATAAAAATATTCAGCATGTACAGTTTACGATCAACTCAACTCTTGATATGGCTTGCTTTACTTGAAAGGCTTGATGTTGTAAGCTTGAGAAAAATACGGCATCGTTGCCATATCTCTAATTGAAAGGATAATTTGTTTGCGATGGGAAAGAAATCATAAACCTCCGTTTTTCGGCCCTCTTTGTATACACTAGGGGCACGGATAAATCAAAATAAGGCTAAATTTTCGTTTCTATCTAGTTAAATCTTTTGAATGAGAAACAGAGTGTACTACTGAATATGCCACGGAACATGTAATATAGATTCTTGTAATTTTATAGGATGTGACTGTCTCACATTGTTTGTAATTTATAAAATTTTAGTCACGGTTGCTCTTCTTTCTCGTCTTTGTTTTTGCTAGCTCTGACAACTAAAACATGCTATTAACCCGTGCTTTGTATTCGCCAGATCTGACACAGAAAGTTTTGAAAGTAGACAAAACCGCATATATAAATAGCCGTTTAAAGCAACGAATAAGCAAGTAAAGACAGACTAAAATTCGGATTTTTCTAGAGTTTTATGGGTGCAGGTGGATACGATGCGCACATCCTTCCCAAAGTAAGCATATACTTGCATTTGGACACTTTAATAACATACAAATAGCTTAAATTGACAGGTACTCAGAACGGGGCTATATCTGCAGAGTTTGAAGTGGAAAAACACCACCTAGTAAATAGTTTAGGCTTCTCAACTATGTACTGAATATTCAAATAGAATCGGCTGGGATCTGTTCATGGAGGGCTGTTAGCAACCGTTGTAGATATTGGTGGGTCTCTAGCTTTGGCATCAAAAGGATTATATGCTACAGGTGTCAGTACGGATATCAATATCAGTTATATTTCTGGAGCTAAAGAGGGTGAGACTATCTCTGTTAAGGCACGAGTAGACAAGCTGGGGAAAACTCTTGCTTTTACAACAGTTGAGTTGTATTCCAAAGACAAACTACGTGAGTATCTAATTATTGAGAGGTGTACGTTTTTAACCTTGCTTTAGTTGCATTGGGAAGGCACAACAAGTTTATGGCTAAGGCTTACCAACACCCTGAGAACGAATTGAAAATCTAACTTCAAATTTATGATGCTAATATAAATTGAAAAGGATTTTTCTTAGTGGATAATACTTTCGTGTATGTGTTGACTTCCCAATTTTTAAAGCATAGATTGCAAAAAGGCTTTGTTTTCCTTTTTTCTTTGTTACTAAATGGTACCAACTTCAAATATACGTTAAATGCTAAAGACGTACGTTAGATTGAATAGCCTAAGACGTCATATAGCTATGCACTATCTTCAATTGTTGATAGAGATTTGCGAGACTTTAATAATAAAGTATCTCTTACATAACTGCAAGTAAATATAGTACTCAGTTCTGTTTATATACATATACATATATAGTTTTGCCCTCCAAAGACCCCAAGGTTTAGTTTGTGAAATTACTTTTGAACTTCAACACCTGGTTTTGAAATCCGCCAGATAGAAGTTTACTATCATTTTTCAAAACCTATTTTTTTTTTCTCATCTAAGCATACCTTGTACGAGACACATCCTTCTCTTTTTTGTTTCTTGACTAAATTACTATTTAAACCTAGGCCAACCTTAAAAGATGATGAATAGCATTAATAAAATTTCGCAAGAAATTCTTGCGAAATTACCTCTTTTTAGGCTAAAAGGTAAAATACTTACATCCTTTTTGGATAGTAACACCACAAAGACCTTATTAGAGCAGTGAGAGCTTGCAAAACTGCTGCTGAGGAAAGAGCCGTTATTCAGAAAGAGAGCGCCAATATAAGAACAGCCTTCAAAAATGAAAACGCTGACTCGCGCCATACAAATGTTGCAAAGCTATTGTACATTCACATGTTGGGATATCCAGCGCATTTTGGTCAAATGGAATGCCTGAAATTAGTAGCCAGCCCCAAGTACACTGACAAGCGTCTGGGTTACTTGGGTATTATGTTGCTCATTGATGAAAAAACTGAAGTATTGACTTTGGTAACCAACAGCTTGAAAAAGTAAAGTAGAAACACAAAAAAAAAAAAAAAGACAGGAATCTAACGACATGTATGTAGTGACATGAACCATAGCAACATGTTTGTTGTCGGTTTGGCATTGTGTACAATGGGTAATATTTCTTCGTCCGAAATGGCTCGCGATTTATGCTCAGAAGTTGAAAAGCTGATGGGAAGTTCGAATACATATATCAGAAAAAAGGTAAGCTCCTAAGACAGCCATGCGGCAATATTTACAGTTGGTTTTCTAGGCAGCTTTATGTGCCTTACGTATAATATTGAGGGTGCCTGAATTACATGAAAATTTCATATCCAAGTCAAAATCGCTTTTGAATGATCGCAGCCACGGTGTATTAATTACCGGTATTACTCTTGTTACTGAAATATGCGAGAAGAACCCTGAGAACATACCTGTTTTCAGAAAGGTATGGATTTTTTCTATTCAGCGAGACCTATTCATGATAAACAACGTTTGTTAGGCTGTTCCTTTGTTAGTACGACATCTCAAAAATCTAACAAGTGCTGGGTTTTCCCCAGAGCATGATGTGACAGGCGTTACAGATCCATTCCTTCAAGTAAAGATTCTTCGTTTACTTCGTATACTTGCAACCAACGACAGAGAAGCATCAGAATCAATGAACGATATTCTAGCCCAAGTAGCAACTAACACTGAAAACGCAAAAAACGTGGGCAACTCTATATTATATGAAACAGTGTTGACCATTATGAATATCGAAAGTGAAGCAGGGTTGCGTGTACTGGCTGTTAATATTCTTGGAAAGTTTCTGAGTAACAGAGATAATAACATAAGGTACAATGAAACTTTTTTTGGAGCTATATACTCATTGCTTCCAGATATGTTGCTTTAGAGACGCTCAATAAAACGGTTGGTATTGAAACACAGGCAGTTCAGCGACACAGGAATATCATTCTCGATTGTCTAAGAGACGGAGACATATCTATTCGTCGACGTGCTTTGGAATTGAGTTTTGCTTTGATCAACGAAGGAAATGTACGCGTTTTGACTCGTGAACTCTTGGCCTTTTTAGAAGTTGCCGATTCCGAATTTAAACAAGGCATGACAACCAAAATTTCACTTGCTGCTGAAAGATTTGCACCAAACAAACGATGGCACATTGACACTATGCTTCGGGCACTCAAATTAGCTGGAAATCATGTTCGTGAAGAAGTGCTTGCTGGGTTTATTAACCTTGCAGCCAGTACATCCGATTTGCATAAATATACAGTCCAGAAACTATATGGTGCACTAAAGCAAGATATTTCTCAAGAAAGCTTGGTTCTTGCAGGCGTCTGGGTTATTGGCGAGTATGGAGATGTATTGATTAGCGGCGGCAGTTTTGAAGAGGAGGAAGGCGTAACAATCGATGTATCTGATAGCTTAGTCGTTAGCTTACTCCAGTCTATTCTAATGGGACCCTATGCTAATCAAGTCACACGAGAATATGTGATGACCGCTCTTATGAAACTTTCGTCTCGTCTTTCAGACAGTATTGCACAGAGCAAGATAAAAGAATTACTCGGCCAACACACAATTAGCATGGAAGTTGAAATACAACAGCGTGCAGTAGAATATACCAATCTGTTCTCTTACGATTCAATCCGACCTGCAGTACTAGAACGTATGCCTGTTCCCGAGCCCCGCACCATTATTAGAAATAGTTCTACTTCAGATGGCTCACACTCAGCGTCGGTTTCTTCGACTAACAGTAAATCTAAAGGACCTACAGATCAAGACCTGCTATTGGATCTTATGGGAGTAGGAACTAGCGGGGTGTTGGTACTATTGACAATAATGAAATGGTCACTCAAAGCCCTATCTCTACGGTTTCGCCCCAACTACCAAAAACATCCAATGTAGATTTGTTAGCTGATCTTTTTGGCGGTTCATCTGTTTCTGAGAGCTCACTTCAAAACTCAGAAACCAAAAATAATAATTCTTTAATGGATCTTTTAAATCAAACTGACAGCGCCCCTCTAGATTCAATATCAGGACTGGGTTTCGACCTTCCTGTTGCCAAACCTGGATTTGAGGCTTATTCTAAAAATGGATTGTATGTCCAATTGGTTCCCTCAAAAGATTCTACAAATCCAGCCATTCTCAATATTCAAACTTTATTCATAAACGAAGGATCCCAAACTGTTAGCCAACTTCAATTCCAAGCTGCCGTACCTAAAAGTCAACGTTTACAAATGAATGCTGCCACTAGCAATACTATCTCTCCCGGAAAAACAGAAAAGCAAGCCATGAGGATAAACAACCCACAACAGGTATATTGTTGACAGATAAAAAAAAAGGAATTAAACATATCGCTTTTATTAGACAACTGTAAAGCTCCGATTACGTATATCTTACGAAATAGAAGGAAAGATGATAGACGATATTGCTCAATTTGGACCGTTTCCTGAGGGAGCATTTTAAAAATCGCCTAGAGTGTCTTGTAAAAAAAGCCCAACATTTGTTTTACCATATTTTTTTGCTCAATAATAAAAACGTATCCCAAAATAGCTGTCCAAATTAGTGTTTTCGCCGACACTAACTGTTTTAAGCTACTAATGATTTTAATGCAATTGAGAAAGATATATTAAGCCATATGTATTAATTGAATTTTATTAAATTTATTGTAAGGATATCACTTGGATTTTTTGAAATCTAGTCATATCTACTCTGTTTGAAGTATAATCAGCCCGATCGATTCGACTATGCATACCGAGCAGAGCGTCGCTCGATCAGAAATAAAATAGTATGTTTGGTTTGAGTTTGGCCTTCTATTAACAACATAATAAGTGTTAGTATTTGTATGAAGGACAATTATATCATTGACCTTTTAGAGTTAATACAGGTTTTAATATGGAAAAAGCAACATTTTTTATAACAATCTGTATTTATTACGGCGATTGCCATTTCAACGTTTTAAAATTCATTAGGGCTGTTATCTTCAGCTCCTTAAGTCTCATCATTACAAATTTTCAACCGTTTACTCTGTCATTATTTTGCTCTAGGCTCTATGCTATAGCCTCTAATGTTGATTTGCACTACGTGTCATACAATATCAGTGTAGCTATTGACCTGAAATATTTTTTACTCTTTTAGACTTTCAAGCAGCCTTCAAGTGATTAAACAAATCAAGCAGTAATTATTGTGACAATAATCGTAGGTAGTATTATTGTGCTTTTCGAAAAACCATGGGGCTTCTAATAATATTTGCTTTTTACAGTTTTATTTCTTTTTTGACAACTTCTCTTTCTCTTTCTATTATTATTATTTTTTGCTTAAACAATGTATAAACTGCTTATTTTATAAGAAAAGTTAGAGCTTTGGGCATAATAGATGTTATATTGGAACCCACAATGATTGATCATAAGCAATACTATAGGCGAATGACCTCAATTAAGTACAAACGCTGTAACCGATTCAATCTTTGAAATAAAAACGGTTGCTTATGCATAAAACACAAGAAAAACAGGGCTGGTAAATGTTCATGTTGTATTTTTTTTTGTTTCTTTTTATAATAAGCGCCATTCAGAGAAGGTAGATCTATTCAAAAAAAAAACTGAAATAAACACAAGTTTAGACGCATATTTTCAACCACTCACAAGGAAGTTTTCTTAAAAAAAAAGCTCTAAAAACACACAAAGCAAATCCTACTTATAGCACAGCTATTTGCAAACTACTGCTCTCCATTGTTAAGAAGCGATCAACACTAACCTGCGACCACCCTAGAAAAGGTTTCTTTTCTGAAACTTAGATATTTATCGCGAAATGCATTTAAACACATACTTCTATTCGTCTGATAACTAATTTTTGTTCAGTTTCTATTTTTGACTCATCGTAAAAATGCAAGAGGAAAAATCGCAACGTTTTTAGGCGGTTTGAAGAAACAGGTATTTGTTTTGATTCAATTATTGCTTATCGACGCTCCAACCCGTTTCTGTATGGACTAGACTTTTTTGCTAGCACAACCTAGCTGGTAGCACCCCACCGTTGAAAATCTTTTGTTATACAAATAAAACTCAGAATAAAATTGAATTTTGATTTGCTGATGAAAATTTCACAAGAGCTTGAGTTGAGTGTGGCTTGACCTTCTTTTTTTTTAACAAAAAAATTTCTTTCAAGTTTCTATATAATGGCTGCACCTGTTGTAAACTACGACTACCTTGAAGCTTCGCTTTGTAATACATCTGGAAACATTTCTCTTGCTGAGCGTTTTCGTTCATTGTTTACTCTAAAAAACATTGCTGATGAAAAGTCTGTTGACATCATTGGAAAGGGTAATAGTAGTTTTTGCGTAAGGAAAACGATCTCTCTAATGATAGTAATTATAGCCTTGAAAGATGATTCGGAGTTGTTAAAGCATGAACTTGCCTATTGCCTTGGCCAAATTGGTAACCCTCGCGCCAACACCACTCTTACTGCAGTTTTGGAAGATCTTGATGAGCACGAAATGGTTCGCCACGAGGTAACTAATAAAAGCGATGCATCAGAGATTTAATTGAGAGCTTTAGGCTGCTGAAGCTTTGGGCGCCATTGGGTCGTTGGAATCTCTTCCTATACTGGAAAAATATCTTAAAGACGATAACGTATCAGTTGTGGAAACCTGCGAACTTGCTATCGACAAAATCAGATACGATAATGATCCTAAAAACAAAAGCGAAAGAGATTCCAACAAAAGTCTTTATAGCTCTGTAGACCCTGCTCCTCCTTCCTCAGAAACAAAATCTGTAGAAGAACTCGGAGCTCAATTAATTGATCCTAAATTGAAATTGTTTGTTCGTTACAGAGCTATGTTCGGTCTGCGTGAAATCGGCAATACTGAGGCTGTACTTGCGTTGGCAAAGGGTTTGAAAGATAAAAGTGCCTTATTTAGACATGAAGGTAATGTTTTTTTTTTTTAAGAAACCCGAAAATAACCGCAACTGATAAAAAAACACGCTGAAATAGTTGCCTACGTGTTTGGACAGTTACAACATCCCGCCTCGGTTCCTGCTTTAAAGGAATGCCTCGGAGATAAAGATGAAGTTCACATGGTTCGTCACGAAGCTGCTGAAGCTTTAGGCTCTATTGCTACGCCAGAAGTTTTGGAAATTTTAGAAGGTTTTAAAGAAGACCAAGAGCAAGTTGTACGTGAAAGCTGCGCTGTTGCACTTGACATGTATGAGTATGAAACCAGGTAAGAATATATTTTTTTTTTTAAAAAAAAAGTAATAATTTGTTTAACAAAATATTTAGTGGTGAGCTACAATACGCTAACGGCCTCGAAAGTCAGCCTCAAAACATGCACTCTCTTAAACTTGCTCACTAGTAAACCCTGTATTTTTGCTACATTGTATATAAAAACTTGACATTTTCCTCCCAACTCTCTTTAAGGCTCAATTAGTTAGCTTTTACCTTAATAAAATGACCGATTAGAACTGTAGCTACGTTTCCTATGTCCTTTTGAAAAAAAAACTGAGCAAATTTTTCTTGACAAGTAACTTGGGCCTTGTTTCTTTATTTGCATCGGTTGACTGCCATTTTCAATGGTCGATACGGATCACATTGTTATTTTCACTTTGTCTGAGGTTTTTTCGCAACAGTTTTTGAAGGGTTAAAGGTGTGTGCCTGAGCTGTAATTGAATTTGATTTTCAAATTTTAAACTAGGTAGTATGAGTCCTACTCGTATTCTACGTATAACTTTTATGCTACTTCGTATAATCTTCACTCGTTTCAAGAATTTTATGTTGGGGAACTATAGACATTCAAAAAACAGTGTCTCAAAGAGTATATAGAATTAAGGGCAAATGCACAATGATCGAGTGAACAAATCATTACAAGCCAATTGTTAACTACTTAGTATGTATCCGAAAACAATATCAAGTTTATTATAGATTATTGCTTGTATATATTTACATTTCTTGAAGCACTTTTTAAGGTTAGTAGTCGAGATAAAAAAATCTAATCCAATTTCCCCTCCGTACTTTAAGCATCTAGCACAGACATCAAAGGTTGCAAAACGCAGGAGTGACCGCACCCTGTTGCACACAGCTGTTCAGTAGCAAACCATTCTCGCATGTGAGCGAGGTGGCCTCCATGATTGCATCCTTGACACCAAACATATACTCCCTTCACAGTTTGATGGCTAAATTTTCTGTGTGAACAAAAAAAAAATGACAGAAGAAAAAAAAAGTTACCAAATTGTGCATGGATTCAATAGGCGATGGCATTTATCGCAAGCCCATGCTCCATTGCTTGTGCCTTGAACAAGTTTAAAACATGTATTGCAAGCAATACTGATTGTTGTAGCATTCTAAAATAGATCACAAAATTCTCATTAAAAAAATGCATTATTAAAAAAAAAAAAGTAGTAGGCTCACCTCATTACGCTCCCTCACATTTTGTACTCTACACGCGCCGATTATAGCTGTTGCTGTAGACCATAGCTTGAAACGATGTAAAAGCTCAATATAAGCTGTAAACCAATCTTCTAAACGATCTTCATCAATATTTAGATGCTTTTCTAAAACCAAGTACATTGTAACGCACATCTGAACATCTCCCTAATAAAAGATATACACCTTAATTTTTTTCTCACTTGCTTGTAGACATTTACTTGTTCAGTGTAATAGTTTAAAAGATCCAATACTACAGATTCATGCTCCCATGGCTTTCTTAGATCAAACGATTCCTCTATTTGATACGATGTGGCAGTGCCCGTACTTTCTATACTTTCTCTTGAGGATTTTGATATTTGTTCAAAGTTGTCTGCATTTTCCGATTGCAGCTCGAAATTGTCGTACGTTAATTCTTCTCCGGTAGACAGTTCATTTTCGTACGTGTCTCGCTTTTTAAGATTTTAATTTTTTTTAGTATTATGGATGCTGTTTAAATGCGTTTTGGTACAAACTTTTTCAGCCTTTTTAAAAACAGCTTCAACACTCGGCCCTTTTTCCATTTCTAGTTTATCTTCACTATATAACAACTCGATAATTTTCCATGTTTGAGAAGTACGGTAACAGCCCATTTTCCACGCTAACTTTTAAAGCTGTCAGAAGAATGTTTGCTTAGTAACAAAATTACTTCTGCGTTCTGGTCACAAGATAAAGCTACGTTTTTACTGGAAATTGAATACTTTTCGGCTAGTATACAGAATGATTTAAAATCAAATAGAGGCATGTGTGCAATTCCGCAGCTTTGAGGGGGTATATATTGAATAACCTCTTCGTCAAATAAGGATTTTACGCCAATTTTCTTCCAGTTCTTTGGCGCTTTAGGAATTAATGCTTCATCAACAAAGGTTTTTCTCAGACTTTTGTCAATAGCAAAGGCTATATCCCCGTGAATATTCCATCCCATACCATTTCTTTTCAAAAGATTGACAGGCTGATAGGCGCGTTGAATACCCTGTTTAATAAACCATTTGTCTTTGGACACAGAGATCAACTCCTCAGCATTAGTCCATAAGAAACCTTTTGCAGCGTGAGTTTTTTAATACTTGATATTATTGCTCACCTGTAGGTGTAGTGTCGTGCTCATCAAATACGTATTTTGCAACATGTGGTCTTCTAATATCCCATACATGGATGCGGCTATCAGTGAGCAAAGCGCACGAGGCAATTTCATCGTCATATCCCGGCCGCCACTGTATTCTAGAAACAGATGCCACTGTTCTGATAGTATATAACGGTCTTCTACTATCCGAAGACATATCCCACACCTAATAAAGCTTGTTTTTTTAGAAAAAGCAAGATTTCGGCTCTAAAACTTTTTACTTTGATTGTTCTATCTCTTCCTCCACTTGCTACTAATTTGCCGCTGGGATGCCAGTCTACTGTTAAACATGGGCCATTGTGGGCATTTAATTTGCGGTCATACAATGCTTTGGGATTCCGGATGTCCCATTTCTAAAGGTGTTTCAATAAAACGATTTCCACCAATACTGCTAAAAATACCTGTATAGTTCCTGTTTCAAAAGCTGCTGCAAACTCGAAAGCATTAACAGGGTTAAACTGAACATCACGAACGGATTCTGACTTTCCCTCAAACCTGAACTTTGCACTGTTTCTTGGGTCTCTAAAATCCTTTTTCATTATCAATTTAAAGCATAAAATAATAAGCTTCTTTTTTTTTTTCGTTTGTTTCCTATTACCCAACATTTCATTAGTCCATCTTGCGAAGCGCTCAGCAAAATGTTCCCATTCTCGGGTTGAAATGAGATGCGATTTACTGCTCTAGAGTGCTCAGTAATAACACGCTCTTTTTTTTTTTTTTTTAGAAAAAACAACACAACGTTTAATCCTTCGTTTTAACTAGCATGAGACTACTTACCGGATTTACGCCCAACTTTGTTTAAATCCCATAGGATGATTGCACCGTTCGTAGCTGCTGTAGCTACTTTTTGCTTTGTTGCTATTCACATTAAGAATTGCTTTTTTCTAAAAGATTGTATTACCATTGTTTCCCCATTTGACATCATTGCTACTATAATTCAAATTGAAATGTGCTCCAGCACGCAGGTTCAAGATCTCAGTAACCTTAGATTTGTCAAAAGAAAGGACCTTTAGCACTGTATATGAAGTATTAGTATATATTTTTTCCAAATGATATGCGGCTTTGACAAGCACCTTCTCTACCAGCTACAACAACTGCGTTATTTTCTGGAGAAATGCTGACTGCATTTATAGCACCTGAAAGCCTTTCACGTAATACTGAGTTGCTTTGATCAAGAGAGCGACCTAAGTGAATAGGATTCGCATTGAGTGTCATAATGAAAAGAAAAAAAATGTATTTACGAAAGAGTATCTTTTGAGAGCCAATTAAATTGAAGCAAAATGAAGCTTCCTCCCTTGTTATTGTGCTTTACCAAGATAAAATCCACGGAGTATAGGACGCATCCTATAGCCGATACTGGTACAATAAATATTTTGTAATTTTTATAGCTCTTTTTCATACAATTACTTAGTTCTGCACTAGTCTCGCCTTCGAAATCTGACTTGAAAGCAACGAGGCTCTAGCTATGCTTTGAATAACAATAGCCACATCAAGGCTTTGAATTTACTACTTTTTACTTCATTTCAACTCATTGAAAATACAAAAACTGTCAGACTAAAAGCTCAAATCGGCTTTGCTATAGCGATATTAGAGATTTTCGAAAAAAGTTGTATAGAACCGTTTTTAGGAAAATGTGTACGAGCGAGTACAAGAAAAAGATTGATATTTTGATAAAACTAGAACACTATTTTAAATATAAACTACTTTGATCCACCCTAGAGTGTAAAAAAATTGAAAAATAAAATCGCCTCGACCAACTGGTTGAAACTGTTAAATATTGTCTATTTAGCCTACTAACAGCTTATTTCTTTCTTTTTAGTAGCCTTTGCAAACCTCAAGATGTACTAAAGTAGTTTCAAAAAAAAAAAGTCTGGTTTCGATTTTAGCAAGAGTCTTTTAGGTATATTTATATCTGAGAAAAGACTTAGTTTTCCACATATTTGCTCCATCTATCTATCGAAGACTGATGTACTCAACCTTTTACAATAGGGACAATAAAAAATTGACTGTTTTCATCTTAAAGTTCAATTTCCAATATTTGGATAGTCGACTGAAATGACTATGTAATTTTCGTTTTAGAATTTTTTTAGTACATAAAAAGAAAAACATTGAAGAATTTGAAAACGTATGGTCTTCTATTCTAAGCCCCCAAAAATTGTCTTGTAATTGTCTTGTAATAAAGCTCACTGAACTGTCCGCCGAAAGCTATTTGTGGAATAGCTTATAAAACGTGATCATTGCTATAAGACCATACAAAAAAATTCATTATATGATTTACTGTGAGCCATTTTGCATTGGCTTGTAGTAATTGTGCTAATCTTTTACAAATTAGATATATATTTTATTCGCACGAAAAGAAATCCTTCTCAATCTTCCACGTATCTGTTTTCAACCTCTGCTTTTTTTTTCGTAAGTAAAAAAATAGTTTATTAATTGAGGTAGTCCAGTATAGAAAGGTACCTCTTTCGATCTCGAGCTGTATACTCTAACAAAGGTAGCACTAATTATTTGGCTTATCTGATTTTGCTAAAAAAAAAAAAAAAAAAAAAGATAGATGCACGGAGCCAATAGGCCATATAGTAGCAAACTTTAAACAGCATAGTATTCTCTTGAATTTTAAACTAATTATCTACTGTTATAAACTGATGAATTGATGTATCAAAAAGAAGGTAGCCCTGGTATTTATCACCCTGTCGGTCAGTCATACCATAGCGCTGCTCCACTCATTCCTATAACCCAGCTGTACACTACAAACTCACCCTGATCGTGGGAATCGAAGTCCAAATATGCGAGTGTGGACAGATATAACGTCTCTACCAACAAAAGTTTTAAAAGTTGTATACTCAGAACATAAAGGATGGCTTCAAAGCACAGTACTGTTTATTGTATAGTTTTGTCTTTTTGTTCAATCTATTTCAGCAATCCCCTTTTGTTTTTATTTTCTTTTCCTTTTGATTTTTACAACACTTTAGCTTCATTGCGTAGCTTGTTGACCAACTCGTCAACATCACTAACTTTACTGCCGCCCGAGCGCTTGGGAGGTTCCTCTACCTTTAATGTTTGAAGACGAGGAGAAATATCAACACCAAGTTCTTCAGGAGTAATTTTGATCAAAGGCTTCTTTTTGGCCTTCATAATATTAGGAAGAGAAGCGTAACGTGGTTCGTTCAAACTAAAAAAATAAAAAAAAAGGTCGGTCAATAAAGACACAATCTAACATGATTGTTTTAAAAAGAAAACAATTACCGCAAATCAGTTGTAATAATAGCAGGCAGCTTAGTGGTAACAGTTTCAAGACCACCGTCTATTTCGCGAATAACCTTAAGCGCTTTGTCATTAATTTCGACTTTTGAGGCAAAGGTAGTCTAGAAAAAAGTATGAGTTGATGCGTGGGAATAATTTGACGGATTATTTACTTGGGGCCATTTGAGTAACCCAGCCAACATCTGTCCCGTTTGACTAGCATCGTCATCAATAGCCTGCTTTCCCAGAATGAAAAGATCTGGCTTATCTGATTCTTTGTCAGCATATGCTTTAAGCAGTTTTGCAACAGCTAAAGGTTGGAGGGTACTATCGTCTCCAACTTCGACATGAACAGCGCGGTCTGCACCCATAGCCAAAGCAGTTCTTAAAGTTTCTTGAGACTTAATAGTACCACATGAAATAGCTACCACTTCTGTTTTGGGGGCCTTTTCTTTTATACGAACAGCTTCTTCAACAGCAATTTCGTCAAAAGGATTCATGCTGTGTTTTACATTGCGATCAACATCGGTTTTGGAAGCATTAACACGAACCTTGACAGCTAGACGTGAAATGGTTAGGGCTATGCGCTTACTCTTCTCGCTTTTTTTTTTATCTTAGATTACCGTAGTCAACTACACGCTTAACAGGAACAAATATACGAAGGCTGCTGGCCATTATCTTCAAATAAAATAAATAAAGAAGAAAGATTAAAAAGAAGCAAAGAGGTAGTGCCTTTCTCAAAATAATGATCTGAGATTTAATTTTCGCAAAGAGATTACAGTTCTTCAGGTTGCATTGATACCATTTTCACATGCGACAAATTTCCCATAAAGCTGCAACAATGATTGGCCAGCTTTTTACTTATGTTTCGTACAGACAACTTATTTAGTTGGAAGTAATCACTGCTTAAACACCATAACTCTTGACAGAAAAATCGATATGATGACATGCATAACCGAAAACAAAAAACGATAAACCAACCCGCCGAAAAAAAGGACAGACCAGAGGTTGTATGAAAGAAGTGGCTTTTGCTGTTGAACAGCTAGTAGCACTACTACTTAAAGTAGCAACAGGGGGAAAGTTTACTGTTTTTAATATATATGCCAACATTCTTGTCATATACGTGCATGAGCGGTTACTGTCGAAAAAAATATGTGATACCGGTTTTTTTTTTTTATCTAATGCTTTTTTCTCCTTTTGACACATTCTCCTAACATCTTTGAAAATGCTCTATTGGTTGAACTAAGCCAACTGTTTTCTCCCTTTGTAAGCCTTTCTCCTGATTCGTAAACCAAAAATTATGTTTCCCCTATATTTAGCTTTTTTTCTTTGATTTAGATGTTAGAATATATAGTATTAATACCCCTTAAATGACCATGACAATAATAATAACAAAAAGTATATGTATAACGTGGTTGCCCTAAAACATCATTTTATTTTCTCTCTTCTTTTATTATAATGTTAAACAGTAATAGTACACTTTTTTTTCTCTCCTCACAAGCTGTTTGCCAGTCTTTTCTTTTCTTTTTTTTTTTTTACTTTCTTTTACTCTCTACCTTTTTTATATAAGTTATAACTGTGGTTTATGAGTAGTACACGCAAAAAAAATAAACAAAAAGTCTCTTCACAAATAGAAACACCCAGCCTCGATCAATTCATTGACGAAAAAAGCGATGAAGATGCCAATACTTACTATTTTTTTGATAAATTTAACAACTACACATTTTCTGTCACAAGACAAAGAGGATCAACATTTATAAGCCCAGTGTCTACAGCTGCTTCCAATCTGACTGAGATCAAAGTGGGCGTACTTTTGCCTTTTCATCAGAACAACGACAAATGGACAAAGATAATGACAATGAGGTACCTCCAACACTTTCAAAACACAATAGGTTTTAACTTTTTTTTAAAAAAAAAAGCGGTGTCTCAGCTATTAGATTGGCTGTTGCTGAAATTAACTCTCAGCAGATGATACCAGGGGCCTATATTACACTTGTTGAGAAAGATTCCTATCCCAAAGCTGTTGAAGGGCAAGCAGCAATTACGCAGGCCGTATTTTCTGCTATATCTTTGATTCAAGAGGGAGTAGTTGGGGTTATTGGCGATATATCTTCTTCTTGGACCTCCTTTTCTGCATTGATGACAAGTACTTTACAAATCCCTCAGTGCTCTTTTTCTGCAGTAGCAAGTAAGACTAAGTCAATTTCTACTATATTAAAGCCTAAAAAACATTCCATTTTTCTTTGAAATATGTACATATATATATATGTGTGTGTGTGTTCTCGTTTAATAGCTTCTTTATCAGATAAATCGCAGTTTGGTTATTTTTTTAGGACAGTGCCTACAAGTCTATTATACTCTGATGCTGCTGTTTCTTTTATAGTCAGTCAAGGATGGCCAGTAATGGGTGTTTTATACTCTGACGATGACTTTGGTCAACAATGTAATGAGTAAATATGATTGTGTGGCTATAAACATCTAATGCAGCTTTTTTTTTTTTTTAAAAAAAAAAAAAACAGTATCCGAGAGCGTTGTTATGAAAGCACGTATAAATAGTATTAGCGTTAAGTCGTACCAGTCGTTTTACGAAAATGGGCCTAAAAGCGACATAAAAAAGTCTTTAGATGCTCTCATGTCTACTGGCGTTCGTATCGTCTTTGTTGCTGCGGAAGATGAAGCTCTTTTAGCTGTCTTCACTGTTGCAGCTCAAGCAGGGTATATCAACAATGACACTGTATGGATTACAACCAATATGGATACAAACCGCCTATTTGCTTCCATATATAATTTTAATGCAATCTTGGAGAAACGCTCAAATCATACGAACACTTTGTTAGTAAACTACACTGTATCTGATGACCCATATAGATTTAAAAAACAATCTATCGCCGACTCTATGGATCCTGTAGTATACGCTGCTAAAACCACAGTCAACTTGACAGCAATTAACTATAATCAAACCTTTTCCGGAGGGGTTTTTGTTTTTGAATCTCTACATCAATTGTATGGATATGAGCCCTATGATATATTTCATAGAAAGTGGGCAAATCTAGACCCCCGCATGTAAGATTTTTTTTTAAAAAAAAAAAACAAAATACACCAAACTGACAGAAATTTGCAAATTCAAAAAAAAAAAAAAGCTATCCATATGGGGGGCAAAACAATATAAGCAGTAATGAAGGGATGGCTTATTCTTGTATGATGGTCATGGCCGACGGTTTCAAACAAACTGTCTATAACTCTACAGTAAATGATACAAATACATCAGAAATTTTGAAAAATCTTGCTTCAGGACAACTGGGTGACTACCTAGGCCCTTCAACTTTTAATACATCTTTTTTGGGGCCTATTGGGCCTGTCGTATTTGATCAAAATGGCGATTTAGCAAGAGGGTAGTTTACCATTTAATGAAGTATATGTTTTAAAATATTTGAATTTAGAAACTTTAAGATATTAAATATTCAAAACGGAATACAAGTGGACATTGGAAGGACAATAGCTGGTGACATGAATCTCACATCGCTCCCTATATATCATGATGGCACAACAAAGGTATTAATAACAAACAAAAAGATGCAATCTCGAAGTTATACATTTATATTGTGCTTAGCTTAATTGCTCTTTTAAAATTCTGTGTTTTGACTTAGTATAGGCCCCAACAGGAGTTCCTGATAGATCATATCTAAACCCTGGGTATAAGTCTCCAGTATCGCTTACCTTGCTATCTATTTCTGGATTTGGCACTATTGTTGCACTATTCAGTATTTTTATTGTTGTCAAGCATCGCAAAAACGATGTTTTTCGTGCGTCAAGGTAATACAGTGTACATTGAAAGGTGCTTGGTTATACTAACTCTAATTTTTTTCTTCAAATAAGTCCACTTTTCTGTGTATTGGAGCTTATTGGCTTTTTGCTGACCTATGTGTCTGTTGTTCTTTTTTTAGGGTATCGCACTGCAGCTCATTGCACAATTATGCCTATCGCTTTTCATTTAGGATATGCTCTTGTGTTAGGGTAATGATCTTTTTATAAACTTGAATCTATAACTCATAATTCCTTTTTTCAGAAATCTTGTTGCAAAAAACTATCGTATATATAAAATCTTCAACAATATTTTCATTACAAAGACTATTGTAACAGACAAACAGCTTTTAAAAGTATCTGGGGCAATATTTGCAATAACAGCAGTAAGTGTTTTGTCTTTGTCTTTTATATTACATTTTTTAAATAATAGATTACTCTATACGTAGTCAATTTTGATAGCATGGTTTTCATCTACATCGGTATCCACAGTTAATAAGCCTGTATCCAGAAACGCTTACTACACTGATTGCGCCTACGATGGAAGCAATGTTCTCATATTCTTCATCCTCCTAATGATATCAGCAGCATTGCAATTACTATCAGCTACATTTCTTGCTTTCAAAACAAGATCTGTTGGAAAAAACTACTCGAAATACAGCGAATATAAGCAAATTGGATTGTCTGTTTAGTAAGTTGCTCATGCAAAATACAGAGGTTTAAGCTAACTGCTGTTTCAGTAATATTTTTTTCTCAGTTATTATTGGGTTTCTTGTTTTCTTTGTACCAACAGCTGATTTTTACACGCGCCATTATCTAACCGCAACTATGATTGTTTGGGCAACGACATTTTCCTTACTGGCCCTTTTTATACCCAAATTACATGCGTTTTTCTCTCCCTCAAAAGCAAAGAGATCAAACAGCCATGGTAAAGCATCCGATTTAAGTAGAAGAAAACGATATACCAAAAATCGGTTTGGTACGAAAAACAGCAACAAATCTGATGACGAAGATGACGAAGTAAATATGGACGGCCCCACTTTTTTACCACCTCAATTTAGTGATATGTCTCGAAGCTGTAGTCAGCTCTCCGGTTTAAAAAGCCTAAATTATATGGTGAACAATATATCGCAGTACGAGACACTGAGTTCGTGCAAAATGAAACTAAATGATATGAACAATACTGAAAATGTCAATAGCGTATTAATGGAAGTGCATGAGGTAAGCTGCTTGTATTAAAAAAAATTTCTGTACTAATTTTAGCTTATAGGTTGAGATTCCGTTACAATACACATTCAAGTTTCTCCCTTTTTTGTCTGCTTGGGAAATGGCGCAAGTTGTTCTTATACCAGACATATCATATTTTAGTTTTTATTCGGTAAGTGTATCTATTTTTAAAAAAAAGAAAAAAAAAAAGAAAAAGAAACAAAAGGGCGATTGTTTAACAAACACTTTTTTGAACTCAAGAAAAAAAGCGACCGTGGAATAGTATTTGGATATTCTGGAGCTACTATTGTTTCATCTAAGAAAGGTTCTTATGTATTAAAAGTTTACAACCAATCATTTTGGAATGTTTTATTACAAGTCGAAACAGAAAAAGATTTGATTAAATGGAATGAATGGCTTAATAATGGGTCTACAAACTCTGCAGCCAACAACGACTTTTTGATGATAGATGAATCAACATGCTTAGGACCGCCTTCGTCTTCCAACGAAAAACGCTTCGAAAATGGGATGTTTGATAAACGCGAAGATCGGGAGGCAACTCTATGTCACAACACGTCCTATACTAGGCAGATAAGGCTTGACTCCGGGATCACAACTGAGCACTTACTTGCACCTGAAACTCATAGCGGTTTTTCTAGCATAAGTAGCAGTAACAGTGTCAGTGATGGAGAAGAAAGGCGCGGAAGCGAAATGACGCTTGCTGACTCAGTAGAAAACGCATATTACTATGAACCAGATCCTGATTTATCCAGACATTATGGGGCTGATGAAATAAATCGTGCTAAAAAAGTCCAACAAAAAAGACAACAAGAGCTCACAACGCACACTGAAGAATCGTCCAGAGATGAGCTATCAGTTAGTGATCAACAAAGAGCTGGCGACTTGAATTCTGCTTTGAGCTATATGAAACGTCCCGCAGTTGCACAGAGTATCCGAAATAGTGAAAAGTCGTCTTTCCTAGATATGTTTAATGCCAATAAGAAATAAATACCCAGTACTAATATTATAAAACACTGTTTAGATACAACTAAGCCCAAATTTGTTGTGATGCACACATAAACAGTAAATCAGATTCTCTTAAAAATACTGAAAAATAGAACAGTATTTCACGGTATTACTTTAACATTTTTAAACACTCTCAACTATGGCTTCTTTTTTTCAATAACTAAAAATAAGCCAAAAAGTTGATTCATTCTTTAATAAACTACCTCCAGCTAACTAGCGAAAAGCTTTATTTATGCGCGTCGAGTGACTGCAACAACAAAGGACATTGCTCATCCTGACTTGAATCGAAAAAAGGACTTTTTTGCATTTTTTTTTCAGAAAATAAGTAATACATTGTGGACAAGAGCAAGTACTAACATACATTCATATGTTGCCTGTATCGCCTTGTAGTTCTCTCTTATTATTCCTTTTATGCTGTCGAAAAAAAAAAAGAAAAAGCACGTTTAGAAGCACATCAATAGGCCTGAAATGCATAGGTAATATATAGCAAAAACTAGGGGTTTTTTTCGTGTTAATTTCAAAAATACGATGATTAGTTAGTCAGAGTCTATAGTTGATTTGTTTGTAGAACGGTTTTGCGGTCTTGATTCTTTTTTTCTTTCTAAGTATAGATGTTGCGAAGTTATCGCTTAGAGCTGATAGGGTTCCATTCTCCAGGAGAAAACGTTTCGCCGTGCCCTGATGGCTCTGTTGTAGTATTTTCAGCTATTTTACAAATGTGGTCAGTGTCAACAAGAAAACCTTGAGCTAAAGTACAAATCTACCTTTGCTTCCTTCTTCCAAAAGTAGTTCTTTTTCTTTCTGTTTCTGTGATTGCAATTTACGCTATTTTGCAGAAATCTTTTAAAGGTATGTTATATTGTATAAAGCTTACGTTTTCCCATTCAGCTTCTAAAGCTTTAGATCTTTGCAAAATTATCTGCTTTCTTTTTTCTTCCTGAACCAATTCAACGATTGTAGGGGGAACTTGGCGTGTATGTCGTAGCCAGGCCTGCCATTGAACTACAAAGAAGCTAAATTTAAGAACTGCAACGGTATATACAAAAAAGTGATATAGAAAACGAACCTGGTAGTAGATTTTGATTAAATACGGTGTAATCGTTGTGTTCAATTTCTTTCATTTGTACCCAACGCTTCATTCTTCCACCTTAAAAGATTTAATAAGAAAACTTAATGTGTTTAATTACCAAGTGGGTTTGGGGAATCCCAGTACTCGTTTCCTGATAGGTCATGGCCAACAAGCGCATGCTTTTTCCAGGGAAACCGTGTTGTCTTATAAGCTGCTGAAAGTTTTTGCAATAAACTACCACGTCTCGACATAATGTAAGAAAAAGAGACAAGGATCGTTTTATTGTCCGAAATTTTTGTATTTTTGTCTCAAAGCTCTTAAATGGCCAAACAAAACCGTTTGCTAAACCTGTATAACACTATCAAATAATCAATGTACACAATTTCATACGTCTATTTATTTTATTCAAAACAGCTTTTTTACACAAAAATAAAAACAAAAGCCCCAGTAAGTAAAAGATTAGTAAAATTCATCTTTCAAAATCCAAAGCCCCTTCTTATCTTCAGTCTTTTCGAATTTAGCGATTTGTTGAAGCATTTTTCTGAATATGATAACTTGCTCTTGCTGAATATCAAGAGCCAACTCATTCATAATTTCTTGTGAGCTGGCACGTCCATTGTGCCGAGACAAAAAATCTCGCAATTTGACAATCATACCTTCCTTTGTAGCGTCATTCAAAATCGTTATAGGTGCGTTCACTGTAAAAAGGTTAGGCTTTTTGATCTAGTACTATTTATCTCAATATTACCTTCGGGCTTATCTTCATTCAATGCTTTTCTTTCTTTTATTCTAGCCAGGAGTGATGTCGAGGATGGTTTTGGGTGTCCTGCACTCTTAAAACCTGATATACTGCCAGTACCAAAAGACGATACAACGTCTTTTCCGTCTTTTTGGTTTGATATACCAAAACGAGGCCTATCCGTACTTTTTTCGAAATTTTTTGGTGCACCCACAGTTCCTGAACGCCCTGTCCAAGTAGGGTTACTGACATCTGTCATTCTTCTAATCCTTCGTGACTCTTTTAAAGCAGCGGCAGCACGCTGAGCAATCATATTAGCTATTTATGTATACATATATATTAGTATCAAGAAAGAATCAAGAAAGACATATACACAGGCTATCTCACCTTCTTTTTCTACTATAACAGCATCATGTGAACTAGATTCAATGATACGGTCATGCTGTAAAGCACTTTGAATTCCTGTCATTTCAAACAAACTTTGTAGCACATTGTCTTCTTCCGCCGCTTTTGTCTCTACTCGATCTTCTTCACTATAAAAAAGCTAATTAAATAAAACATTCATTTTTTCTCTGCTAGAGTATATGTTTACTAAGGTTCTAAGGATGCAACGCCCTCCAAAGAAGTAAGTTGCGTTTTTTCCGGTTTCTTTTTTTTGTAGTTGATCTCTGTGCCCTTAAAAAGCTGTCCAGTTTCAGTTTGTTCTGAATCTTCGGAAGCCAGAGTAAACAGGGACTGAAGATTACTAGCATCAAAAAAGCGTTTTTGTTTAGGATCTTTCAAAATTTTGTTTGTCAAAAACTGTTTGTAAATCTGCCGATGATATATTTTCTCCTCGATAGTTCCACTTGTCATTAGTCGATATATTGTTACGTTTTTTGTTTGTCCTAGTCTCCATGCTCTCTCTCTTGCTTGCATATCGGTAGATGGGTTCTAAAAAAAGATGTATAATTATACAAAAGCTCGAATGTATGCGTCTTCTTTTTTTAATTTGATTGTACCCAGTCAGGATCAAACAGAATTACACGATCTGCACCTGTCAAGTTGAGCCCCAAACCTCCAACTTTTGTAGTTAGCAAAAAAACAAAAACACGGTTGTTTTCATTGAATTCGTTAACAAGGGCTATACGTTGGGTCACAGGTGTAGTGCCATCCATACGCATATAACTATAGCCTAAGCGGCTGATCATACGCTCGTTAATATTTAGCATTTGCCGCGTTTGACAGAAAAGTAATACTCGATGTTTTTGTTTTTCCCATAACTTAAGTAAGGCTTGTACAACTACCATTTTGCCGCTTCTTTCTGGATCACCATAGTTTGGATTCTCTTCTGTCATTGTAAGGTTGGCGAGATCAGGGTGATTACAAATCTTCCGTACAATATCTATACCATAAAGGGCATGACGACGATGCTCTAAAATAGAATCCATTTCTTTTGATTGTATGAAGTTCATATAGGAAACTCTTTGGGTTGGGGTCAGCTTGCAAAAGAGGACCTGCTCACTTTTTTTTGGCAAATCAGCAGCAACATCTACTTTCATACGACGGAGCAAGTAAGGGTTTATCAAATCTCGCAGCATACAAGCGCACTTGTAGGCTGTCTGTACTTGAATATTTGTTGCATTAGCATATCCCCCAATATTGATTGGTACCGAAAACTGCGATTGAAATATAGGCAAAGTCTACAATTCAGCTGAGTAGTTGCACATATGTACATTTATATTTGTGTACCCCAAGTCGTCCTGGAAATATAAAGTCAAACAAAGACCACAGCTCTTTCAAGTTGTTTTGAATTGGTGTACCTGATAAGATGATCCTATGTGGAGACTAAAGTTCATTAGTATTAACATCAAGTCATCTACATATATGGCATCGTAAACAGCTTAGTCTGTAGGCTAAACAAAAATAGTAATATTCACCTTGAACTGTTTGATAGCCAGCGTTGTTTCTGAATCAGGGTTTCGAATCTTATGGCCTTCGTCCAATATAACGTAACCCCACTTTTTTTTTAGCAATAATTCTCTGTAAGTTTGTACACTACTGTATGTAGTGATTAGGACGCCTCCTGCTTTTGTGTATTCTTTTATCAGAGCAGCAGCACGCTTTCCAGCTTTTGTAGCCATTATACTTTGCTGTTTTCTTCTCTTCTTTCTTTTGTTTGTATTTTTTCTTTCCACATGTTCTGTATTCATGTATTCTTCATCATCATACAATTCACCTTCGTCACTCTCTTCATCCATTGTGGAAGTATCTTTTCCAAGTCTCATTGCACTCCCACTAGCGTGTAGAATGGCCACTTTTTGGGGAGGCCACCATCGATGAAACTCTTGTACCCATTGCTTCATGACTGTAGCAGGGCAAACAACAATCGAAGGAATACTAGGCCCCAAAATATTTGAGTAGTATAAACTAGACAGAAACGATATAACTTGAATTGTCTTGCCTAAACCCATCTCATCACCTAATATTCCCCCAGCTTCTTGCTGGTGTAGCTCCCAAAGCCACTGCACACCTTTTTTTTATAGTAAGTCTTGATGCTTCATTGCTGCTTTGTTATGCTTACAAGTTTTTTGATAATCAAACAAAAAGTTCCAAAGCTCTCCTGGGACTTTTAGTTTTTCATCTATCTCATGATCTGGAAACTCAGGATGTTCTTTAAAAATCTCTTCTTCATCTAATTTTCTTTCAAGTACTATATGCTCTATATCTTTTGGTGGCGTGTTTTGACAGTTCTGCATAAAAGCAAACCAGTAAGTATTGCTTTCCACTTAGGGCCTAGTAATAATATGTGTTTTGACTTTACATTTTCTAATTTATACCGCATAATTCTTCTATTTAAAATCCACTTTTCTATTCTTTGTCTGTAGGTCGCCTTATTACCATCATCTTCATAAGTTTCGTCAGTCTTAGGCGCTAAATGCTTGCCTTCTTCCTTCACTTCATAATCGTTGGATTCATTGCTCATATTGTCATCTTCATCCTCACTGTAGTCATCGTCGCTAAGACCTTTAGCTTTTCGTTTCTTCTCATTTTGGCTTTCAATAGACGGCATCTGATCAAAGCTTTTAGATTTGCGTAAGTTTTGATATGTATACGTATGTTGTGACCCAGGTAGTATTATGTTATTCTCTTCAAGCGTATTCGTGAAAGGCGTTATCTTTCCAGTTCTGATCAAGTAATCTCTTTGACTCTCATTGATATGCTTTTCGTTGGAACTGTCTAACTTCTGTGCCTCTCTTGCTTTTTCAAGACTCCTTATTCTAGCTATAATATCTTTTTCATCTCTGTCTGCTTCTCTCATTCTCTTTGTTTCTGTATTTATTCGAGATAGTAATCGGTCATTTCCTGTTGATTCTTTTAGTTTAGTCTTCAGTTTTTGTAGCTGTTCTTGGGCTGAACTATTAAATATATAAATATGTTTTGCCTCATACAAACAAACAAAAACACAAACTTTTTTTCTTTTCTAGCTTTTTCCAAACGCTTCATGTCTAGCTCTTCTTCTCTTTCAGCCAAAGCCTTATCAGCCTAAGTTTATGTTGGTATATGGTACAGCAATGTTTGTGAACAAACTTTTTCCATAAGAGACCTCTCTAGATCGTTTTGATCTACTAGATCTACTCCAAGATCTTGCAACTCACTACCAATCTTACTGTCTTCGCTGAAATTTATGTTTGTTGTCATGCCAAAGTGACAAAAAAAAAAGAGACAAAAGAAAATAAAACTACCTTAACCGCAGTAAATAAAGCGACTTGAAGCGCTTTGCTTAAGCTATATTGTATTGACAGCCAATTGAATTAGCGATGACATCAGTCGTTTTTCAAGAAAAAAAAACTACACAAACTGCCTGCAAGAATCTTTTCAAAAAGCTGCATAAACGGTTATAATAAAGAGCGTTCAAAAACTTTGATAGAATGCATTTTTTTTTCCTTTCGAAAACCGTCCAGAGCATACTCTATATATGCTGTTACTATAGGCTCGACTTAGTATGTACGTTTTCACCCAAAGCGCTCGGTTTTCAGATTATCAAAAACTAAAGCACAGGCCGATTAGTTGAGTAACCCAAGTACGATGTTGCTTTTTTTTTGCTTTGGTACGATTTGATAGTTTTTTTTTTTACCAGTCATAGTTGCTTTAAAAAATTGTAAATTATAGGAGAAGCATCGAGAGGACATTATAAAAATTCGTAAAGACTTTACCAGTGGCAAAACATTCAGCAAAGACAATGTATCTTTGATTGCTATTTATGATCTGTCTAAGCTCATATATGCTCACTTGAGATAGTAAAAAAGGCTTATTCCAATTTTTATTCCTTATTTTTTTTTAGAAAATTTTCCTAAATCCTTTTTCTTTTTCTTTTGCTATTTTATATTTTGACAATAGAAAATGAAAAAAAAATACAAGACTAAATTTCCGGTGGTAAGAACACGTTATTTTTATAAGAAAAAACTTCAATACTTCATTCATTTTATATTTTGTTGACTTTTTAATAAATTGTAGGCACGAATCAAAAAGATTATGCAATTAGATGAAGATGTTGGAAAAGTAGCCCAGGCAACACCCATCTTGATTTGTAAATGAAACGCTTTAAAAAAAAAGGCAGTCCAAATGGAATAACTTACATACATGATCTCTATAAAATCGTGTACATTTAGCAAAAGCTTTAGAACTGTTTATGCAATCACTTATAGATCAATCGTGTCAGGAATCTCGCTCCCGCAGCGCCAAGCGCTTAACTGTTGCTCATTTGTAAGCATACAGTCGTTTTAAAAAAGCAAAACGTCAACTCAATGCTTTCTATAGAAAAAAGACGATTGAAACGGTAGAGCAGTTTGATTTTTTAAAAGGAATTGTAGCCAGTATTCCAGATCCTTTAGAGCCAAGTGAAGAAAGCACAACCCAGAAATCCCGGTCGGCTAGAAAAGCAGTCAAAGCGAATAAAGAAGAGCAATAAAAAAGAAAAAAGAAACGAAGAAAGTGTTGAGTAAGAGAGAAGTACTGAAGTACTGAGTCGCTTTTAAAGATCGGAAGCATTTATTTTTGTTGATCCAAAGAAAAAACTGACTTCAAATTATAATCTTTCGCGATAAATTCACCTATGAGCTCATTTCTACCCATCTTTTCTTTCTGCTCTATCTCTGTTACTTAAAATACTTACATTATGTCTAACAACAACGAGCAAACCCCCCTTTTGGAAAGTAGGCCTTCAAAAGCCAAAGAAAAGCTTTCAAGTATAAGTATAGCCGTAGGATTGTCGCTTTTTGTACTATTGGTTGGTTCGGTATTGGTCAGGCTTCCTCTATCTATCTTTACATTCCATCCAGTATTCATGACGCTTTTCCTTGTACTTGTAACCGAGGGAGTCGCCCTTTTGCAGCCTACAAGCACTTCAGAGGAAAAAAGAGTAGGCCTGAAATATCATGCTTTGATTCAGTCCACTGCTTATTTGGCTACCATCATTGGCTTTTCGTTTATATTCTATAACAAAATTATTTCCAAAAAAGCTCATTTTGAATCGTAAGCACTTACAGTTTTATGCTAATCAAAAAAAAAAAGCTCTAACAAGTAGCAAAATCTGCTTAGTTTGCATGGAAAACTTGGTTTGTTTGTGTTTATATATCTATTGATACAAGTTTTTTTCGGTATTACCATTGGTTTAATGCCCAACACTTTTTACAAATCCACAAACAAAGCCAAATCTTTGTGGAAATACCACAGAGTTTTTGGATATATACTGTTGTTGCTTGTATGGTTTACTGCGCAGCTCGGAATAAGAGCAGATTATATTTATAACAATATGTATAGTCCTCATTTAGTCTATCTTCATTGGGTATCGCTTTTACTTGTCTCGGTAGGCCTCATCAGTAGAACTAGAACCAGTAAATGGGGAATTCGACTTTAAACAGTGTAACATTTGAATAAAAACGAAACTTCAACAAAACACGGTGCCATCCTTTGCTGATATATCTTTTGAGTTTATATGTGTATATACAAATCTTAAGATATTTGATTTAGCCTACTTGGCCTGAACTTATTGGTCATTATACTCAAAATAAGCAATACTGAAAAGAAGTGATAAAAACACTTGGGTTACACATTTTTTCTTTTTAAAGAAATACCTTGAACTATATACTAACTATGCCGTTTTATAAGATAAAGTAATAAAGCATATATTCTACAACTGTGGTAGCATTAGCGGTTTAAGATCGAAAAAATGGCCATCAAAGTGGTTTGTAGTAGTGTATTTTAACACAACCTGTAGATAAGGGCACCCTGATAAAAATCACCGACTGTAGACTGTAACTTCAACCAACTCATACTAAAAACACTCTATAAATCGAACGCTAAAGGTATATAAACTATGTTAGCAGTAAGCGATGTATAATTTAATGCTGTTTCTTTAACGTGTTCTTTCTTGTTTTTTATCGGGTTCAAGATTGACAAAACATCTTAATTATATCAATTTTTAAACCTAGTATAACGTATTAAAATTTTTACAAGAACTCAAAAAAATCTTTTTTTTCTTTTCACATTTTGAAATGTTCCTTAGGTCTCATGTGTTCATTAGAAAAAAGAGCGTTGGAAAACTCTACTATTCCATTGCAATGCAGGCTCCGTCTCTTAGAAAATATCAAGAGGACTGTATTGAGATCTCTTTAAAGGAATTGAAGCAGGGTTGCACTAGACAAGTGGTGTCACTACCGGTGGGTAGGTTTTTTTTAAAAGAAAAGAAAAGTCTGAAAAGAAAATAAAATAAAGACAGAGCAATTTTTGAAAAAAAGGAAGTGGAAAAACAGTAAGTCTCTTATTGTAGAACGTATTGAGGAAATAAAGTACAAACAAATTTGAAAGGTAATTATGTCCAATTTTATTCCGCGTATCCCAAGCCCTACACCAGAAGCAAAAAAAGTGCTGCTGTTAGCACACCGACAAGAGTTACTTAACCAGGCCTCCAATCAAATCAAAAGATTCAACTCCAATTTAGCATGTATACTCCACCAGATAAGCAGACTAATTCATATGTATTCTAGATAGTTGAGATAGATCAAGGCAAACGCATGGCACAATATGACAGAGCAGATGTCATTGTAGCCTCTGTACCTACCCTCGGGAGAGCCACGTCTAAGAGGTTAGATAACATAGATCCTAGTCAATTTAAAGCTGTCTTGATTGATGAAGCACACCATGCTGTGGCCGATTCTTACTTAAATATCATTGAGCATTTTAAAGACCACCCAGTACTTATTTGGGGGTGCTCAGCTACTGTGAGAAGACATGACGGCTTGAGTCTTTCTGATGTATTTGACAAAATCACATTTCATATGGACTTTTTAGATTTAATAGAGCAGCGTCATTTGAGCCCTATGAGAGTTACAACTGTGAAAACTAAAACCGATATATCAAGTGTACGCATACAAGGCTCAGATTTTTCTATCAGTCAGCTGTCAAACGCTGTTAATACGCCTACTCGTAACGAGATAGTTTTACTAAGTTGGAAAAAGTATGCTCAAGACGAAGGCAGAAAATGCACATTGGTATTTGCCGTAGATATTCAGCATACTGTGGATCTATGTAATATGTTTAGGGAACAAGGAATCGAAGCAGAGTTTGTTACTAGTAAGACCCCTGATATGACGCGACATCAAATTATAGAAAGATTCAAAAACGGAGAAATACCTGTGCTGATTAACTGTGGTTAGTTTCTCGTTTCCTAGTAGAGAATGTTATCTTGACTTTTTTTTAGCGATATTGACTGAAGGAACAGACATACCCTCAGTTGACTGTATCCTTATGGCTAGACCCACTAAATCGGCTACATTGTTTCAGCAAATGTTTGGAAGAGGCTTGAGGCTTCATGAGGGAAAAGATGATTGCTTGATTGTGGATTTTGTAGACAATTTTCATAAAGGTGGAAAAGGTTCATTAGTGACTATACCTACACTTTTAGGGTTGAAAGCAGAAGATACATTAGAAGGTATTTTAGAAGTAAAAAACACACCTCAGCTCATAATCTTTGACTTTAGATGAAAATATACTTGATCTGGAAAAAAAAGCAAGACTTGAAGAGGAAGAAAAGAACACTGAAAAAACCCCGTTAGGTATTGTTATCGTATTTGCAAAAAAGAAGTAAAAAAAAACTGCTCTTCGAAAACACTAAGTTTTATTCCACCAGGCCAAGATAGATCAAAAGTTAACCTTGAGGTCACAGAATACGACTCGTTAAATGAACTTCTATCAGATTTAAGCGTAAGCGTCGATATTAAACATGCTACAAAGAACGATTGGGTGAACATAGGTCAAAACAAATACGTACTTTATGTTCTTCACCAGGGGTATTTGATTCTTGAAAAATCAGAAGGTATAGACTTAGTATTGATGTAGCCCGTTCTTATTCTGGTAGGTAGCTGGAAGGGAAACTTTAAAGTTGAAGTGCGGGGAATATATGCCAAAACGTACCCTATACCACTTGTTTCAGATGAGCTGGTTGATGCAATACGCGCAGCAGATACATGGGTTACAAAGAAGTTTGGCAATGGAGGCCGATTGCATGGCCTCTTGAGAGATTCGCCCTATAGAAAAAAACCTATGAGTGAAGCTCAAAGGAAAGCAATCACTAAACACGGAATCGACGCCTCTAATATGAATAGAGGCGATGCGAAAGACATATTGACCAGAGTTAAATTTGGGGATTGGGGTTACTGGACTTCGCGCATCAAGGCAAAAGAGAAAGAACGCAAAAAAAGTGAAGAAAACAGGATGTTTCCTTATCTGAAACGCGTTGGCAACGATGAAATCAGTTTCCATGTTTCCAAACAATAAAGATATATTTTTAAATAGGTGCCAACCGTATTATTTTAACTGTCATAAATTTGACAAGCTTATTGAAGTTCAAAAAAAAAATCCAGCCTCTGTCACTCAAGCACACAAATGAGTTGGTGAGAAACATATTTCAATACAAACTGAGTCAAAGAGCGTATAATTAGAGCTGTATAGATAACCGATAGCGAATTTTTGCCTTGCTCTGCACCTTAGTCGCTCCTGATCTTTTTTTTTTTTTTGTGACTGTAAACACGGCCTTTTTCTTTCTTTTTCACTATTTTTATGGAAACCGAGTTTGTTGATTTTGGTGCAGGTCCGATTGTTAAACCTGGGAAGACCACTATTTTTTACAAGCCTGACGGAAAGTAATGAAAAACAATGCTTTTTGAACTAAGGTGACTAATATTGAAAACAGTGAAATTATAGTGGGCAGTGCCGATTCTCAAGTGAGTGTGTTCAAAACTACTCCAGATAGTCGCAAAGCAGCTGAAGCAACAGTATTAAGACACATGGAAGAAATCAGCTGTCTTGCTGTCAACGTAAACAAAAAAAAAAAAAGCACGAATTGGAGATCGATCTGAATCAAATCACTCATTTTTTTCACCTTTTTTTTTAGGGTGCACGATTTGTTACAGCTGGCACCGATGGCCTAGTTATTACTTATAAAAACAACGAATTTGAGAGAATCCTGATTCGAAGCTCAGTTGCAGTCCGTAGTGTAGCGTTCAATCCTGAAGGTCTAAAACTAGCAATAGCAGGAGAGTACGTATCAATGTCTTAGCTTTACAAGTCTATGCTGATTCAAACTTTTTTTCGTTAGTGATAACGATATACGTGTTGTTTTAGTTTCGGACAACTCCAAAATTGTTAGCCTTAAAGGGCACACAACAAGCCTTAAATGTGTAGAGTATGACCCATCTGGAGAATACATAATATCCTCTTCTTGCGATGGAGATGTACGTATTTGGAGCGTAGGAGCCAGTGAGCCTGCGCCTCGATGTGTAAAAGTTTTGAAGAACATTATGTCTGCAAGCAAGGCTGATCATTCCTTTACTGCTAAAGTATCTTGGAGTCCTGATAGATCGTGCTTCGCATTCCCTGGAAAAAACAACGACATTCGAATGTATACCAACGGCATGTGGACCCCCCATTCTGTTTTAAACAACGGCCATACAGAGGTAACATCCTTCCATAACTTTTAAAGTGTAACGGAAAGAGTAATATAAAAATTGAAAGATTATCAGCACGTTTAGTTGGTCGCCCAACGGCTACTACATGGCAACAACATCTGAAGATAAGCTCTTAATTATTTGGGACGTTCAGAACAAAAAGATTGTGAGAAAGGCAATTGTTGTGACCCTCATTACAGAAATCGCTTGGAGTCCTGTAGAAAATCAACTTGTTTTCGTAAGTAGACTTTAAAAAAGGGGGGAGAAAGATCAAAGAAAAAGCTAATTTTAATTGATAGGCTAATGAAACCGGTGAAGTTTTTTACTGGGACAAAGTAATTCCGGAATCAAACAGTAACCTACCACATCCGTCTAGAATACGACAAAATATTCAGAAAGAACTACTAGAAGCCCAATCTCAAGATCCTTACTCTTTAGAGCAGAAATCATTGGAGCCTCTCTCAAACAGCCGCTTTTTAGACACTATAGCTTCGGACGAAGATGGAGAAGATCTTCAAAGTGAAGGTGACGATGTGGATATGATAGATGCAGAAGACGATTTTGTCATAGACGATGATGGGGCGGGCTATACCGAGTCAATGAAAGAACAAGAGAGACTACAGAACTTACATCAGCAAAGAATGAACATGAACGCTTCACGCACTTCTGCTCCGCAGTCTGTTGTGTTCAATTCGCCTAGCACATTTCAGCCAGGAGAAACGCCCTATAACAAAGAAAATCGAATAGAGCCCAAAGAGGGTGAACGCCGATATCTTTGTTTCAACCTGGTTGGTGCTATCTACACTATATATCAAGACGACCATTCAGTAATCAATGCTGAACTTCATGATCAAACCATGCATCGTAATTTCCATTTCACAGACTACTCCAATTTTACTATGGCAGCATTATCTGAATCGGGCGCCGTATTTGCTGTTGAAAGTAAAGAAGCTCCGCCAAAACAAAAAAAAACGAGAATTACAGACGATGGACAGGAAGAAACAGAAGAAGAAGAGGAAGAGGAATTTACAGCGTCCGTATTACACTATCGCCCTCTAACTCTGCGTGCTGGCGGAGACAAAGATTGGACTTTTAATTTACCATCAGGGGAAGATGTAATCGCAGTAGCAATTAACAATGTATCAGTAATCGCTGCCACATCTGCTGGATTTATTCGAGTTCTGTCGTTATCAGGGGTTCAACGTCATATTTTTTCCTTAGGGAATATTGTTACTTTAGCTGCTATGAACGACCTGGCATTTTTGGTATTTGCCACTGGGCCGGGATTCACAGGCGAACAAAATTTGGAGTATTTGCTAATCAACAGCGAAACAAACGATGTTTTACAAAAAGATAAAATACAGTTAACAGGCGGTAGCTGGTTAACTTGGGCTGGTTTTTCCGAGACGACTCAAATAGCTACGTATGACTCCCAAAGTATTCTACGCGTATTGCATCGTCAACGTCGACCAAATCAAGGTACCTGGGTACCTATTTTCGATGGAAAAGTATATGCAAAGTCAATTGAGAGATCTGAAAAGTACTGGCCTGTAGGGGTTTTAAGGGATCGTTTAATGTGTGTCGTCCTTAGAGGCGAAAATAAGTATCCATTTTTCCCTCGCCCTGCAGTAAGCGAGGCGCCTTTAGAACTACCCCTAATAGAGCCTACCTCTGAAACAGGCCAAATCGAGCAAGCCTATCTTTCTTCACTATATCGCAACTTACATGAACGCGATGAAGCTGAGGCAACACAAAAACTAGAAGAGTATCAAGATTCTTTTGATGCTGCAGATATTGAGTTAGATAAAGATATCTTGCGATTGATCAATTTGGCATGTAAAGCTGAAAGACCCTCTAGAGCCCTGGATCTTACACATTCACTCAGACTTTCTGAATCAGTCGACAAGGCCATTAGAGTAGCCACATACCACCACCTTTCTAATCTAGCTACTAACTTGATGAGGATCAAAGAGGTAGTTGTTAAAAAGCTAGGTTTGTACTGACTGTTTCAGACCAAATTTAGGTTTCATGAACGAGTAAACCCTGTATCTTTAAATGAATCATATGCAAGCCAACCTAGGTAGATACTAGCGAATCATATTGACAGTATTCTTATTTTTAAATAGTTTATTCGAGTCGAACATTCCTACTTTAGAAAACGGTCTTTCATTATTAGAAAAAAGCGAAATAGATACTCGCAAAAGGCTCACGGTGGACGATGATGACGATGTGTCTATGGGCTCGTTAGAAGACAGCTCACAACGAAAGAAAAAACCTAAGCCATTCCAATTCTCACAGACATAAAATTTGCTCTCATTTCTACCCTCATTATACTTGTTTTATATAATAATATGAAGCTTGTATTTTTCTCTTTCTTTTTTATATAATAAAATTTAATGGTGTTCATCAATGAACAAATAAACCATAGGAACGATCTTTTTAGTACTAGTACCTATTTTCAGGAGAAAAAATTAACTATTATACAAGATTCTGAACCAAGAAAAGCATATAAGTTTATCTTTGAGGGCTTTCTTTTGTCTGTACTTGTACTGTTTACTTTTCTTCTTTGACTTTGCTGGTTTTTGTCTAGCTTCAATGGTTCAAAACAATCTAAATAAAAGACCTCGTTTCTATATCCTAATGCCAACACTAAAGTTGATATTAAGGTAGATACTAAGAAGTTTGTTTCAATATGCAGGGCGGACTTTTTGGAAGTAGCTTTAATAATCTAGTGGCAATTTTCACAATAGGGTTACTTTTTGAGAAAGACGTCAATGAAAAATACTAAAAAGAAAAAAAGAAGGAGGGGAGATTTTGAGCAAGTGATCTCTTATTCGGCTCTCTTTAGAGGCGTTGTATAATGTTTTTCTTGAGAGAAAGAAAATAGAAAACAGAAAACCATAAAAAAACTATTAAGTACACTGAGTGTTTTTTTCAAAAGAATTTTGAAAAAAAAGGGGAACCGCAAGAAGTAAACGGGCAGCTGAACAGAAATTTGTAGTGTAATTTAGAGTTTAAGGGACAGTCTATTCTTTGAGACTGATACTATCTGAAGTCAACAAAAGAAAAACCTGGTTTAGCATGAAAAACACCCAAACCATTGACATTTAATCTGCGCAACACATCTTTTTTATTTTAATTTTTATATACTTTTACATATTCTGGGCTCTTTTTTTTTAACGTCAACTATAAAATGGCCTCTGCAAGTAAATGAACAATAACCTATAGTAAACCAATTTTCTAAACACTCTACATCAGTTTTTGTTCTGGATCTGAAGGGAAAAGTCCTGATTTCTCGTAATTACCGAGGTGACATTCCTATGAGCGCTGTAGAAAAGTTTATGCCTTTGGTAACGCCTACTGTCATCAAGCTGTAATTACTAATGTTGGTAGGTCTCGGAAGCTGAAGATGAACAGATTCCTTTACCTTGTTTTACCCATGAGGGCATTAATTACTTGTACTTGAAACATAGCAATCTTTACTGTAAGTTTGTCCTTTTAAAGATGCTTTATATTGTTTTAGCTGTAGTTATTTAAATTTTACTATAGTACTTGCCCTAACAAGGAAAAATACAAACGCTGCTTCTATCATGCTCTATCTACACAAACTGACAGAGGTGTTTACCGAGTATTTCAAAGAACTAGAGGAAGAATCTATTCGAGACAACTTTGTTATCGTATATGAACTTTTAGACGAGATGATGGACTTTGGATATCCACAAACAACTGAAACCAAAATTTTACAAGAGTAAAAATCATTTTTCGATAAAAGGAAATTTACAATAGTGTAGGTATATTACACAAGATGCTCACAAGCTTGAAGTTCAAGTACGTCCACCTATGGCTGTAACAAACGCTGTATCTTGGAGATCGGAAGGAATCAAATACAAAAAGAATGAAGTTTTTTTGGACGTGATTGAAAGTGTGAACTTATTGGTAAGTATATTGATTGTTTGCAAAAAAGTGTAGATCTTAAATTGAGTTGGTCTTAGGTCAATGCCAATGGTAACGTACTACGAAGCGAAGTTCTTGGATCAGTTAAAATGAGATGCTATCTTTCAGGTATGCCAGAACTTCGTCTAGGTTTAAATGACAAAGTGATGTTCGAGGCCACGGGAAGAGGAAGCTCAGCTGCAAAGGCCATTGAGATGGAAGATGTAAAATTTCACCAATGTGTACGCCTGTCGCGTTTTGAGAACGATCGTACAATTAGCTTTATTCCACCTGATGGCGATTTTGAATTGATGAGTTATCGCTTGCAAACTACTGTCAAACCTCTTGTCTGGGTGGAAGCCGTTGTAGAAACCTATTCTGGATCACGTGTTGAATATCTTGTCAAGGCTCGAGCGCAATTTAAACGCAAAAGTACAGCAAATAATGTCCAGATTGAAGTACCTGTACCTGATGATGCAGATACACCTAAGTTTAAGGTAACATTTACATAACGGCAGTGGATCTTATCTTCTTTTTTCTTTTTGAAAAAAAAAACATAGGCAAGCAGCGGATCTGTATCCTATAAGCCCGAAAAGTCGTGTTTAGTATGGAAAATTAAGCAATTTCAAGGTGGAAAAGAATTTATTATGCGTGCTCATTTTGGTCTCCCCTCTGTCCAGGCTGCTGACGATACAGAAAAGAAACCGCCCATCAACATCAAATACGAAATTCCTTATTTCACGGTTTCAGGAATCCAAGTTAGATACTTGAAAATTGTCGAAAAGAGCGGATACCAAGCATTGCCCTGGGTGAGATACATCACACAAAATGGAGGTAAATACACAGACATATATATATATGTGCATATGGATTTATAAAACTTTGAAAATCTAAAACTTTGGGTAGATTACCAAATGAGAATGCCCGAATCTATAAAAGCAAATAAGCGTGTTAGCGACTATTAGATACCTTTTTTTTTTTCATTCAAAAATAAGGAATATACACAGGAGAAAGACTATTTTATTTTACAAGATGCGTACACATGTATAAACACACAGTTTTTTTTTAAAAAAAAGAAAAAGTATCAAGACTTTATATCAGATTCAGACTTTCATCCAATATAGACAGAGGCAGTAGTCGGTTATCAACTCGATAGGCAGTCCAAGAGGCTATAATTAGATGCTTAAATAGGGCACTTATACCACATCCAGTGATATTTAGGCGCGTTAAAGCACCGCTTCGTACAAAAGCTCCCAACCCTTCTTCATTGACACTACCTAAAAAGGAGACAGATAAATCACTCAGTTGTTTACAGTTTTTGCTTAAGTTAGCTAGTCCTTCATTATTGATTCTCCAGCATCGCGTTAAATAGAGTAGTTTTAACTTTGGACAATACTTGGAAATTGATGTAGCAGAAGCGTTGGTCAATTCATAAGCTGAATTGAATTGTAAGTGTATTAAAGAGGGGCCAAAGTGAGATAGTATACGTTCAATGTCGCCATCTGTGAGGGAAATAACGAATTCTAAGTCTAGATATCTTAACTCGCTTTTGCCAGACATGCGGTCAACATTTGCCAAATTGATCAATGTAGTGGCTGTAATGTTCCTTGCTAGGTTCAGCCAAAGGCCTTTTAACTTGGTAGTTTTTTGGTTACCCTGCTGTAGTTTTTGTTTATAAACAGGAACTAAAGCATAGTCAGATAAGTTCTCACAGCCAGAAAGGTAAAGATATTCAATGTTGCAACAAAAGTCTAGGATGCAATTGACCTGATTGTCAGTGACAAAAGAAAGCCACTCTGCTTCTTTTTTAGAGGTATCCACTTGGCTCTCTGTCGTAGCTTTTTCTATCTCTTCTAAGCCAGTCAAGTTATAGTCGATGCGTTCTAAACGAACATAGCCCCGCGTGTTAGGCTGTAATTTATCGTCGTTCTCAATTGCTTTAACGCTAATTGCATTGGCTAGCCGAGAGGAGACTAGTTTAGGTGAAGGTTTAAGCACTATTGAGGTGACATAACTTCCAAATATCTTGGCAAAATCCTTATTTTCAAAAGATCTTTGCAAAAGCATCCAATGTTGATATGTTCTAATGTAAATGTGCCGATAAAGAGCAGGCATCGCTAAGGCATACCATGTGTGGTTGATACCAGCTATTGAAGGCAAGCAAGATCTTGGTAGATACTCCACAATCTTTCTTATTATTTCTGTTGGAAAAAGTAGGTTTTTCGATGGTCCTGTTTGCTGCAAGAGCTCAAGTGGCTCACTATCCTTTCCACTGTGCCAAAAAATACGCATTTAGTTGATTGCAAATGAAACACCTATTTTTATTTTCTGTAAGCCAACATTTTAGCTGTCCGGCTTAAGATTTCCGACTTGAAAAGCAAAGTGCCAACGGAAGTTCAATAAGGACTACTCAGAAAGCGTTACAAGTAATGGTGTTACTGTAAAGAATAAACCGAATTGTAACCATCTTATTCTATGGGCATCAATAGAACCCGGTTTGTGTTTTCAAATTATGTAGCTTTATATAGCTTTTAAAAAAGAAAGGAGCTTCAACTTCGTTTTGCTTAAAACAGTAATTGTTTTTTAGCAAAAACAAGAGAACATTTAAGGCCAGACCCACTGTTTTTTTTTTAAAAAAAACCCTCTTATAGGCAAATGAAAAAAAAAAAAAGGGTTTTAATACAGTTGATCGTTCAGATCGTTAACAGAAATTTAGTTGTGAATCGTCCAGCTCTAAGACCATAAATTGTAAAGCACCAAAGTAAAGCTATAAGGAGTCAAAAAATTGTGAGTCAAAAGAAAAGCAATTTGTTCTTCAACATATTTTGTGTTACCATAACCAACTAAAAATTAATTGCCTTGAATCGAATAGTACTGTACCTACCCTTACAAAGTGCGATTATCTGCTATCTTGCCGAAATCAATAATCGGCAGACAACGGACCAACTGTAAACTCTAGTAGAGTAACTCCGTCCCAGATGGCAAGAAAAGGTTTTTAAGTAAACCAAAGGCTTCGCATATCACCGAAATAGCGGCAAAAGCATAGCTTTGGAACTTGATTGTCTACAACCAAAATAGAAAAAATCCACTAGGATAGTCTATCTGACATTCAGACTACCGATGCGATCCAGACACTTTTTCTTTTCGTTTTATTTGTGGAAAAAAAAGTTGGCACTGAGATGTTCAGCGGTCTCCTCAAAGCTTTTCAATTACGCTTTGGTGTATAACCGCTACCTATGTGTATTGTTCTAAGCATATTAAAGATCTTTTGGAAAGAAAGAAAACAGCCTTTTGACACATCGCTCCAAATTGATGTTTGGGCTCAATAAGGGCATGTAAACGGATAATAGAAGTATAAACTGAAAAGTTTTTAGAAAGCTTTTGTTGTTAAGATATATACATATACTTAGGAACATTTTCAAAAGGTTGTTTCATAACTGGATACTACATATGTATCTTTTTAAGGCAAACGTTGTCTAGCTCATTAATAAGACAAAACTTTAAAAAAAAATTGTGCGAACAAAACAAAGTATTTTATATATTGATCTACTATATGTGAGCTTGTCTCTAGTTTATTTGTAGCCCACCAAAAATGTAAAGGATCATTTTTTTAAAATTTTAAAGTGCAAGCTCTATCTATTACAGAGTCAATTGCGCATCTTCAACAAATATTTATTTGAAGTGTATACGAAGGCTCTTTTTAGTCGTACGCGATCCAAACAGTTTTTTGTTCGAGGCAAAATAACAGAAAAAAGCTTTCAAGATAAAGATGCATCCGATTGATACCCATTTACTTTCTATTTTCTGCTCGCCTATGTATTGTTTTAGAGACTCTGTATTTTATCTGTAAAAAAAATATGAGTCATAAAATCCTTCAATATACCATATATATACCTACATATCTCATTTGACATATTAACTATCTACTATCAGAGTTTGTCTTAAGCTATTGTTAGAAAGATTCCTGTTGTATTACAGCATGAATTTTTTATAATATCTGAGAAGTTAGCTTGGATTATCTGCTGCATTGGCCTATAGATTATAGAAGTACTATATGTCGTTTGTTGTTATTTTATATTTTTACAACAATGAATCGTACGATTAATTTATAAAAAAAGGCCCCTGTACATTTACTAGTGGCTTAACTTGTACCTGTTTTGGATTTTAATTTAGATGGTTATTTGTAACTGCAGCGTCTTAAAATTAGCAGCGATACTTTTGACTAAACAACTTGCCTTCCAGAAGTTGCAGACAAAAGAAAGTATTATTAATGCGTTTTGGAAATCAAGCACTAGACTCTTTTTTGCAATAAAACTATAGCTAAAAGTTGCTGATATATATATGTCGAACTGATGCGTGTTGAAATCAAAAAAAAAAAAAAAAAAAAAGTAGGAGCAAGCTTTTGCTTTTCAAGAAGTTTTAAGTAAACCTTTGAGTCCACATATATGCGCTTCTTAGTAACTAAATGGTTTGGTTTGAAATGTGTATTTTAGAGCAATTTTTTTTTTTAGCTTTGTAAGAGTCTTAAATCCTTAAAAACAAATAAACGTACAACTCTATAATAAGGTAAAGGCAGACGTACAATCATGAACGGTATTCCTAATATTACCTTTAACAAAGACATCCCGCATTTAGCGGTTTTACTAGCAAAATTTTATTAATTGATTCTTTGATTCAGAAGTAACTGTATGATTACATTATCTTAAGTATAGTCTGTCTTTTTTCTACACAAAAGAAATAGACAACAGACCACTACTTTATCAAATTACATATCTACCGAGTCTTAAATGGCTACTAAGGTAACAGTAAAAAATTGCATATGTGAAAATATCAGAAAGCAATTTTTGTAAAACGCTCTCACGCTCAAGCCCTTATAGTATAAGGAGCTTGGATGTTGTGGCCACAGCATGGCTCCTAGGATATTTTAAATAGAGTCAAAAATCGATAAACAAGAAGCCAAGCGTTTAAGAAAGCTTTTGACACTCTGAGCTATTTTACAATACAAAAACAGGATATTTTAGAAAGACACTCGTAACTACAAACAGAAAAAGCGAAACCTACAATCATTTATCTATAATTGAAAGAATGAGGATTTATATGGAAAACTTAAATAGGACTGTACATTCATTCAATCATTTGGTACATAACACAACGCACTATAAAGAGCCGTGTTGGGTTTAATACACCTTACTCAAATGGGATACTAACATACAGCTTTACTAGTTTATAGATAAAACACAAAACATATTTTTCGTATCAGTACATACAAATATTAGAAATCTGGCATGAATGGCACCTGCAAACTCATGCTAATGTGCTTATGAAACGTTTTTGCTATCAGCCTTGACTTTAGAGAGAGAGAAAACTAAGTTATAATGCTATTGTTTGCACAACGCAGTTACCGAAATTGTCGTAAAGTTCATTGTACTAAAAACCCACACAGCTGCTTCGTCAACAGTCCAAAAGCTGTGCTTGATTTTTGCGTCGCTCTTGCATGTAAAAACCTTTACTTGTGTCATAGATACAGTATAGTGAGTTGGGTTTGACATAAAAAATTTTTATCATTTGAGTAAAAGTTTAGCCATAGTTGATTAGAAAGTTGTCAGCGACGATGGGCTGTGTTCAGTGGTTACGATTGAATTTGGACCAATCAAATGCTCAGTTCGCATCTTTTTGTTTTTCCAGGGGACGGAGTGTTACTAATTATACATTATGTCTATTGCTAACTATTGGCTAAAGTCAAATCGGACAATCAATTGTTTTTTCTTTATAAGATAAAAATTTTTTTTTGTAGGTTTTGGATATCCTTATTTCTTACATTTCTTCTTTTCTTCCCCTCCCAACTTTTTTATATTGTACTAGTTAAAATGGAAGCAGCCTTAATGCAAGCAAAGAAGTCATGCCCCTTCATCCATTTGGCATCTGCTTCTTCTCTTCGTAGAATGACTGCCGGCTCCAACACTTTAGTTACTAAAGCTAAGCAATGCCCTATTATGAGTCAGGCTATTTCTACTCGTGCACTATCCACTTCTTGTGCTGTAAAGCAAACACCTTCCCAGCCCATTAAAGCTGCCATTCAGGCTGAAGTTAAAGCTACCAAAGGTAATACATTGTGTTTAAGTGTGAGAAAAAGACATCAATATTCACATGTTGTTTTTAGTCGTCCCAGCCGCAACTCACACGGTACAAAAGCATTTCGATTATGAAAGCTTTTATGAAGAAGAATTAGAAAAGAAACACAAAGACAAAAGTTATCGCTATTTTAATAACATTAACCGCTTGGCTAAAAAGTTCCCTCGTGCTCACACGGCCCATGTTACAGACGAAGTCACCGTTTGGTGTGCTAACGATTATTTGGGTATGGGAAAAAGCCCTGTGTTAAGCGATGCTATGAAGTGAGTTATCTCTTTGAACGTCCTTCACCTCTTTTTGTTTATTAATCCGCTTTCTAATTTCAATAGACGAACTTTGGATCGTTACGGAGCTGGAGCTGGAGGTACTCGCAACATTGCTGGTAATGCTGATCTTCACCTGCGCCTGGAGTCTGAGTTAGCTGACCTTCACCATCAAGAAGGCGCACTTGTTTTTTCGTCTTGCTACGTTGCTAACGATTCCACTTTGGCTACTTTGGCTTCTAAATTACCCGGCTGTGTTATTTTCTCAGATGCCCTCAACCACGCTTCCATGATTGAGGGTATTCGCCATTCAAAGGCTTCTAAAAAGATTTTCCGCCATAACGATGTGCAACATCTTGAACAACTCTTACAATCTGTTGACCCAAGCGTGCCCAAGATCATTGCCTTTGAGTCTGTCTACTCTATGTGCGGCTCAGTTGGCCCTATTCGTGAAATTGTAGATTTAGCTAAAAAGTATGGCGCTATTACTTTCTTGGACGAAGTTCATGCTGTAGGCATGTATGGACCCCGTGGTGCTGGCGTAGCTGAACACTTGGATTTTGATTTGAATGCTGCTCGCCCCGGTTTAGGCAATGGTAGTATTATGGAAGAAATCGATATTATTACGGGCACTTTAGGTAAAGCTTATGGTGTTGTTGGTGGCTACATCGCCGGTTCTGCTCGCTTTGTAGATATGATTCGTTCATATGCCCCTGGCTTCATTTTCACCACCTCACTTCCTCCTGTTGTTGTGTCTGGAGCTCTTGAATCTGTTAAATATCTCAAAAACTCAACTGCTGAGCGCCATTTGCAGCATGTTAATACGCGTACAGTCAAGTCTCGCCTAACCGAGCTTGGAATTCCCGTTGTTCCTAACCCATCGCACATCGTCCCCGTTCTTTTGGGCGATGCTGCTGCTGCCAAGTTGGCATCGGATGAGTTATTGTCAGAACACGATATTTACGTTCAAAGTATCAACTATCCTACAGTACCTGTAGGAGAAGAGCGTCTTCGCATTACCCCAACCCCTGGCCATAACGGACTTATGATTGATGAACTCGTTCACTCTCTTGAGAAGATTTGGAACCGCTACGACTTCAAGCGCGTAGACGATTGGACTGCTCAAGGTGGATGTGCTGGAGTAGGCCTTCCCAACACTGTTGTTCCTGAGCCCCTCTGGACTGATAAGCAGTTGGGTCTTGATATCAATAGTCAGAAGACCGCTGCTTCTGCCAACTAAAAAAAATAAAAGCAATAGTTCTAGGTCCTTTTGGATCTTTCTTTAATTTTCCACTTTTTGGTAAAATCTTTTGTTCTCAGATCAATTTTTTTTTTTCAACATGGCTTTAATATTTTGATGACAAGTTGATCATGTCTTTAACCTACCCGTCGTTTTTTAGACTTGTTCGGGTTAAGAAAAGGTTACTCAAGAAGTGCGAAGAACGGGAGAATTAACCAAAGTATGTTGTACATCTTTACTAGGACGTCTCGTGACATCAAAAAGAAAGATATACACGTATATTTTGTCAGTAACATTATTGACATCCCAGCCTTTTTTTTTCCTGACTTATTTAGGCTACATACACTATTATAGTCTTCTTTTTCTCTGGTTTTTTTTTTTTTTTTTTTTTTTTTTTTTTTTTTTTTTCTGAAAATAAATACAAGTAATGTAACGGTACACCACAAGACAAAAAGAAAAGCGTATGTGACACGGACGGGGGTTTTGTAATTTTGATATTGCCATTATGACAAGTGCAAAACAGCAAAACTAAGACCTGTTTAGCCTACTTGTGCCGAAACGCTACTTTAATGAGTATATAAATGTAGTCTGAACCAGCATACTATTGCAAACGTAAAATAAGGTCTATATTCTAATCATTTACTAAAAAAGAAGAAAAAAACATTGTATAATATAATATACAACTAGATGGCTGAAAAACAATTACCAAAGCTAAAAATACAACCGTCCCTAAATGACAAACTGAAGAGCTTACAACTCAGAGACCCCATCGTCTTTTATGTGTCTATTATTTACGATTTTTACTCAAAAAAGAACTGGTTGGAAGTGCCACGTGTATTTCTTCGGTTTCAAATAATGTATCTTTATATATACATGTGGGTTTATGAGTATGCGATGAGTATATGTGCGGGTAAGGTTGTACTGCTATGAGGTTTAGAAGAGTTTACTGGGCTATCTTGACTTGATTCTAGTCCATGTAGCAGTGAAAATTCTTCGGAACACGTTCTTTTTCCTCTGTATAATCTGACTTTTAAATAGCTTTTGTATCAAATCTTCCAAAATCATTATGATTACTCCCAACTTTTCAATCTGTTTTCGCTCTGTTTTGTTGAGTAGCTGTTGCCTGACCAAATCAATAGCCTCTTCCAGCTCTCGTTGTGTTAGAACAGCGTGCCAGCGATCAACGCTTACCAACACTCTGAGTGAGTCGAGTCTAGCATACTTTGCCGCTTGCAAAACCAAAGTTCCTTCATGCGTTGTTCGCGTCTGACTGTCTAAAAAATCCCCACGCACTAGCACGTTTGCTCCGTGACGAATCAGCCAATCTAAGGCTACGCTGTGATCGCCTCCAGCAAGTAAGCTGAATAGAGCCGATTTACGACTGACATCGGTTGCATGAACATTAGCGCCTGCACCTACTAGTAGTTTGAGCACAGGCTCGGGATCTCGGCAAAACCGAGATGCATAGTGAAGAGGACTCCATCCATCTCCGTCCCGAGCATTGGGATCTGCGTGATGTGCTAGTAAAAGAGAAACAACCTCTAAAGGGTCGCGGAGATGCAAAAAGGCGACATGAATCGCCTGTATGTTGTAAATATTGCGTATATTGGGATCTGCTCCATATTGAAGTAAAAGCCCCAGGGGCTGAAGAGGTTGGGACACATTGGAGAGAAGGAGATGAAGTAAGGTACATTCGGTAATGGGGTCACGTGCATCGATTTGTGAAGGGTCTGTGCGAAGATAGTGCTCCAGTACGCTCATATCTCCAGTTTTTGCTGCTTTCCAAATGGATATGCTTGGCTTTTTTTCCATCTCAATGGTGGTTGCTGAGGTAAAACAATAAGGTTATACGAGGCAATAAGAATATGTACTTGTGTTTACCTTCTGTCAAATCTACATCCACAAAACAAGAGTCCTAACACAAATATATATATATTTTTTTTTTTTTTTTTTTTTTTTTTACAAAAAATCAAACAAAGATCACTATGGCAATTCTCTTACTGCTAACTGAGCCATTATTTTAAAAATTTAACTGAAAAAAACAAAAAAGAGAATTTCTAAACGTTTTATATGTAAATTGGCTCATTCATACTTTCATTCCATGTACCTTCCCCACCTCCCTCATAGGGCTCCCTTTTTTTTTTCTCATTTTTTTTAAGCTCTTTACTGTACGTACATTCCATGTCTATAAAAGGAAAACACAAAAAGTCAAACAGTTCGGTAGTCTATTCCAGTCATTAGACACCTCAGACCTTTTCTTCTTTTATATATTGTGTCCTTACCCTTCTTAGGTGTCTATTTGGGCCATATTTACAATCATCAGCCTTTATTGCGATTGCTGCCCCCCTTTTTTTTTTGGCACTTTACTCATCATTAGCTACATTCAGTCTAAAACATCAATTAGTAACAAGTAAACAAAAAAAACCTCGCACCCTGACCCTGTTGTAGTTTCTCTTCTGTTTGTATATGCTTGGGAAATCGGATAGATGCTTTGTGCGTCTTTATATCCATATTTACACTTGTTTATTTGTTTATTTGTTTATTTGTTTTTTTCTTGGTTTTTTAAAACGTTTGGCATAAAACTGGACAGCCAAAAACTTTGAAGGCGACCAGAACAATCTCCACCCCCCTTTCATTTTTTTTATAAACAATCCAATTCAAAAGCAGAAAAGCTTCCAAAACAAAAGAGTAGTTGGAAATTCCTGAAAGAATCAAGTGAGTTGAATTCGAAAGATAGTGGAGTACAGCATAATTTACTGGATCGTCAAATAAAGTACCAGTCACTTCAAATTATAACTAGCCATTCTATTAGGGAATCTTTGTGTCCTAATTACAGATGTATAGATTGATTCTTTACAACCTGTTGTTTTGCAGAGTTAAAACAAAAAGTGAAAACTTCAACACTTGAATTAGCAAGTCTTTTTTATCCTTTGTTTTTAATCAGCCATTTCAGTAGTGTATAGCATCGGCTAATTGAAGCTCAAAAAGCATTCCAGTGTATCTCAGTCAGTTGTTTATAGTACTTATTGGAAGATTCGATCAAGCAGAAGTATACACCGAAAAAAGAAAACAAGAAAGAAAAGTAAGACGGTCTGAACCTAGCACCTTAAATATAGTCTATGCTATTCAAGACAATAAAGTTTATTTCTGAACTTTTAAAGCTCTTTACCCTGGTTTCGTAAATCTATACATTAAATACCGTATATAACTTTGGTATGTAAAAAGCTTTACTTATTGTACTGTATTGTTCCATAACTTCCCGGTTGGACCTATCTGTCTACTACAAAAAACCACATATCAAAACAACCAAGTTAGAGAAGCTTCACATGTTGATATGTTCACAAATGGACGTTTATGGAAATTTTTGTTGAAGTACTCTACAGGTTTCTTTTCTTTTTTTTTTGGTTTAATGAAAACAAATAACCAGGCCGTGTTTATGTATTCAATTATGTATATAGAGATACTTTTTTTGTATTGTATTCTATAAACTAAAAATGCTTGCACGGCTCATTTTATGGTTACGATGTGCGAACAAAGGAGCCCTAAACAAAAAGTACCATTTGTACCATGGTTGGGTAACTACTCAAAGATTTTTGCGACTCCAAATGTTCATGTCTAAAAGCAAATCAGGTAAATATCATCCTTCATCGTATTGTCCACACCAACATTTTTTCAGAATTGAGACTATTTACAGTTTCATGTGGTATCTAGTAAAAAACGGATGTAGATGGATGCTCCTGAGTGTAGTGCTTTGGCCTTACTATTTTTCGGATAGTCATTCGTCGTGATGCTTTTGAGAAAACAAAGATATATAATTACAAAACAAAAGGGAGGAGAGGGAAGGGGAGAGGGGAGGGCAATTAAATTTATTAAGTATAATGATAGTAGATTATGCGTAGGATGTGAAAAAGTATATATGGTTATGAAAGAGATAGTATAGAGTAGAGGAGAAAAAGGGATAAAAGAAGCCTTGTTACTTGTTTCGATGAATAAACGTCTTGTGTAAAAGGTTGAGCGTTTTTGTGACATTCAGCCGTACATATTCGAGATCCAATAGCTCAACACTGTCCTGTTGCTTTTCCAGTAAATCATCAAGTTTTAGGTCCATTTCCAATATAGGCTTGTCTCTTCCCTTGAAATGCATTGCAATGACAAATGTGCCTGGTAAAGGCGAGGAAATAGTAAAGAAGATATTGGCTCGTCTGTTTTCAGGTACAGTACTCTCAGTGATCACACCATCTTTTTCCAAGCTGTTATGAGAGAATTTCACAGGGCCTTTTACAGCTTTAGCTGCTTTTCTTGGCTTTGATCCACCTTCGATTTCTACTCCAATGCCTACTTTAAGATTTTTATCACCTCCACTCTGAATACGCACGTTTTGTAGATATGCTTTATAACTCTCGAGTTGGACTTTCAGATAATCGTTATGGTCCAGTATAGCTTTGTAGATACCCTTAAGCGACTCTATTTCCTGGACCACCTTCTCTTTCAAATTTCCCAGATGGGTCAGCTCTTGGGTGATTTCCTCCACCAACAGTTTAAAATGGTCTCGATGATCAATGACGCCAGCGTCTTCTAATTCCTTTATCATATCCCTCACCTTGATCCCTTTGCGCACTAGTTGATCATCCTTATTCGTTGCGGCTACCTCCGCAATGTATTCTAGATCAAGAGAGCCAGTAGCCAGGTGAGGTAGTGAGCGTATCAGTTGGACATAGATGGCCTTGGTCTCCATGTAAAGGATATCGTTTTGTGTAACGTTGTTCTCAGACATGAGGGCCGTAGTCAAATCTAGTTTTGATTTAGACATATACTATCCTTTCAAGTTGTCTTACCTTGAATGGGTACTTCCCAACGGCTGAATAAGGGAAGGTCAATAGCTTTATTCTCTTGTCGTGATACCTGAGGTGGGGCTGGCGTAAGCTCGTTTATCAAAACTCTCAAATGATCTTTCTCCTTGGGCGCAATCACATCCAAATGGCGCTCAACCAAAGTGTGCGTGTTATACATTTCGTTCAGTGTGATGTTGATTTCGATATCTTTTTTGGACAAAGCCATGTATTGGTCCATCTCTAGCGTTTCGTAAAAATCGCCTACTTCACAAAGCTCATTCAAAAACCGATTGATTCTCTGCTTGTTCCTTTCCACAAAAGGATTAGTAGGAAACATATAAGTCTCCTTGGCATAGGATGGTTTGTTGGCTAGGTTTTGTAGCATCTTGGCAACCTAAGGAATACAAATGTAAGTAAAACAAAATAGCGCTTTCTTTACATACTAAAGTGAGAGTTCTCCTAGGAGAGTTGTTAGGTGCTGTATCCAACAGCATATACGCTCTTGGTGTGACAATAGCAGGGTTAATAAATCTCAAGAAGAAAAAGCCACCAATCATTGAGCACACCGAGTAGTCTGAGGCCTCTGGGTTTTTTCGCTTGGTTAAGGACCGAATTTGTTTACATATCCAGCGAATACCATAAGGTACACATGGCGTAGAGTCCAGAATAACAGTCAAAAAGCTCTCAGCAATATCCATGAGCTGTTCCAGTCGAGGTTGAATAATTTTCTGTACTTCAGCATTTCTTGCAGCCACTTCGGGTGTTACACTTT